>CM050163.1:86919906-87322406 GCA_027410445.1 Discoglossus pictus
GAGATGCGTGGCCACAAGGACTGGCCGGCCACAAGCTACGTCCACATTCTATTCCCTTGCGGCCGAGGGCTACAGCCGGTGCCCCGTTATCCCTTGCAGCCGCCCGCGCCGCAGGGAAAGCCTTTGACCTTACGCGGCCGCAGAGTGTCGGCGGCAAGAAAGCCCAGGTCACTATTCAAATGCTACGCGAACCCTTCCGCCAAGGCCGTAATTCGCTAAAACCGAGCCGCAGCTTACGTACACCAAAAAGGTCCCGCAAGGCTCTTACTTACAAATCGGAGCACCAATTAAGCACATAAAAAAGCCATCCTGTACTTTTATGAGACGATAAAGTGATTGGAGGTGTTAGAATTCATAGCACAACATTCCCCAACACTCAAATCTGAAAATATGTTTTATTGTAATTCATGTTCAATTTCCGCATCAGACCAACAAAGGCTGCGGGATTAGCCTCTGTCAAGTCAGTAAATGGGTAAAATAGACCCACAGGTTGCAAAGGGCTTACTTACAAATTGTAGCATAGAAAAGCCATCCTGTACTTTTATTAATAGCTCAACATTCCCCTACTCTCAAATCTGCAAATAAAGACATTTAATTTCATGTTCAATCTTCGTGTTCTATCTATCATGCAAGCCCGCACGGGTTTGAATAACGAGCTACGGGCTTGGTCATTGAAGCCTTTGGGACTTGGACGGGTTTTAAACCTAAAATCAAAGATTATAATTTGTTGATGTGCAAGCTTGAGAATGTTTTGCTAATAATCCTCATGTTCCCATGGTGTTCCCCATCATTTACAGTTCTTTGCAGGGCCGTAAGATGGCGGCAAGGAATCGCAGCATTGCAGCCATTTTACGGCCGTTAATAAAATGAGGCCCTAAAAGTTTAATAACGTTTTTTTTTTTTTTTCTTAACCTCAGTCTTCTCTTTACAGACCCGTTCACTCTTTATGTAAATGCTTTTACACCTTCAGGAAGTACTATGCTCACTATAAGTAACACTGCAGTCCAGAATTGTTCCCATATATCAGTATACATTTTTTTCATTAAAACTAATTTATACAATAACATCAGTGGACATTAAGTTGTTACATGCCATATGATGACAGGAGATAACCATATTTACCTTGTGTTTTCTAAATACCGGTTCTGCTGCTCCATCACTTGTGACAATGCCGGCACTCTCCTGCCCCCTAAATAAAAGTCAAATGGTGTTTAGTAAGGAGTCCTACACGGAGCCAATCAGTTCTGATTATCTACTTCAAAGCATAATGCCAAAGGCTTATCTCCTGGTTTCAAGGAAAGGCCCTGGCTACTTGGATTTTAACAAGGACCACGGAAAGCAATTTTTTTGTTTCATCTGACAGAGGACACATTTTTTTTTTTTTAACTGAAGGGCCCAGTGCCAGTGCAGAATAAATGGATTTGAACGTATAATTGCCTTTTGTGCTACCCCATCAGCCAGTATGCAAGAACAGACTTGGACAAACATTTCTAACACTTAGGAGCCAGACAGGCTGTTTTCTAGCATCCTGGAAGTCAGCTTTCACAGAGATGAATTATACTTTGGAAAATATTTAGTAGACATTTTCAGGACCCCTGGCTTCTACGCTCCCTGCAGTGTCCACCCATGTGCATGACTATAATCGGTATGAATCAAACTTCTCTGCCAATGAGAATTCAATCATAGAATATTTTGGGTACAAACAGAAATTTTAAGGGAAGTTTAAACAAGTTTTACTTAATATTTGATATCGCAAGAAGAGTGGTAGAAAATGTTTGTATCCCATGTCCTTTTATGAGTATCCAGAATTGTGCATAGATGGGTTAATCAATGACTATGTTGGTTGGCTTTACACACTTGTGTTGAGGTAGTGATATCCTTAAATCATGGCTCCCGTTCTAAGACTAAACAAACCTTAAAGCTTTAAAATTACACAATAGAAAGAAATATATGCTTCAAATGGAACTGGTATATACATATTAACAATGAAACCAGTCCTGGGCTGTATTAAACAATTAGATGATATGGATCAACAGGTTAAACAAAAACTAATCATAGAATATATGATTATATCCCAGACTCAAGCAATGACGAATGAAATAGGATACACGGTACTAAGGAGGCCCAAACATACTGGATGACGGCTTGGAATTTGAAGCCTGGACTGTAATAACACAAGTGAAATACAAAGACGTATCACCAGTTCCTTGTTCTTGTGTAAGTATCTCTTGCTTTTTTATTGTCAAAATAGTGGTGATATAACAAGTAAATGCCTATTGTTTTCACATTCCAAACAGATCTTTGGGATACCATTTAAATATATGCAATGGTTGTATTGTAATTCCAAATACAGGTCTGTTTATTACAAGCCTCAAATGTAGGGATGGTAACCTTGCCCGGGGTGTAACCAATTGTTTTCACAAACTGCAGGGAATCTGACAAACCTATACACAACTCGGCCTGACACATGATGGGAACAAGAAACAAAAGAGATCTGCAGGACTTGAGAAAATCCTCTAGACATAAATGACATGAAACCACAATGGTCACATAGTAGTACCACCAATAAAACTTGTAAGATTTTACCCAACAAAGTCTCCAAACATCCATCCCTAGATTA
This sequence comes from Discoglossus pictus, assembly GCA_027410445.1. Taxonomy (NCBI): domain Eukaryota; kingdom Metazoa; phylum Chordata; class Amphibia; order Anura; family Alytidae; genus Discoglossus; species Discoglossus pictus. Next base: position 86,922,527 of record CM050163.1, read on the forward strand.
ATTGTAATAGGGAAAAATCATTACACACATTTACTAATAAACCATATACAGATCTAATTCATTATTTAAAAAAAAAAAAAAAAACAGTTAAATGATCATTAAGTGTTCCAACTATCCAGTGCAACATTCTAGAATATAAATCTATCATATTATGTATTTTGTTTTACCAGACAAAGAGACATGGAATAAAACTGGTGTTTTTAAACTTTTAAACGAACACATTTAACATTACAAAAGTTTATTTATTATTTTTTTTTATAAAAAAATATTAAGAAACACCTGTTTAAAACTTCACTGAAATTAGCAAGAAATGCAGAGTGCATTCTTTAGTATGTTGATCTCATTTGCTAGAAGAGGAAGCGCCCTCTGATGCAACAAAGAAAAACATTCTTTCAAAGTCTCTTTAAAAAGGACCACTGAAATGTAATGTATAATATGCTCTTATTAAAGGAACCATGAAACCACCATAAGAGCACCATCAGATAAACAGCGGAAACTATATTGGAGAAAGTGCTTTCCTTCTTAAAATCAAAGACTTCAATCAGTCATAGCTCGGTTATTATAAAAAGCAATTTTAAGAAGGAAAGCAATCTTCCCCATATGATTTCCACCCCCTCTGTATAATGGTGTAAAACATATATGATGATTTTAGGATCCCTTTAATAACTTGACGATGGATAAAATGTTTTTGCAAGGGTTTAAATATTTTTTTAGATATAATGGAAGTTATTTTGACAGGAATAGACATCTGGGAGTGGACTCAGATCACATCTTTATTTAGTTCTACTGTACGGGTACCTCTTTAAATTGACACTTGACAGTATAACTAAATATTGTATCAGATCCCAGTAAGATAAATAGCTAATCAAGGTGGAAGCCTCATTAATACAAATAGAGTCTCCTAAAGTTACATTCTATCAAAAAAAAAAATGTTCATATTTAAATAGTTGAAATTGCTGTCAGTGTGTTGTACAGTTCACACACCAGGGAAGATTTTCCCAAACTCATTAGGGGTCCTTTACATCTAGTTGGATACCACAAATCATTGAGAAGAGGTCACTGCTGAGCATGACATCACATACGCTTGCCACAGCAGTATTTCTGTAACCTAACCAGAGGCCTTGCCCTTTAACATTAAGCAACCCCCTTCATCTGGTGTTGGTGCAAAAAACAACCAGATGGGATACAGATCCATATCCTAAAAATAGGACGATATTAAAGGAGGTTCTGGGGTTATCCAGCTGTATCTGGGATGGGTCATGCCAAGCACTAGAACGGAAGCGTGTGTACATGAAATATTAGGTAAAACTATGCATTTTGGATATGGCATAAATAACTGGAATCATCATATCATTCAGTAGTATGCTTAACAATAACGGATGTTGCTTTGATTTATTTTTTTTATGTTAATTCAGAAATAATGAAAAATAGTGCCAAAGTAACAGTTGCAAAACTGTAATAAAAAAAAACACTTTTGGGGCGTATGACTATTCTTACTAGGACTGTTATGGGATATTTGTGTTAGGACAAAAATAGTTAAAAAAAAAAAAACAACAGTAGTGATGAATGGCCGGTCCAACTGGAAGCCATCCTGTAGTGTTTCCATACAACCAATACAGGAACAACATGCCACCACCATGCTATTGTTCTACCTCAATGTAAGGAACGGGATAGGGCTGGTTGTAAAGCATTTATACAGCTTACAACAAAGGAAGTGCATTTCTAATTATACTGAGAATTATGCATCATCTCAAACATCGAGGAATGTACTTGCTAAGTAGAATCCCTTGTGCATGCTTCAAGATAAAACTGAAGATACATAATATATATATATATATATATATATATATATATATATAGTGAGTTGCCCAGTAATGCTGTAATTTATTTATATATATATATATATATATATATATATATATATAAAAATATACAATTACAGCATTACTGGACACCTTATATATATGTATATGTATATATATATATATATATATATATATGAAGTGATACCTTTTTATTGGACAGAGTGATAACATAATAAATTAGTAAATCCTTTCTTAACCACATTATTATCACACACCTACCCTTCACAATAATTAAGAATAAATAAACAATGATCATGTGGGGTAGTTTTCAAAATCCCCCAAACCATTGTTGTATTCCTGCAATTACATCCATTGATATGCCCTAAATTTGCACCAATTGGGATCAAAAGTTATAGGAAAAAGTTGCAAGTTTGCACAGTGTTATAGTTGTGGTTATAAATAAATAATTCCTGCAATAGTTTTATTGTCAGCAAAAAATAATTACATTATTTTTTTTTTTTTAAATGTTAATCAAAGTTCTTTGCCACATGTTGCTACATTTTCAAATAATAATAATCACACTTTGCAGCAAGAACTAAAGAGATGAAATAGGACCAAGGTGTTAATAAAAAGGGGCTGTAGCTTTGTGACAACACGTGATCACAGAGATAAGGCAGAAGTAACCAGTTACAGCCTGATGCTGAGCAATAAGTGGGAGATGGACAGGTTGTATAGATCTGTGGGGACAATGTAATTATAAAATGCACGTTATATATTAGTGATTGTGTAAAGTCCACATAAAGTAATGATAATGTATTGCTGCTGCTTGTTGTGTGTAACTTCTACACAATACTAAATAATTGTATGTAAAGTCCAGATGATGGTGTAGAAGTGTAACTATCCAGTGGCATGGTGCACATGGACTGCATATTATAATTACCTGTGCTGCAGCCCCACCAGCCCCAGGGTGATCACATGGGGCACGTCCAGCTGGGTGGGCCAGCTCCCTGATGCGATGCACCCAAACACCCCGCACTCCTCACGGATACCCAGCTCCTCCAGCTCCATGGTACTAGCAGCAGAAACACACGTGGGGCTCCGGGGCTGGACACACACTTCCTGGGCCAGAGATGTGAATGGGAGGAGGGGAGACAGTGCGAGGGGAAGGGGCAGGAGGGAGGAGAGAGAGCGAGGGGGTAACCTCGGTTAGATAATGGGGACAAGCCAGAATAATGTGGTGGGACGGGGGAGAGGTGGAGCTGAGCGGTGTGAGGGGAGAGAGGTGGAGCTGAGCGGTGTGAGGGGAGAGAGGGGGAGCTGGGAGGTGTGAGGGGAGAGAGGAGGAGCTGAGAGCTCGGGGGGGTGGAGCTGAGAGCTTGGAGGGGTGGAGCTGAGGGGTGGGAGGGGAGGCAGAACACAGCCTTATAACTCATGAAGACATGCAGAGGAATGAAACTCGTGAGCTCCTCACAGTGACAGGAGGAGGGATCACATGAAGACACACACACGTGGGCTGTGATACAGGACAGCTAGTTATCTCTTCCGGTGTGGTGCCAGGGTCATGTTCATGAGCATAGTGCATCCTGCTCCATCCCCTTTATGTAAACAATTCTATTTAGCAAGGCTTATACAGTATATACACTACACGTATAATAATATATTTCTTCTTTCTCTCGCCCTTTTTATCTATCTCTCTTGCTCACTCTCTCTTCTTCTCTTTCCCTCTTTCTGTCTCCCTTTCTCTCTTCTTCTCTATCTCTCTTTCTGTCTCCGTTTCTCTCTTCTTCTCTATCACTCTTTCTGTCTCCCTTTCTCTCTTCTTCTCTATCTCTCTTTCTGTCTCCCTTTCTCTCTTCTTCTCTATCACTCTTTCTCTCTTCTTCTCTATCTCTCTTTCTGTCTCCCTTTCTCTCTTCTTCTCTATCTCTCTTTCTGTCTCCGTTTCTCTCTTCTTCTCTATCTCTCTTTCTCTCTTCTTCTCTATCTCTCTTTCTGTCTTCCTTTCTCTCTTCTTCTCTATCACTCTTTCTCTCTTCTTCTCTATCTCTCTTTCTGTCTCCCTTTCTCTCTTCTTCTCTATCACTCTGTCTCCCGTTCTCTCTTCTTCTCTATCTCTCTTTCTGTCTCCCTTTCTCTCTTCTTCTCTATCTCTCTTTCTGTCTCCCTTTCTCTCTTCTTCTCTATCTCCCTTTCTCCCTTCTTCTCTATCTCTCTTTCTGTCTCCCTTTCTCCCTTCTTCTCTATCTCTCTTTCTGTCTCCCTTTCTCCCTTCTTCTCTATCTCTCTTTCTGTCTCCCTTTCTCTCTTCTTCTCTATCTCTCTTTCTGTCTCCCTTTCTCCCTTCTTCTCTATCTCTCTTTCTGTCTCCCTTTCTCTCTTCTTCTCTATCTCTCTTTCTGTCTCCGTTTCTCTCTTCTTCTCTATCTCTCTTTCTCTCTTCTTCTCTATCTCTCTTTCTGTCTCCCTTTCTCTCTTCTTCTCTATCACTCTTTCTCTCTTCTTCTCTATCTCTCTTTCTGTCTCCCTTTCTCCCTTCTTCTCTATCTCTCTTTCTGTCTCCCTTTCTCTCTTCTTCTCTATCTCTCTTTCTGTCTCCGTTTCTCTCTTCTTCTCTATCTCTCTTTCTCTCTTCTTCTCTATCTCTCTTTCTGTCTCCCTTTCTCTCTTCTTCTCTATCACTCTTTCTCTCTTCTTCTCTATCTCTCTTTCTGTCTCCCTTTCTCTCTTCTTCTCTATCTCTCTTTCTGTCTCCCTTTCTCTCTTCTTCTCTATCTCTCTTTCTCTCTTCTTCTCTATCTCTCTTTCTGTCTCCCTTTCTCTCTTCTTCTCTATCTCTCTTTCTATCTCCCTTTCTCTCTTCTTCTCTATCTCTCTTCTTCTCTATCTCTCTTTCTCTCTTCTTCTCTATCTCTCTTTCTGTCTCCCTTTCTCCCTTCTCTATCTCTCTTTCTGTCTCCCTTTCTCTCTTCTTCTCTATCTCTCTTTCTGTCTCCCTTTCTCTCTTCTTCTCTATCACTCTTTCTCTCTTCTTCTCTATCACTCTTTCTCTCTTCTTCTCTATCTCTCTTTCTGTCTCCCTTTCTCTCTTCTTCTCTATCTCTCTTTCTGTCTCCCTTTCTCTCTTCTTCTCTATCTCTCTTTCTCTCTTCTTCTCTATCTCTCTTTCTGTCTCCCTTTCTCCCTTCTCTATTTCTCTTTCTGTCTCCCTTTCTCTCTTCTTCTCTATCTCTCTTTCTGTCTCCCTTTCTCTCTTCTTCTCTATCTCTCTTTCTGTCTCTGTTTCTCTCTTCTTCTCTATCTCTCTTTCTCTCTTCTTCTCTATCTCTCTTTCTGTCTCCCTTTCTCTCTTCTTCTCTATCACTCTTTCTCTCTTCTTCTCTATCTCTCTTTCTGTCTCCCTTTCTCTCTTCTTCTCTATCTCTCTTTCTGTCTCCGTTTCTCTCTTCTTCTCTATCTCTCTTTCTCTCTTCTTCTCTATCTCTCTTTCTGTCTCCCTTTCTCTCTTCTTCTCTATCACTCTTTCTCTCTTCTTCTCTATCTCTCTTTCTGTCTCCCTTTCTCTCTTCTTCTCTATCTCTCTTTCTGTCTCCCTTTCTCTCTTCTTCTCTATCTCTCTTTCTCTCTTCTTCTCTATCTCTCTTTCTGTCTCCCTTTCTCTCTTCTTCTCTATCATTCTTTCTCTCTTCTTCTCTATCTCTCTTTCTGTCTCCCTTTCTCTCTTCTTCTCTATCTCTCTTTTTGTCTCCCTTTCTCTCTTCTTCTCTATCACTCTTTCTCTCTTCTTCTCTATCTCTCTTTCTGTCTCCCTTTCTCCCTTCTTCTCTATCACTCTTTCTGTCTCCCTTTCTCTCTTCTTCTCTATCTCTCTGTCTCCCGTTCTCTCTTCTTCTCTATCTCTCTTTCTGTCTCCCTTTCTCTCTTCTTCTCTATCTCTCTGTCTCCCGTTCTCTCTTCTTCTCTATCTCTCTTTCTGTCTCCCTTTCTCCCTTCTTCTCTATCACTCTTTCTGTCTCCCTTTCTCTCTTCTTCTCTATCACTCTTTCTCTCTTCTTCTCTATCACTCTTTCTGTCTCCCTTTCTCTCTTCTTCTCTATCACTCTTTCTCTCTTCTTCTCTATCTCTCTTTCTATCTCCCTTTTTCCCTTCTTCTCTATCTCTCTTTCTATCTCCCTTTCTCCCTTCTTCTCTATCTCTCTTTCTGTCTCCGTTTTTCTCTTCTTCTCTATCACTCTTTCTGTCTCCCTTTCTCTCTTCTTTATCTCTCTTTCTGTCTCCCTTTCTCTCATCTTCTCTATCACTCTTTCTGTCTCCCTTTCTCTCTTCTTCTCTATCTCTCTGTCTCCCTTTCTCTCTTCTTTATCTCTCTTTCTGTCTCCCTTTCTCTCTTCGTCTATCACTCTTTCTCTCTTCTTCTCTATCTCTCTTTCTGTCTCCCTTTCTCCCTTCTTCTCTATCTCTCTTTCTGTCTCCCTTTCTCTCTTCATCTATCACTCTTTCTCTCTTCTTCTCTATCTCTCTTTCTGTCTCCCTTTCTCCCTTCTTCTCTATCACTCTTTCTGTCTCCCTTTCTCTCTTCTTCTCTATCACTCTGTCTCCCGTTCTCTCTTCTTCTCTATCTCTCTTTCTGTCTCCCTTTCTCCCTTCTTCTCTATCACTCTTTCTGTCTCCCTTTCTCTCTTCTTCTCTATCACTCTTTCTCTCTTCTTCTCTATTTCTCTTTCTGTCTCCCTTTCTCCCTTCTTCTCTATCACTCTTTCTGTCTCCCTTCCTCTCTTCTTCTCTATCTCTCTTTCTGTCTCCCTTTCTCTCTTCTTCTCTATCACTCTTTCTTTCTTCTTCTCTATCTCTCTTTCTATCTCCCTTTCTCCCTTCTTCTCTATCTCTCTTTCTATCTCCCTTTCTCCCTTCTTCTCTATCTCTCTTTCTGTCTCCGTTTCTCTCTTCTTCTCTATCACTCTTTCTCTCTTCTCTATCTCTCTTTCTATCTCCCTTTCTCCCTTCTTCTCTATCACTCTTTCTGTCTCCCTTTCTCTCTTCTTTCTCTCTCTTTCTGTCTCCCTTTCTCTCTTCTTTCTCTCTCTTTCTGTCTCCCTTTCTCTCATCTTCTCTATCACTCTTTCTGTCTCCCTTTCTCTCTTCTTCTCTATCTCTCTGTCTCCCTTTCTCTCTTCTTTATCTCTCTTTCTGTCTCCCTTTCTCTCTTCGTCTATCACTCTTTCTTCTTCTCTATCTCTCTTTCTGTCTCCCTTTCTCTCTTCTTCTCTATCACTCTTTCTCTCTTCTTCTCTATCTCTCTTTCTGTCTCCCTTTCTCTCTTCTTCTCTATCTCTCTTTCTGTCTCCCTTTCTCTCTTCTTCTCTATCTCTCTTTCTCTCTTCTTCTCTATCTCTCTTTCTGTCTCCCTTTCTCCCTTCTCTATCTCTCTTTCTGTCTCCCTTTCTCTCTTCTTCTCTATGTCTCTTTCTGTCTCCCTTTCTCTCTTCTTCTCTATCACTCATTCTGTCTCCCTTTCTCCCTTCTTCTCTATCACTCTTTCTGTCTCCCTTTCTCTCTTCTTCTCTATCACTCTTTCTCTCTTCTTCTCTATCTCTCTTTCTGTCTCCCTTTCTCCCTTCTTCTCTATCACTCTTTCTGTCTCCCTTTCTCTCTTCTTCTCTATCTCTCTGTCTCCCGTTCTCTCTTCTTCTCTATCTCTCTTTCTCTCTTCTTCTCTATCACTCTTTCTGTCTCCCTTTCTCTCTTCTTCTCTATCTCTCTGTCTCCCGTTCTCTTTTCTTCTCTATCTCTCTTTCTGTCTCCCTTTCTCTCTTCTTCTCTATCTCTCTGTCTCCCGTTCTCTCTTCTTCTCTATCTCTCTTTCTGTCTCCCTTTCTCCCTTCTTCTCTATCACTCTTTCTGTCTCCCTTTCTCTCTTCTTCTCTATCACTCTTTCTCTCTTCTTCTCTATCTCTCTTTCTGTCTCCCTTTCTCCCTTCTTCTCTATCACTCTCTCTGTCTCCCTTTCTCTCTTCTTCTCTATCACTCTTTCTCTCTTCTTCTCTATCTCTCTTTCTATCTCCCTTTTTCCCTTCTTCTCTATCTCTCTTTCTATCTCCCTTTCTCCCTTCTTCTCTATCTCTCTTTCTGTCTCCGTTTCTCTCTTCTTCTCTATCACTCTTTCTGTCTCCCTTTCTCTCTTCTTCTCTATCACTCTTTCTGTCTCCCTTTCTCTCTTCTTCTCTATCTCTCTGTCTCCCTTTCTCTCTTCTTTCTCTCTCTTTCTGTCTCCCTTTCTCTCTTCGTCTATCACTCTTTCTCTCTTCTTCTCTATCTCTCTTTCTGTCTCCCTTTCTCTCTTCTTCTCTATCTCTCTTTCTCTCTTCTTCTCTATCACTCTTTCTCTCTTCTTCTCTATCTCTCTTTCTGTCTCCCTTTCTCTCTTCGTCTATCACTCTTTCTCTCTTCTTCTCTATCTCTCTTTCTGTCTCCCTTTCTCTCTTCGTCTATCACTCTTTCTCTCTTCTTCTCTATCTCTCTTTCTGTCTCCCTTTCTCCCTTCTTCTCTATCACTCTTTCTGTCTCCCTTTCTCTCTTCTTCTCTATCACTCTGTCTCCCATTCTCTCTTCTTCTCTATCTCTCTTTCTGTCTCCCTTTCTCCCTTCTTCTCTATCACTCTTTCTGTCTCCCTTTCTCTCTTCTTCTCTATCACTCTTTCTCTCTTCTTCTCTATCTCTCTTTCTGTCTCCCTTTCTCCCTTCTTCTCTATCACTCTTTCTGTCTCCCTTTCTCTCTTCTTCTCTATCTCTCTTTCTGTCTCCCTTTCTCTCTTCTTCTCTATCACTCTTTCTCTCTTCTTCTCTATCTCTCTTTCTATCTCCCTTTCTCTCTTCTTCTCTATCTCTCTTTCTATCTCCCTTTCTCCCTTCTTCTCTATCTCTCTTTCTGTCTCCGTTTCTCTCTTCTTCTCTATCACTCTTTCTGTCTCCCTTTCTCTCTTCTTTCTCTCTCTTTCTGTCTCCCGTTCTCTCATCTTCTCTATCACTCTTTCTGTCTCCCTTTCTCTCTTCTTCTCTATCTCTCTGTCTCCCTTTCTCTCTTCTTTATCTCTCTTTCTGTCTCCCTTTCTCTCTTCGTCTATCACTCTTTCTCTCTTCTTCTCTATCTCTCTTTCTGTCTCCCTTTCTCTCTTCGTCTATCACTCTTTCTCTCTTCTTCTCTATCTCTCTTTCTGTCTCCCTTTCTCCCTTCTTCTCTATCACTCTTTCTGTCTCCCTTTCTCTCTTCTTCTCTATCACTATTTCTCTCTTCTTCTCTATCTCTCTTTCTATCTCCCTTTCTCCCTTCTTCTCTATCTCTCTTTCTGTCTCCCTTTCTCTCTTCTTCTCTATCTCTCTTTCTGTCTCCCTTTCTCTCTTCTTCTCTATCACTCTTTCTGTCTCCCTTTTTCTCTTCTTCTCTATCTCTCTGTCTCCCTTTCTCTCTTCTTCTCTATCGCTATTTCTCTCTTCTTCTCTATCTCTCTTTCTATCTCCCTTTCTCCCTTCTTCTCTATCTCTCTTTCTGTCTCCCTTTCTCCCTTCTTCTCTATCACTCTTTCTGTCTCCCTTTCTCTCTTCTTCTCTATCACTCTTTCTCCCTTCTTCTCTATCACTCTTTCTGTCTCCCTTTCTCTCTTCTTCTCTATCTCTCTTTCTGTCTCCCTTTCTCTCTTCTTCTCTATCACTCTTTCTGTCTCCCTTTCTCTCTTCTTCTCTATCTCTCTGTCTCCCGTTCTCTCTTCTTCTCTATCTCTCTTTCTGTCTCCCTTTCTCTCTTCTTCTCTATCACTCTTTCTGTCTCCCTTTCTCTCTTCTTCTCTATCTCTCTGTCTCCCGTTCTCTCTTCTTCTCTATCTCTCTTTCTGTCTCCCTTTCTCTCTTCTTCTCTATCTCTCTGTCTCCCGTTCTCTCTTCTTCTCTATCTCTCTTTCTGTCTCCCTTTCTCCCTTCTTCTCTATCACTCTTTCTGTCTCCCTTTCTCTCTTCTTCTCTATCACTCTTTCTCTCTTCTTCTCTATCTCTCTTTCTGTCTCCCTTTCTCCCTTCTTCTCTATCACTCTTTCTGTCTCCCTTTCTCTCTTCTTCTCTATCACTCTTTCTCTCTTCTTCTCTATCTCTCTTTCTATCTCCCTTTCTCCCTTCTTCTCTATCTCTCTTTCTATCTCCCTTTCTCCCTTCTTCTCTATCTCTTTTTCTGTCTCCTTTTCTCTCTTCTTCTCTATCACTCTTTCTGTCTCCCTTTCTCTCTTCTTTCTCTCTCTTTCTGTCTCCCTTTCTCTCATCTTCTCTATCACTCTTTCTGTCTCCCTTTCTCTCTTCTACTCTATCTCTCTGTCTCCCTTTCTCTCTTCTTTATCTCTCTTTCTGTCTCCCTTTCTCTCTTCGTCTATCACTCTTTCTCTCTTCTTCTCTATCTCTCTTTCTGTCTCCCTTTCTCTCTTCGTCTATCACTCTTTCTCTCTTCTTCTCTATCTCTCTTTCTGTCTCCCTTTCTCTCATCTTCTCTATCTCTCTTTCTGTCTCCCTTTCTCTCTTCTTCTCTATCACTCTTTCTCTCTTCTCTATCTCTCTTTCTATCTCCCTTTCTCCCTTCTTCTCTATCACTCTTTCTGTCTCCCTTTCTCTCTTCTTTCTCTCTCTTTCTGTCTCCCTTTCTCTCTTCTTTCTCTCTCTTTCTGTCTCCCTTTCTCTCATCTTCTCTATCACTCTTTCTGTCTCCCTTTCTCTCTTCTTCTCTATCTCTCTTTCTGTCTCCCTTTCTCTCTTCTTCTCTATCACTCTTTCTCTCTTCTTCTCTATCTCTCTTTCTGTCTCCCTTTCTCTCTTCTTCTCTATCTCTCTTTCTGTCTCCCTTTCTCTCTTCTTCTCTATCTCTCTTTCTCTCTTCTTCTCTATCTCTCTTTCTGTCTCCCTTTCTCCCTTCTCTATCTCTCTTTCTGTCTCCCTTTCTCTCTTCTTCTCTATCTCTCTTTCTGTCTCCCTTTCTCTCTTCTTCTCTATCACTCTTTCTGTCTCCCTTTCTCCCTTCTTCTCTATCACTCTTTCTGTCTCCCTTTCTCTCTTCTTCTCTATCACTCTTTCTCTCTTCTTCTCTATCTCACTTTCTGTCTCCCTTTCTCCCTTCTTCTCTAACACTCTTTCTTTCTCCCTTTCTCTCTTCTTCTCTATCTCTCTGTCTCCCGTTCTCTCTTTCTCTCTTCTTCTCTATCACTCTTTCTGTCTCCCTTTCTCTCTTCTTCTCTATCTCTCTGTCTCCCGTTCTCTCTTCTTCTCTATCTCTCTTTCTGTCTCCCTTTCTCTCTTCTTCTCTATCTCTCTGTCTCCCTTTCTCTCTTCTTCTCTATCTCTCTTTCTGTCTCCCTTTCTCTCTTCTTCTCTATCTCTCTGTCTCCCGTTCTCTCTTCTTCTCTATCTCTCTTTCTGTCTCCCTTTCTCCCTTCTTCTCTATCACTCTTTCTGTCTCCCTTTCTCTCTTCTTCTCTATCACTCTTTCTCTCTTCTTCTCTATCTCTCTTTCTGTCTCCCTTTCTCCCTTCTTCTCTATCACTCTTTCTGTCTCCCTTTCTCTCTTCTTCTCTATCACTCTTTCTCTCTTCTTCTCTATCTCTCTTTCTATCTCCCTTTCTCCCTTCTTCTCTATCTCTCTTTCTATCTCCCTTTCTCCCTTCTTCTCTATCTCTCTTTCTATCTCCCTTTCTCCCTTCTTCCCTATCTCTCTTTCTGTCTCCCTTTCTCTCTTCTTCTCTATCACTCTTTCTGTCTCCCTTTCTCTCTTCTTTCTCTCTCTTTCTGTCTCCCTTTCTCTCATCTTCTCTATCACTCTTTCTGTCTCCCTTTCTCTCTTCTTCTCTATCTCTCTGTCTCCCTTTCTCTCTTCTTTCTCTCTCTTTCTGTCTCCCTTTCTCTCTTCGTCTATCACTCTTTCTCTCTTCTTCTCTATCTCTCTTTCTGTCTCCCTTTCTCCCTTCTTCTCTATCACTCTTTCTGTCTCCCTTTCTCTCTTCTTCTCTATCACTCTTTCTCTCTTCTTCTCTATCTCTCTTTCTGTCTCCCTTTCTCCCTTCTTCTCTATCACTCTTTCTGTCTCCCTTTCTCTCTTCTTCTCTATCTCTCTTTCTGTCTTCCTTTCTCTCTTCTTCTCTATCACTCTTTCTCTCTTCTTCTCTATCTCTCTTTCTTTCTCCCTTTCTCCCTTCTTCTCTATCTCTCTTTCTATCTCCCTTTCTCCCTTCTTCTCTATCTCTCTTTCTGTCTCCGTTTCTCTCTTCTTCCCTATCACTCTTTCTGTCTCCCTTTCTCTCATCTTCTCTATCACTCTTTCTGTCTCCCTTTCTCTCTTCTTCTCTATCTCTCTTTCTGTCTCCCTTTCTCCCTTCTTCTCTATCACTCTTTCTGTCTCCCTTTCTCTCTTCTTCTCTATCACTCTTTCTCTCTTCTCTATCTCTCTTTCTATCTCCCTTTCTCCCTTCTTCTCTATCACTCTTTCTGTCTCTCTCTCTTCTTTCTCTCTCTTTCTGTCTCCCTTTCTCTCTTCTTTCTCTCTCTTTCTGTCTCCCTTTCTCTCTTCGTCTATCACTCTTTCTCTCTTCTTCTCTATCTCTCTTTCTGTCTCCCTTTCTCTCTTCGTCTATCACTCTTTCTCTCTTCTTCTCTATCTCTCTTTCTGTCTCCCTTTCTCTCTTCGTCTATCACTCTTTCTCTCTTCTTCTCTATCTCTCTTTCTGTCTCCCTTTCTCTCTTCTTCTCTATCACTCTTTCTCTCTTCTCTATCTCTCTTTCTATCTCCCTTTCTCCCTTCTTCTCTATCACTCTTTCTGTCTCCCTTTCTCTCTTCTTTCTCTCTCTTTCTGTCTCCCTTTCTCTCTTCTTTCTCTCTCTTTCTGTCTCCCTTTCTCTCTTCTTCTCTATCACTCTTTCTGTCTCCCTTTCTCTCTTCTTCTCTATCTCTCTGTCTCCCTTTCTCTCTTCTTTATCTCTCTTTCTGTCTCCCTTTCTCTCTTCGTCTATCACTCTTTCTCTCTTCTTCTCTATCTCTCTTTCTGTCTCCCTTTCTCTCTTCGTCTATCACTCTTTCTCTCTTCTTCTCTATCTCTCTTTCTGTCTCCCTTTCTCTCTTCGTCTATCACTCTTTCTCTCTTCTTCTCTATCTCTCTTTCTGTCTCCCTTTCTCCCTTCTTCTCTATCACTCTTTCTGTCTCCCTTTCTCTCTTCTTCTCTATCACTCTTTCTCTCTTCTCTATCTCTCTTTCTATCTCCCTTTCTCCCTTCTTCTCTATCACTCTTTCTGTCTCCCTTTCTCTCTTCTTTCTCTCTCTTTCTGTCTCCCTTTCTCTCTTCTTTCTCTCTCTTTCTGTCTCCCTTTCTCTCATCTTCTCTATCACTCTTTCTGTCTCCCTTTCTCTCTTCTTCTCTATCTCTCTGTCTCCCTTTCTCTCTTCTTTATCTCTCTTTCTGTCTCCCTTTCTCTCTTCGTCTATCACTCTTTCTCTCTTCTTCTCTATCTCTCTTTCTGTCTCCCTTTCTCTCTTCTTCTCTATCTCTCTTTCTCTCTTCTTCTCTATCTCTCTTTCTGTCTCCCTTTCTCCCTTCTCTATCTCTCTTTCTGTCTCCCTTTCTCTCTTCTTCTCTATCTCTCTTTCTGTCTCCCTTTCTCTCTTCTTCTCTATCACTCTTTCTGTCTCCCTTTCTCCCTTCTTCTCTATCACTCTTTCTGTCTCCCTTTCTCTCTTCTTCTCTATCACTCTTTCTCTCTTCTTCTCTATCTCACTTTCTGTCTCCCTTTCTCCCTTCTTCTCTAACACTCTTTCTTTCTCCCTTTCTCTCTTCTTCTCTATCTCTCTGTCTCCCTTTCTCCCTTCTTCTCTATCACTCTTTCTGTCTCCCTTTCTCTCTTCTTCTCTATCACTATTTCTCTCTTCTTCTCTATCTCTCTTTCTATCTCCCTTTCTCCCTTCTTCTCTATCTCTCTTTCTGTCTCCCTTTCTCTCTTCTTCTCTATCTCTCTTTCTGTCTCCCTTTCTCTCTTCTTCTCTATCACTCTTTCTGTCTCCCTTTCTCTCTTCTTCTCTATCTCTCTGTCTCCCTTTCTCTCTTCTTCTCTATCGCTATTTCTCTCTTCTTCTCTATCTCTCTGTCTCCCTTTCTCTCTTCTTCTCTATCGCTATTTCTCTCTTCTTCTCTATCTCTCTTTCTATCTCCCTTTCTCCCTTCTTCTCTATCTCTCTTTCTGTCTCCCTTTCTCCCTTCTTCTCTATCACTCTTTCTGTCTCCCTTTCTCTCTTCTTCTCTATCACTCTTTCTCCCTTCTTCTCTATCACTCTTTCTGTCTCCCTTTCTCTCTTCTTCTCTATCTCTCTTTCTGTCTCCCTTTCTCTCTTCTTCTCTATCACTCTTTCTGTCTCCCTTTCTCTCTTCTTCTCTATCTCTCTGTCTCCCGTTCTCTCTTCTTCTCTATCTCTCTTTCTGTCTCCCTTTCTCTCTTCTTCTCTATCACTCTTTCTGTCTCCCTTTCTCTCTTCTTCTCTATCTCTCTGTCTCCCGTTCTCTCTTCTTCTCTATCTCTCTTTCTGTCTCCCTTTCTCTCTTCTTCTCTATCTCTCTGTCTCCCGTTCTCTCTTCTTCTCTATCTCTCTTTCTGTCTCCCTTTCTCCCTTCTTCTCTATCACTCTTTCTGTCTCCCTTTCTCTCTTCTTCTCTATCACTCTTTCTCTCTTCTTCTCTATCTCTCTTTCTGTCTCCCTTTCTCCCTTCTTCTCTATCACTCTTTCTGTCTCCCTTTCTCTCTTCTTCTCTATCACTCTTTCTCTCTTCTTCTCTATCTCTCTTTCTATCTCCCTTTCTCCCTTCTTCTCTATCTCTCTTTCTATCTCCCTTTCTCCCTTCTTCTCTATCTCTTTTTCTGTCTCCTTTTCTCTCTTCTTCTCTATCACTCTTTCTGTCTCCCTTTCTCTCTTCTTTCTCTCTCTTTCTGTCTCCCTTTCTCTCATCTTCTCTATCACTCTTTCTGTCTCCCTTTCTCTCTTCTACTCTATCTCTCTGTCTCCCTTTCTCTCTTCTTTATCTCTCTTTCTGTCTCCCTTTCTCTCTTCGGTCTATCACTCTTTCTCTCTTCTTCTCTATCTCTCTTTTCTGTCTCCCTTTCTCTCTTCGTCTATCTCTCTTTCTCTCTTCTTCTCTATCTCTCTTTCTGTCTCCCTTTCTCCCTTCTTCTCTATCACTCTTTCTGTCTCCCTTTCTCTCTTCTTCTCTATCACTCTTTCTCTCTTCTCTATCTCTCTTTCTATCTCCCTTTCTCCCTTCTTCTCTATCACTCTTTCTGTCTCCCTTTCTCTCTTCGTCTATCACTCTTTCTCTCTTCTTCTCTATCTCTCTTTCTGTCTCCCTTTCTCTCTTCGTCTATCACTCTTTCTCTCTTCTTCTCTATCTCTCTTTCTGTCTCCCTTTCTCCCTTCTTCTCTATCACTCTTTCTGTCTCCCTTTCTCTCTTCTTCTCTATCACTCTTTCTCTCTTCTCTATCTCTCTTTCTATCTCCCTTTCTCCCTTCTTCTCTATCACTCTTTCTGTCTCCCTTTCTCTCTTCTTTCTCTCTCTTTCTGTCTCCCTTTCTCTCTTCTTTCTCTCTCTTTCTGTCTCCCTTTCTCTCATCTTCTCTATCACTCTTTCTGTCTCCCTTTCTCTCTTCTTCTCTATCTCTCTTTCTGTCTCCCTTTCTCTCTTCTTTCTCTCTCTTTCTGTCTCCCTTTCTCTCATCTTCTCTATCACTCTTTCTGTCTCCCTTTCTCTCTTCTTCTCTATCTCTCTTTCTGTCTCCCTTTCTCTCTTCTTCTCTATCACTCTTTCTCTCTTCTTCTCTATCTCTCTTTCTGTCTCCCTTTCTCTCTTCTTCTCTATCTCTCTTTCTGTCTCCGTTTCTCTCTTCTTCTCTATCTCTCTTTCTCTCTTCTTCTCTATCTCTCTTTCTGTCTTCCTTTCTCTCTTCTTCTCTATCACTCTTTCTCTCTTCTTCTCTATCTCTCTTTCTGTCTCCCTTTCTCTCTTCTTCTCTATCACTCTGTCTCCCGTTCTCTCTTCTTCTCTATCTCTCTTTCTGTCTCCCTTTCTCTCTTCTTCTCTATCTCTCTTTCTGTCTCCCTTTCTCTCTTCTTCTCTATCTCCCTTTCTCCCTTCTTCTCTATCTCTCTTTCTGTCTCCCTTTCTCCCTTCTTCTCTATCTCTCTTTCTGTCTCCCTTTCTCCCTTCTTCTCTATCTCTCTTTCTGTCTCCCTTTCTCTCTTCTTCTCTATCTCTCTTTCTGTCTCCCTTTCTCCCTTCTTCTCTATCTCTCTTTCTGTCTCCCTTTCTCTCTTCTTCTCTATCTCTCTTTCTGTCTCCTTTTCTCTCTTCTTCTCTATCTCTCTTTCTCTCTTCTTCTCTATCTCTCTTTCTGTCTCCCTTTCTCTCTTCTTCTCTATCACTCTTTCTCTCTTCTTCTCTATCTCTCTTTCTGTCTCCCTTTCTCCCTTCTTCTCTATCTCTCTTTCTGTCTCCCTTTCTCTCTTCTTCTCTATCTCTCTTTCTGTCTCCGTTTCTCTCTTCTTCTCTATCTCTCTTTCTCTCTTCTTCTCTATCTCTCTTTCTGTCTCCCTTTCTCTCTTCTTCTCTATCACTCTTTCTCTCTTCTTCTCTATCTCTCTTTCTGTCTCCCTTTCTCTCTTCTTCTCTATCTCTCTTTCTGTCTCCCTTTCTCTCTTCTTCTCTATCTCTCTTTCTCTCTTCTTCTCTATCTCTCTTTCTGTCTCCCTTTCTCTCTTCTTCTCTATCACTCTTTCTCTCTTCTTCTCTATCTCTCTTTCTGTCTCCCTTTCTCTCTTCTTCTCTATCTCTCTTTCTATCTCCCTTTCTCTCTTCTTCTCTATCTCTCTTCTTCTCTATCTCTCTTTCTCTCTTCTTCTCTATCTCTCTTTCTGTCTCCCTTTCTCCCTTCTCTATCTCTCTTTCTGTCTCCCTTTCTCTCTTCTTCTCTATCTCTCTTTCTGTCTCCCTTTCTCTCTTCTTCTCTATCACTCTTTCTCTCTTCTTCTCTATCTCTCTTTCTGTCTCCCTTTCTCTCTTCTTCTCTATCTCTCTTTCTGTCTCCCTTTCTCTCTTCTTCTCTATCTCTCTTTCTCTCTTCTTCTCTATCTCTCTTTCTGTCTCCCTTTCTCCCTTCTCTATTTCTCTTTCTGTCTCCCTTTCTCTCTTCTTCTCTATCTCTCTTTCTGTCTCCCTTTCTCTCTTCTTCTCTATCTCTCTTTCTGTCTCTGTTTCTCTCTTCTTCTCTATCTCTCTTTCTCTCTTCTTCTCTATCTCTCTTTCTGTCTCCCTTTCTCTCTTCTTCTCTATCACTCTTTCTCTCTTCTTCTCTATCTCTCTTTCTGTCTCCCTTTCTCTCTTCTTCTCTATCTCTCTTTCTGTCTCCGTTTCTCTCTTCTTCTCTATCTCTCTTTCTCTCTTCTTCTCTATCTCTCTTTCTGTCTCCCTTTCTCTCTTCTTCTCTATCACTCTTTCTCTCTTCTTCTCTATCTCTCTTTCTGTCTCCCTTTCTCTCTTCTTCTCTATCTCTCTTTCTGTCTCCCTTTCTCTCTTCTTCTCTATCTCTCTTTCTCTCTTCTTCTCTATCTCTCTTTCTGTCTCCCTTTCTCTCTTCTTCTCTATCATTCTTTCTCTCTTCTTCTCTATCTCTCTTTCTGTCTCCCTTTCTCTCTTCTTCTCTATCTCTCTTTTTGTCTCCCTTTCTCTCTTCTTCTCTATCACTCTTTCTCTCTTCTTCTCTATCTCTCTTTCTGTCTCCCTTTCTCCCTTCTTCTCTATCACTCTTTCTGTCTCCCTTTCTCTCTTCTTCTCTATCTCTCTGTCTCCCGTTCTCTCTTCTTCTCTATCTCTCTTTCTGTCTCCCTTTCTCTCTTCTTCTCTATCTCTCTGTCTCCCGTTCTCTCTTCTTCTCTATCTCTCTTTCTGTCTCCCTTTCTCCCTTCTTCTCTATCACTCTTTCTGTCTCCCTTTCTCTCTTCTTCTCTATCACTCTTTCTCTCTTCTTCTCTATCACTCTTTCTGTCTCCCTTTCTCTCTTCTTCTCTATCACTCTTTCTCTCTTCTTCTCTATCTCTCTTTCTATCTCCCTTTTTCCCTTCTTCTCTATCTCTCTTTCTATCTCCCTTTCTCCCTTCTTCTCTATCTCTCTTTCTGTCTCCGTTTTTCTCTTCTTCTCTATCACTCTTTCTGTCTCCCTTTCTCTCTTCTTTATCTCTCTTTCTGTCTCCCTTTCTCTCATCTTCTCTATCACTCTTTCTGTCTCCCTTTCTCTCTTCTTCTCTATCTCTCTGTCTCCCTTTCTCTCTTCTTTATCTCTCTTTCTGTCTCCCTTTCTCTCTTCGTCTATCACTCTTTCTCTCTTCTTCTCTATCTCTCTTTCTGTCTCCCTTTCTCCCTTCTTCTCTATCTCTCTTTCTGTCTCCCTTTCTCTCTTCATCTATCACTCTTTCTCTCTTCTTCTCTATCTCTCTTTCTGTCTCCCTTTCTCCCTTCTTCTCTATCACTCTTTCTGTCTCCCTTTCTCTCTTCTTCTCTATCACTCTGTCTCCCGTTCTCTCTTCTTCTCTATCTCTCTTTCTGTCTCCCTTTCTCCCTTCTTCTCTATCACTCTTTCTGTCTCCCTTTCTCTCTTCTTCTCTATCACTCTTTCTCTCTTCTTCTCTATTTCTCTTTCTGTCTCCCTTTCTCCCTTCTTCTCTATCACTCTTTCTGTCTCCCTTCCTCTCTTCTTCTCTATCTCTCTTTCTGTCTCCCTTTCTCTCTTCTTCTCTATCACTCTTTCTTTCTTCTTCTCTATCTCTCTTTCTATCTCCCTTTCTCCCTTCTTCTCTATCTCTCTTTCTATCTCCCTTTCTCCCTTCTTCTCTATCTCTCTTTCTGTCTCCGTTTCTCTCTTCTTCTCTATCACTCTTTCTCTCTTCTCTATCTCTCTTTCTATCTCCCTTTCTCCCTTCTTCTCTATCACTCTTTCTGTCTCCCTTTCTCTCTTCTTTCTCTCTCTTTCTGTCTCCCTTTCTCTCTTCTTTCTCTCTCTTTCTGTCTCCCTTTCTCTCATCTTCTCTATCACTCTTTCTGTCTCCCTTTCTCTCTTCTTCTCTATCTCTCTGTCTCCCTTTCTCTCTTCTTTATCTCTCTTTCTGTCTCCCTTTCTCTCTTCGTCTATCACTCTTTCTCTCTTCTTCTCTATCTCTCTTTCTGTCTCCCTTTCTCTCTTCTTCTCTATCTCTCTTTCTCTCTTCTTCTCTATCTCACTTTCTGTCTCCCTTTCTCCCTTCTTCTCTAACACTCTTTCTTTCTCCCTTTCTCTCTTCTTCTCTATCTCTCTGTCTCCCGTTCTCTCTTTCTCTCTTCTTCTCTATCACTCTTTCTGTCTCCCTTTCTCTCTTCTTCTCTATCTCTCTGTCTCCCGTTCTCTCTTCTTCTCTATCTCTCTTTCTGTCTCCCTTTCTCTCTTCTTCTCTATCTCTCTGTCTCCCGTTCTCTCTTCTTCTCTATCTCTCTTTCTGTCTCCCTTTCTCTCTTCTTCTCTATCTCTCTGTCTCCCGTTCTCTCTTCTTCTCTATCTCTCTTTCTGTCTCCCTTTCTCCCTTCTTCTCTATCACTCTTTCTGTCTCCCTTTCTCTCTTCTTCTCTATCACTCTTTCTCTCTTCTTCTCTATCTCTCTTTCTGTCTCCCTTTCTCCCTTCTTCTCTATCACTCTTTCTGTCTCCCTTTCTCTCTTCTTCTCTATCACTCTTTCTCTCTTCTTCTCTATCTCTCTTTCTATCTCCCTTTCTCCCTTCTTCTCTATCTCTCTTTCTATCTCCCTTTCTCCCTTCTTCTCTATCTCTCTTTCTATCTCCCTTTCTCCCTTCTTCCCTATCTCTCTTTCTGTCTCCGTTTCTCTCTTCTTCTCTATCACTCTTTCTGTCTCCCTTTCTCTCTTCTTTCTCTCTCTTTCTGTCTCCCTTTCTCTCATCTTCTCTATCACTCTTTCTGTCTCCCTTTCTCTCTTCTTCTCTCTCTTTCTGTCTCCCTTTCTCTCTTCGTCTATCACTCTTTCTCTCTTCTTCTCTATCTCTCTTTCTGTCTCCCTTTCTCCCTTCTTCTCTATCACTCTTTCTGTCTCCCTTTCTCTCTTCTTCTCTATCACTCTTTCTCTCTTTTTCTCTATCTCTCTTTCTGTCTCCCTTTCTCCCTTCTTCTCTATCACTCTTTCTGTCTCCCTTTCTCTCTTCTTCTCTATCTCTCTTTCTGTCTTCCTTTCTCTCTTCTTCTCTATCACTCTTTCTCTCTTCTTCTCTATCTCTCTTTCTTTCTCCCTTTCTCCCTTCTTCTCTATCTCTCTTTCTATCTCCCTTTCTCCCTTCTTCTCTATCTCTCTTTCTGTCTCCGTTTCTCTCTTCTTCCCTATCACTCTTTCTGTCTCCCTTTCTCTCATCTTCTCTATCACTCTTTCTGTCTCCCTTTCTCTCTTCTTCTCTATCTCTCTTTCTGTCTCCCTTTCTCCCTTCTTCTCTATCACTCTTTCTGTCTCCCTTTCTCTCTTCTTCTCTATCACTCTTTCTCTCTTCTCTATCTCTCTTTCTATCTCCCTTTCTCCCTTCTTCTCTATCACTCTTTCTGTCTCTCTTTCTCTCTTCTTTCTCTCTCTTTCTGTCTCCCTTTCTCTCTTCTTTCTCTCTCTTTCTGTCTCCCTTTCTCTCTTCGTCTATCACTCTTTCTCTCTTCTTCTCTATCTCTCTTTCTGTCTCCCTTTCTCTCTTCGTCTATCACTCTTTCTCTCTTCTTCTCTATCTCTCTTTCTGTCTCCCTTTCTCTCTTCGTCTATCACTCTTTCTCTCTTCTTCTCTATCTCTCTTTCTATCTCCCTTTCTCCCTTCTTCTCTATCACTCTTTCTGTCTCCCTTTCTCTCTTCTTCTCTATCACTCTTTCTCTCTTCTCTATCTCTCTTTCTATCTCCCTTTCTCCCTTCTTCTCTATCACTCTTTCTGTCTCCCTTTCTCTCTTCTTTCTCTCTCTTTCTGTCTCCCTTTCTCTCTTCTTTCTCTCTCTTTCTGTCTCCCTTTCTCTCATCTTCTCTATCACTCTTTCTGTCTCCCTTTCTCTCTTCTTCTCTATCTCTCTGTCTCCCTTTCTCTCTTCTTTATCTCTCTTTCTGTCTCCCTTTCTCTCTTCGTCTATCACTCTTTCTCTCTTCTTCTCTATCTCTCTTTCTGTCTCCCTTTCTCTCTTCGTCTATCACTCTTTCTCTCTTCTTCTCTATCTCTCTTTCTGTCTCCCTTTCTCTCTTCGTCTATCACTCTTTCTCTCTTCTTCTCTATCTCTCTTTCTGTCTCCCTTTCTCCCTTCTTCTCTATCACTCTTTCTGTCTCCCTTTCTCTCTTCTTCTCTATCACTCTTTCTCTCTTCTCTATCTCTCTTTCTATCTCCCTTTCTCCCTTCTTCTCTATCACTCTTTCTGTCTCCCTTTCTCTCTTCTTTCTCTCTCTTTCTGTCTCCCTTTCTCTCTTCTTTCTCTCTCTTTCTGTCTCCCTTTCTCTCATCTTCTCTATCACTCTTTCTGTCTCCCTTTCTCTCTTCTTCTCTATCTCTCTGTCTCCCTTTCTCTCTTCTTTATCTCTCTTTCTGTCTCCCTTTCTCTCTTCTTCTCTATCTCTCTTTCTCTCTTCTTCTCTATCTCTCTTTCTGTCTCCCTTTCTCCCTTCTCTATCTCTCTTTCTGTCTCCCTTTCTCTCTTCTTCTCTATCTCTCTTTCTGTCTCCCTTTCTCTCTTCTTCTCTATCACTCTTTCTGTCTCCCTTTCTCCCTTCTTCTCTATCACTCTTTCTGTCTCCCTTTCTCTCTTCTTCTCTATCACTCTTTCTCTCTTCTTCTCTATCTCACTTTCTGTCTCCCTTTCTCCCTTCTTCTCTAACACTCTTTCTTTCTCCCTTTCTCTCTTCTTCTCTATCTCTCTGTCTCCCGTTCTCTCTTTCTCTCTTCTTCTCTATCACTCTTTCTGTCTCCCTTTCTCTCTTCTTCTCTATCTCTCTGTCTCCCGTTCTCTCTTCTTCTCTATCTCTCTTTCTGTCTCCCTTTCTCTCTTCTTCTCTATCTCTCTTTCTGTCTCCCTTTCTCTCTTCTTCTCTATCTCTCTGTCTCCCGTTCTCTCTTCTTCTCTATCTCTCTTTCTGTCTCCCTTTCTCTCTTCTTCTCTATCTCTCTGTCTCCCGTTCTCTCTTCTTCTCTATCTCTCTTTCTGTCTCCCTTTCTCTCTTCTTCTCTATCTCTCTGTCTCCCGTTCTCTCTTCTTCTCTATCTCTCTTTCTGTCTCCCTTTTTCCCTTCTTCTCTATCACTCTTTCTGTCTCCCTTTCTCTCTTCTTCTCTATCACTCTTTCTCTCTTCTTCTCTATCTCTCTTTCTGTCTCCCTTTCTCCCTTCTTCTCTATCACTCTTTCTGTCTCCCTTTCTCTCTTCTTCTCTATCACTCTTTCTCTCTTCTTCTCTATCTCTCTTTCTATCTCCCTTTCTCCCTTCTTCTCTATCTCTCTTTCTATCTCCCTTTCTCCCTTCTTCTCTATCTCTCTTTCTATCTCCCTTTCTCCCTTCTTCCCTATCTCTCTTTCTGTCTCCGTTTCTCTCTTCTTCTCTATCACTCTTTCTGTCTCCCTTTCTCTCTTCTTTCTCTCTCTTTCTGTCTCCCTTTCTCTCATCTTCTCTATCACTCTTTCTGTCTCCCTTTCTCTCTTCTTCTCTATCTCTCTGTCTCCCTTTCTCTCTTCTTTCTCTCTCTTTCTGTCTCCCTTTCTCTCTTCGTCTATCACTCTTTCTCTCTTCTTCTCTATCTCTCTTTCTGTCTCCCTTTCTCCCTTCTTCTCTATCACTCTTTCTGTCTCCCTTTCTCTCTTCTTCTCTATCTCTCTTTCTGTCTTCCTTTCTCTCTTCTTCTCTATCACTCTTTCTCTCTTCTTCTCTATCTCTCTTTCTTTCTCCCTTTCTCCCTTCTTCTCTATCTCTCTTTCTATCTCCCTTTCTCCCTTCTTCTCTATCTCTCTTTCTGTCTCCGTTTCTCTCTTCTTCCCTATCACTCTTTCTGTCTCCCTTTCTCTCATCTTCTCTATCACTCTTTCTGTCTCCCTTTCTCTCTTCTTCTTTATCTCTCTTTCTGTCTCCCTTTCTCCCTTCTTCTCTATCACTCTTTCTGTCTCCCTTTCTCTCTTCTTCTCTATCACTCTTTCTCTCTTCTCTATCTCTCTTTCTATCTCCCTTTCTCCCTTCTTCTCTATCACTCTTTCTGTCTCCCTTTCTCTCTTCTTTCTCTCTCTTTCTGTCTCCCTTTCTCTCTTCTTTCTCTCTCTTTCTGTCTCCCTTTCTCTCTTCGTCTATCACTCTTTCTCTCTTCTTCTCTATCTCTCTTTCTGTCTCCCTTTCTCTCTTCGTCTATCACTCTTTCTCTCTTCTTCTCTATCTCTCTTTCTGTCTCCCTTTCTCTCTTCGTCTATCACTCTTTCTCTCTTCTTCTCTATCTCTCTTTCTGTCTCCCTTTCTCCCTTCTTCTCTATCACTCTTTCTGTCTCCCTTTCTCTCTTCTTCTCTATCACTCTTTCTCTCTTCTCTATCTCTCTTTCTATCTCCCTTTCTCCCTTCTTCTCTATCACTCTTTCTGTCTCCCTTTCTCTCTTCTTTCTCTCTCTTTCTGTCTCCCTTTCTCTCTTCTTTCTCTCTCTTTCTGTCTCCCTTTCTCTCATCTTCTCTATCACTCTTTCTGTCTCCCTTTCTCTCTTCTTCTCTATCTCTCTGTCTCCCTTTCTCTCTTCTTTATCTCTCTTTCTGTCTCCCTTTCTCTCTTCGTCTATCACTCTTTCTCTCTTCTTCTCTATCTCTCTTTCTGTCTCCCTTTCTCTCTTCGTCTATCACTCTTTCTCTCTTCTTCTCTATCTCTCTTTCTGTCTCCCTTTCTCTCTTCGTCTATCACTCTTTCTCTCTTCTTCTCTATCTCTCTTTCTGTCTCCCTTTCTCCCTTCTTCTCTATCACTCTTTCTGTCTCCCTTTCTCTCTTCTTCTCTATCACTCTTTCTCTCTTCTCTATCTCTCTTTCTATCTCCCTTTCTCCCTTCTTCTCTATCACTCTTTCTGTCTCCCTTTCTCTCTTCTTTCTCTCTCTTTCTGTCTCCCTTTCTCTCTTCTTTCTCTCTCTTTCTGTCTCCCTTTCTCTCATCTTCTCTATCACTCTTTCTGTCTCCCTTTCTCTCTTCTTCTCTATCTCTCTTTCTGTCTCCCTTTCTCTCTTCTTCTCTATCACTCTTTCTCTCTTCTTCTCTATCTCTCTTTCTGTCTCCCTTTCTCTCTTCTTCTCTATCTCTCTTTCTGTCTCCCTTTCTCTCTTCTTCTCTATCTCTCTTTCTCTCTTCTTCTCTATCTCTCTTTCTGTCTCCCTTTCTCCCTTCTCTATCTCTCTTTCTGTCTCCCTTTCTCTCTTCTTCTCTATCTCTCTTTCTGTCTCCCTTTCTCTCTTCTTCTCTATCACTCTTTCTGTCTCCCTTTCTCCCTTCTTCTCTATCACTCTTTCTGTCTCCCTTTCTCTCTTCTTCTCTATCACTCTTTCTCTCTTCTTCTCTATCTCACTTTCTGTCTCCCTTTCTCCCTTCTTCTCTAACACTCTTTCTTTCTCCCTTTCTCTCTTCTTCTCTATCTCTCTGTCTCCCGTTCTCTCTTTCTCTCTTCTTCTCTATCACTCTTTCTGTCTCCCTTTCTCTCTTCTTCTCTATCTCTCTGTCTCCCGTTCTCTCTTCTTCTCTATCTCTCTTTCTGTCTCCCTTTCTCTCTTCTTCTCTATCTCTCTGTCTCCCGTTCTCTCTTCTTCTCTATCTCTCTTTCTGTCTCCCTTTCTCTCTTCTTCTCTATCTCTCTGTCTCCCGTTCTCTCTTCTTCTCTATCTCTCTTTCTGTCTCCCGTTCTCCCTTCTTCTCTATCACTCTTTCTGTCTCCCTTTCTCTCTTCTTCTCTATCACTCTTTCTCTCTTCTTCTCTATCTCTCTTTCTGTCTCCCTTTCTCCCTTCTTCTCTATCACTCTTTCTGTCTCCCTTTCTCTCTTCTTCTCTATCACTCTTTCTCTCTTCTTCTCTATCTCTCTTTCTATCTCCCTTTCTCCCTTCTTCTCTATCTCTCTTTCTATCTCCCTTTCTCCCTTCTTCTCTATCTCTCTTTCTATCTCCCTTTCTCCCTTCTTCCCTATCTCTCTTTCTGTCTCCGTTTCTCTCTTCTTCTCTATCACTCTTTCTGTCTCCCTTTCTCTCTTCTTTCTCTCTCTTTCTGTCTCCCTTTCTCTCATCTTCTCTATCACTCTTTCTGTCTCCCTTTCTCTCTTCTTCTCTATCTCTCTGTCTCCCTTTCTCTCTTCTTTCTCTCTCTTTCTGTCTCCCTTTCTCTCTTCGTCTATCACTCTTTCTCTCTTCTTCTCTATCTCTCTTTCTGTCTCCCTTTCTCCCTTCTTCTCTATCACTCTTTCTGTCTCCCTTTCTCTCTTCTTCTCTATCACTCTTTCTCTCTTCTTCTCTATCTCTCTTTCTGTCTCCCTTTCTCCCTTCTTCTCTATCACTCTTTCTGTCTCCCTTTCTCTCTTCTTCTCTATCTCTCTTTCTGTCTTCCTTTCTCTCTTCTTCTCTATCACTCTTTCTCTCTTCTTCTCTATCTCTCTTTCTTTCTCCCTTTCTCCCTTCTTCTCTATCTCTCTTTCTATCTCCCTTTCTCCCTTCTTCTCTATCTCTCTTTCTGTCTCCGATTCTCTCTTCTTCCCTATCACTCTTTCTGTCTCCCTTTCTCTCATCTTCTCTATCACTCTTTCTGTCTCCCTTTCTCTCTTCTTCTTTATCTCTCTTTCTGTCTCCCTTTCTCCCTTCTTCTCTATCACTCTTTCTGTCTCCCTTTCTCTCTTCTTCTCTATCACTCTTTCTCTCTTCTCTATCTCTCTTTCTATCTCCCTTTCTCCCTTCTTCTCTATCACTCTTTCTGTCTCCCTTTCTCTCTTCTTTCTCTCTCTTTCTGTCTCCCTTTCTCTCTTCGTCTATCACTCTTTCTCTCTTCTTCTCTATCTCTCTTTCTGTCTCCCTTTCTCTCTTCGTCTATCACTCTTTCTCTCTTCTTCTCTATCTCTCTTTCTGTCTCCCTTTCTCTCTTCGTCTATCACTTTTTCTCTCTTCTTCTCTATCTCTCTTTCTGTCTCCCTTTCTCCCTTCTTCTCTATCACTCTTTCTGTCTCCCTTTCTCTCTTCTTCTCTATCACTCTTTCTCTCTTCTCTATCTCTCTTTCTATCTCCCTTTCTCCCTTCTTCTCTATCACTCTTTCTGTCTCCCTTTCTCTCTTCTTTCTCTCTCTTTCTGTCTCCCTTTCTCTCTTCTTTCTCTCTCTTTCTGTCTCCCTTTCTCTCATCTTCTCTATCAATCTTTCTGTCTCCCTTTCTCTCTTCTTCTCTATCTCTCTGTCTCCCTTTCTCTCTTCTTTATCTCTCTTTCTGTCTCCCTTTCTCTCTTCGTCTATCACTCTTTCTCTCTTCTTCTCTATCTCTCTTTCTGTCTCCCTTTCTCTCTTCGTCTATCACTCTTTCTCTCTTCTTCTCTATCTCTCTTTCTGTCTCCCTTTCTCTCTTCGTCTATCACTCTTTCTCTCTTCTTCTCTATCTCTCTTTCTGTCTCCCTTTCTCCCTTCTTCTCTATCACTCTTTCTGTCTCCCTTTCTCTCTTCTTCTCTATCACTCTTTCTCTCTTCTCTATCTCTCTTTCTATCTCCCTTTCTCCCTTCTTCTCTATCACTCTTTCTGTCTCCCTTTCTCTCTTCTTTCTCTCTCTTTCTGTCTCCCTTTCTCTCTTCTTTCTCTCTCTTTCTGTCTCCCTTTCTCTCATCTTCTCTATCACTCTTTCTGTCTCCCTTTCTCTCTTCTTCTCTATCTCTCTGTCTCCCTTTCTCTCTTCTTTATCTCTCTTTCTGTCTCCCTTTCTCTCTTCGTCTATCACTCTTTCTCTCTTCTTCTCTATCTCTCTTTCTGTCTCCCTTTCTCTCTTCGTCTATCACTCTTTCTCTCTTCTTCTCTATCTCTCTTTCTGTCTCCCTTTCTCCCTTCTTCTCTATCACTCTTTCTGTCTCCCTTTCTCTCTTCTTCTCTATCACTATTTCTCTCTTCTTCTCTATCTCTCTTTCTATCTCCCTTTCTCCCTTCTTCTCTATCTCTCTTTCTGTCTCCCTTTCTCTCTTCTTCTCTATCTCTCTTTCTGTCTCCCTTTCTCTCTTCTTCTCTATCACTCTTTCTGTCTCCCTTTCTCCCTTCTTCTCTATCACTCTTTCTGTCTCCCTTTCTCTCTTCTTCTCTATCACTCTTTCTCCCTTCTTCTCTATCACTCTTTCTGTCTCCCTTTCTCTCTTCTTCTCTATCTCTCTTTCTGTCTCCCTTTCTCTCTTCTTCTCTATCACTCTTTCTGTCTCCCTTTCTCTCTTCTTCTCTATCTCTCTGTCTCCCGTTCTCTCTTCTTCTCTATCTCTCTTTCTGTCTCCCTTTCTCTCTTCTTCTCTATCACTCTTTCTGTCTCCCTTTCTCTCTTCTTCTCTATCTCTCTGTCTCCCGTTCTCTCTTCTTCTCTATCTCTCTTTCTGTCTCCCTTTCTCTCTTCTTCTCTATCTCTCTGTCTCCCGTTCTCTCTTCTTCTCTATCTCTCTTTCTGTCTCCCTTTCTCCCTTCTTCTCTATCACTCTTTCTGTCTCCCTTTCTCTCTTCTTCTCTATCACTCTTTCTCTCTTCTTCTCTATCTCTCTTTCTGTCTCCCTTTCTCCCTTCTTCTCTATCACTCTTTCTGTCTCCCTTTCTCTCTTCTTCTCTATCACTCTTTCTCTCTTCTTCTCTATCTCTCTTTCTATCTCCCTTTCTCCCTTCTTCTCTATCTCTCTTTCTATCTCCCTTTCTCCCTTCTTCTCTATCTCTCTTTCTGTCTCCGTTTCTCTCTTCTTCTCTATCACTCTTTCTGTCTCCCTTTCTCTCTTCTTTCTCTCTCTTTCTGTCTCCCTTTCTCTCATCTTCTCTATCACTCTTTCTGTCTCCCTTTCTCTCTTCTTCTCTATCTCTCTGTCTCCCTTTCTCTCTTCTTTCTCTCTCTTTCTGTCTCCCTTTCTCTCTTCGTCTATCACTCTTTCTCTCTTCTTCTCTATCTCTCTTTCTGTCTCCCTTTCTCCCTTCTTCTCTATCACTCTTTCTGTCTCCCTTTCTCTCTTCTTCTCTATCACTCTTTCTCTCTTCTTCT
This sequence comes from Discoglossus pictus, assembly GCA_027410445.1. NCBI lineage: Eukaryota > Metazoa > Chordata > Amphibia > Anura > Alytidae > Discoglossus > Discoglossus pictus. The sequence goes on from CM050163.1 coordinate 86,950,651, forward strand.
CTATCTCTCTTTCTGTCTCCCTTTCTCCCTTCTTCTCTATCACTCTTTCTGTCTCCCTTTCTCTCTTCTTCTCTATCTCTCTTTCTGTCTCCCTTTCTCTCTTCTTCTCTATCACTCTTTCTCTCTTCTTCTCTATCTCTCTTTCTTTCTCCCTTTCTCCCTTCTTCTCTATCTCTCTTTCTATCTCCCTTTCTCCCTTCTTCTCTATCTCTCTTTCTGTCTCCGTTTCTCTCTTCTTCTCTATCACTCTTTCTGTCTCCCTTTCTCTCATCTTCTCTATCACTCTTTCTGTCTCCCTTTCTCTCTTCTTCTCTATCTCTCTGTCTCCCTTTCTCTCTTCTTTATCTCTCTTTCTGTCTCCCTTTCTCTCTTCGTCTATCACTCTTTCTCTCTTCTTCTCTATCTCTCTTTCTGTCTCCCTTTCTCTCTTCGTCTATCACTCTTTCTCTCTTCTTCTCTATCTCTCTTTCTGTCTCCATTTCTCTCTTCTTCTCTATCACTCTTTCTCTCTTCTCTATCTCTCTTTCTATCTCCCTTTCTCCCTTCTTCTCTATCACTCTTTCTGTCTCCCTTTCTCTCTTCTTTCTCTCTCTTTCTGTCTCCCTTTCTCTCTTCTTTCTCTCTCTTTCTGTCTCCCTTTCTCTCATCTTCTCTATCACTCTTTCTGTCTCCCTTTCTCTCTTCTTCTCTATCTCTCTGTCTCCCTTTCTCTCTTCTTTATCTCTCTTTCTGTCTCCCTTTCTCTCTTCTTCTCTATCTCTCTTTCTCTCTTCTTCTCTATCTCTCTTTCTGTCTCCCTTTCTCTCTTCGTCTATCACTCTTTCTCTCTTCTTCTCTATCTCTCTTTCTATCTCCCTTTCTCCCTTCTTCTCTATCTCTCTTTCTGTCTGCCTTTCTCTCACCCTGTCTCCGTTTCTCTCTTCTTCTCTATCACTCTGTCTCCCTTTTTCTCTTCTTTATCTCTCTTTCTGTCTCCCTTTCTCTCTTCGTCTATCACTCTTTCTCTCTTCTTCTCTATCTCTCTTTCTGTCTCCCTTTCTCTCTTCGTCTATCACTCTTTCTCTCTTCTCTATCTCTCTTTCTGTCTCCCTTTCTCTCTTCTTATCTATCACTCTTTCTCTCTTCTCTATCTCTCTTTCTATCTCCCTTTCTCCCTTCTTCTCTATCTCTCTTTCTGTCTCCCTTTCTATCTTCTTTCTCTCTCTTTCTGTCTCCCTTTCTCTCATCTTCTCTATCACTCTTTCTGTCTCCCTTTCTCTCTTCTTCTCTATCTCTCTGTCTCCCTTTCTCTCTTCTTTATCTCTCTTTCTGTCTCCCTTTCTCTCTTCTTCTCTATCTCTCTTTCTCTCTTCTTCTCTATCTCTCTTTCTGTCTCCCTTTCTCTCTTCGTCTATCACTCTTTCTCTCTTCTTCTCTATCTCTCTTTCTATCTCCCTTTCTCCCTTCTTCTCTATCTCTCTTTCTGTCTGCCTTTCTCTCACCCTGTCTCCGTTTCTCTCTTCTTCTCTATCACTCTTTCTGTCTCCCTTTCTCTCTTCTTCTCTATCTCTCTGTCTCCCTTTCTCTCTTCTTTATCTCTCTTTCTGTCTCCCTTTCTCTCTTCGTCTCTATCACTCTTTCTGTCCCCTTTCTCTCTCCCCTGTCTCTCTCTTCTTCTCTGTCTCTCTTTCTATCTCAATTTTTCTTACCCCTGTCTCTCTCTTTCTCCTCTCTTCTTCTCTATCTCTTTCTGTCTCCCTTTCTCTCACCCCTGCCTCTCTTTTTCTCTCTCTCTGTCTCCCTCCCTTTCTCTCACCCCTATCTCCCTCTTTCTGTCTCTCTTTCTCACTGTCATGTCTCTCTGTTACTCCTCTCTCTCTTTCTGTTTCCCTTTCTCCTCTCTCTTTTTCTCTCTCCCCTGTCTCTCTCTTTCTCCTCTCTCTCTCTTTTTCTCTCTCTCTTTCTGTCTCCCTTTCTTTCTCCTCTGTCTCTCCCTTTCTCCTCTCTCTATCTTTATCTTTTTTCTCTCTCTTTCTGTCTCCATTTCTCTCTCTTTTTCCTCTCTATCTTTTTCTCTATCTCTCTCGCTCTTTATCTCTCTCACTCATTTTTCGCTTTTGCTCATTCTTTCTTTTTCTATATCTCATTTCACTCTTTCTTTATCTCTCTCCTGTCATACTACTCTCTCTCTCTTTCTCTTATTCTATCTCTTTTCTCTCTATTGTCCCTCTTTCTTTCTCTCTGTTGTCTCTCTTTCTCCTCTCTATCTTTTTCTTTTTTTGCTCTTTCTATCTTTCACTATCTATCTCACTCTTATTTTCTCTCTCTTTCTGTTTCTTACTTTCTCTCTCTCTCTTTCTATTTCTCTTTTTCTTGCTCTTTCTATCTTTATCTCAAAATCTCTTATCTTTTTTTCTCTTTCTAGTTCTCTGTCTCTCTCTCTTTTTCTCTTGTATTCTCTTTCTTTTTCTCTTACTTTTCCTCTTTCTCTCCCCTTCTCTCTTTCCTTTTCACTTTCTATAGTTATTTATCTCTTTCTCTCTCTCTCTCTCTCTTTCTTCTATCTCTCTATATATTTATTGCCAAAAACTGCATTAAATTATAGTTATGGTTGCAGCACAGGATGGGCAACTTAAGACTTATTTTTTTTTCTGCTTTAAGTTGCCCCATCCTGCTCTACCTCTATAACTATACATAAATTGGATGCAATTTTTGACAATAAATTTCCATTGTATTTCTCAATTTCAGTGTAATGACATCTTTTTAATTAACTAACTAAATCTCTTTATTTGTAATATAAAACATTTTTACTACATGTTAGTATCAATATATTATTATATAGTTAAATTCGAAATAAATTATAAAACAACTTTTACATTTCCTCAACAACTGACATATCAACATACATACGTGCATGGTCCTTAAGAAGCAGATAACTCTATACATATAACAGAACTGTATTTGCTCTTTTTAACATTATTTATGCATAATAAGTATGTCTGGCTACCAAAAATAGCAAAATTAAATGAAGAATTAGATAAAAATATTCTCTCATACACCAAGTTATTTTTGATGAAAACAAGACCTACAAAATGAATAAGGGGAATGTCTGCAAGCTCAGCAGAACAGCAGACATGTTTCTGCTTGCACTGGGACATTTGTAAAGGCTATCCCATAAAGAGCTTCTTATGAGGATAAACATGAGCGAAACAAGTTTTCTTTTATGGATTTGTCCATAAACCTATTTGCATCAGTTTGGAACGGTTTGGGTTAGTTTTATTTGTTAACAGCTGACTTAAACTGAACTACAATTTATTTTGTTAAACCTGTTCCATATTAATGCTGTATTTGTAATATTTAAAAGCTTATAGTCAAGAAGAAATCAACATATTTTCTCAAGTGCATAACACTTCTTTCAATAGCCAAAGACAAAAAACAATAAAAGTTACCTTAAAATAATAAAAAAATCTTTTATTATGTAAACAACACTGCCTATTAAAATAGTACACTCTTGAATTACTTATGATCTTAGAAGGATTGCTCCTGACTACAAATCATAGAAAACTGTCACCCCAAGTTCTTAGTACAATCAATACAGAGTGTTTTACTTACTGTATTCAGTAATATAATGTATTTTGCTGAAATCCAAAATAAAGAATACAGTGGATCCTTGGTGCTCTACTACCTCAGTATTTCAGTATTCAACACGTCTTGATGAGCAAACAATTATTTGGCACTGGACTCTTCCTTGGTACCAATCGATCTTGCCAAAACCAGTTTACATTACTTATTATGGGAGTTTGGTACTTGTCGTTTTTGACACTCATCGAGCATTCTGGAACCAATTAAAAACGAGTACCAAGGGTTCACTGTTGTTGCATTAGCATCAGTTTTCTTCCAGCAATACAGTGATACATTGTAAAAAGGAGGAACTTTATGTAGGTAATGCTATACTGTCAAGTGGAAATTGAATCATCTGTTATTGTAATTCTGGTCCATTATATTATTTGTATTATATATTTGTACTATTACAAAACAAAAATAGATCAAGTACCTCCCAAAGCGGATCCCTAATCTTACTAGAGCGCCTTTCCTCACCGGCAATCTAACTCTCTTCGTATCACCAATAAAACTGTAAATGTGTGTGCTAGACTTATTGTATAAGATTTTCTCGTGTAAACACTTCAATTCAAGTGTATCAAATAATGTACCCACCAAAGGTAATTCAAGTGCACTACAAAATTATATATAATATAATATCTCAAGAGTATCTCAGTGCCGATCCACAGATATCAAAATATGATCTTCAAAAATGGAGTAGAAAGTACTTAAGTCAATCCATGCTTGTCACTGTAGATCAACAGGGATATCCAGTCCTGTTTTTCTCCAATCCACTTCTGTTATGTGGTAAAGTACTTCTTCCAGTCTTCTCCTGATCACAAAGTGGGGCAGCCATCTCCAAAGCTCTGATCACAACAGATCAGAACTAAACAATGCAAAAGAAAAACACAAGAGAGCGCACGCCACTTCCTAGTGCAATTCAATAAAATCTTTAATATAAAACACACTCACATTTAATACCTTTCAGATTTATCTGCATTAACTTTAAGGCCTGACAAGTTCCCATATAGGGACATTAAATCCATAAGGGCTGCTATTGAGGTTACCGGGTTTGTAAGAGTGCAAAGGATGTCATCTGCAAACAAGCTACATTTCATTTGTTGACATCCAACCTCGATACACTGTATCGTGGGGCATGCCCTAATAGCCTGAGCGAGAGGCTCGATTGCTAGAGCGAATAGTAACGGGGACAGGGGGCATCCCTGCCTCGTACCTCTCTGAATGTTTATAAGATCTCTATTATCCTCTGGAAGCTTAAGGCTTGCCGTCGGTGCTTTATATAATGTGTTTACTAGATTTGTAAATTTGCCTCTGATGCCGAATTTATCTAGTACTGCATGTAAATAAGGCCATTCAACGGAGTCAAATGCCTTTTCTAGATCTAAGGCTACTAAACTGAGAGGTATCTTCGCACTTTTAGCTATGTGGGAAACATTTAGAATACATTGTATGTTATCCCCAGCTTGTCTGTAGGGCACAAAGCCCACTTGGTCTTTGTGTATTAGTTTGGGTAGGAATTTGGCTACCCTTGATGCCATTAGCTTAGCCAGGACTTTGATGTCCCCGTTTAAAAGGGATATTGGCCTATAGTTCCTTGGGTTTAACGTATCCTTTCCTGGTTTAGGGATAAAGATTACATCTGCCTGGTTTAGCTCGGGTGGCATTGGTTCTCCTAATAGCATCTCATTAAATAGTTTGCTTAGGTGTGGGGCAAGGTGTTTTGCAAGGCTTTTATAGTACAAGTTCGAGTAGCCATCCGGGCCAGGGGCTTTTCCTGCTCTAAGCGTTTTTATAGTGTCAATAACTTTGGACGGGGTTATCTCTGCATTTAGGGAGTCTAAGTCCCCCTCCGAGATTTTGGGAATGTCTAGGCTGTTGAGGAATTCCTGCACTGTGAAGTTGTTGGCTTTCGTTTTTGCCGAGTAGATTTCTTGAAAGCACTTGTGGAATGTCTTTTTTATTTCCGATTGGTTCATTGTAATTGCTCCACTTTCTGTTTTAATTTTGGTGATATGAGTTAAGTTTTTCTTTAGGTTGAGTCTGCATGCACGCATAGGGGAGGGCTTGTTACCCTGGGCGTGAAATTTATGCCTAGTCTTCCTAAGGGCCTGCTCAGTTTTTACGGCTAGGACCGCATCTAGTTCTAGTCTAGTGTTGTCCAGCTGGGTTCTAGAGACCCCTGGGACTTTGGCCTGACTTGCCTTTTCCAAGTACTGCAATTTTTTAAATAAGGCATTTTCTTTTTGAAGGTACTGTTTCTTTCTGGCAGCTGTCAGTTTAATTAGGGTGCCTCTAATGTATGCTTTGTGCGCTACCCAGATCCACCCTATGTTTGCCTCGGAGACCATGTTTAACGTGAAGTATTCTTGAATGTCATGTTCTATTTGTGCTAGCGTTCCGGGGTTGGTTAGGAGTGCCTCGTTTAAACTCCACTTCCCAGGGGCTGTGAGGCTAAGTCCCAGCTGAATTTTGATGCTCACTACCGCGTGGTCAGACCAGGGGCAGGGGTGGATTTGGGCATCCACTGTATGGTTAAACAGCGAAGTATGAGTTAGGAGAACATCTATTCTGGAATAGGAATTGTGAGTTGGAGAATAATAAGAGTATTCCTTTTCCGAGGGGTGAAGTCCCCTCCAGGCGTCAGTCAACTCTAACTCCCTCAATTGTGTGTGGATTGTTTTGAGCTGTTTCATGTTACGCGTTAATCGGGTTGCTCTTGATCTGTCTACAGAAGGCTCGAGAGTAAGGTTAATGTCACCTCCTAGTATGATTTTGCCCCAGTCTTTTTGCTTCAAGGTGCTTAGCAATTTAATGAGCGCTCTGGTGGGCGCTGTGGTGGGGGCATAGATATTAACCAGTGAGATTCTACGATTTAGGATGGTTCCTGTTAATATTAGATAATTAACCTCTTTGTCTTTGGTTTGTTTTTCTACTACAAATGGGAAATCACGGTGTATTAATGTAGCTAAGCCTGCTTTTTTTCTTTTCTGGTTGCATGTGTAGAATACTGGGAATTCCTTGTGTAGGTAAGTGGGTACTTTGCCCTGGGCGAAATGGGTCTCTTGCATAAATATGACAGATGGATGGAATCTTTTACAAAACAGGAAGGCTTTGCCTCTTTTAAATTGAGAGTTGAAGCCCCTTATGTTGTGTGTTAAAAAGTTGTGCTCTACGTCAGCCATTGGTTTTTCGTGTAGTTAGCTATATGTGTTCTCAGTGGGGAGAGTGTGGCGGTTAGGTTACCTGGGTGCAGAATGCTGAAGGACCAGGACCCGCGCCGGGGTCCCCCCTTGGGTTCCTTCGCGCCAAGACTGCCTGTAAACTGGATAGACTAAGAAGAAAAGCAAAAGAGATACAGAAGCTTAGTTTCAACATTTCAATATACTGGTTAAAACATTTCCTAACAATTTGGTAGTTTCCCTGTCTCCCTAACTTTTTCTTTACTTTGAGGCCTGTAGTTATTACACCCATTACTGGGTTTGACCTCTTAGGGAGAGGACTCCCTTTTGGGGGTTCTACCTGGGGAGTTGTTAGGGGCTCTAAACTCCCCTTAATCTTCATCCCTCTAAATCACTTAAGTCACCTCAAGAGCTCCGCTACAGCTAGTTCTGTATATCTGTATATAACAGTCTAACTATCTCTAACATAACTTATACATTTTAGCTATTTGCTGCATTTTCCTCGGGTCAACCTGCTTGTGGGGAAAAAAAAGTGTTCAATACTCTTTCTTATTGATCAGCATCGGGATCCTCGTAGTTGGCTGACGGAACGGTGTCTAGACCTCCTCCTGTAACTTGCTCTAGAAGGCTGAAGGCTGCTGCTTTTGTTTTTTTGGCCGATTTTTGCCACATCTTGGTAAGGCTGGGTCTGGGTCTCGGACTTCTCCTTTCAGCGTCTCTGTCCTCTGTTAGCAAATTCAGCTTTCTCAGGAGGATCTCAGCTTTTTCCACTGTGTGCACTCTGTAAGTGGATCCGCCCCGCTGGAATATTAGTGAAAATGGGAAACCCCACTTGTAGAGGATTTTTTTGCTGGACAATATCTCCAGAATGGGTTTCATCTCCTTTCTTTTTTGCAGTGTGGCTGGAGCCAAGTCCATGTATACTTGTATAGATGAGTTGTCCGGACCTTTGATTTCTTTGAGCTTTCTCGCTGCTGTGAGTATTAGGTCTCTTGTGCTTTGTTTGGCAAATCTTATTATTATATCCTTAGATTGGTTGTTAGCCTTTGTCGGTCCGAGGGTCCTATGCACTCTTTCAATAGCCCAGTCTGCTTCGCTGCTTGTGGGAATAATCCCAAGTATGACCGCTTTTGAGTACTGCAGTATGTCTGAAATGCTGTTTGGGACATTTCTCAGTCTTATGTTATGTCTTTGTGAGCGGTTTTCAAGGTCTTCAACCTTGTCGGTCAGCTCTTTTATCTGTGTGGAGTGCTGCGCCGTTACTTCTTGATCATGCATCTGGGCTTCTGCTATCTGGTCTGTTTGCTCCTCTAACAGCTGTGTTCTTTGTCCCAGGCAGGGTGTGCATACTTTGCAACCATAATATTTTATTTTTATATTTTTTCTTCCCTTTACCTAAAAGATTTCAGTTTGTTTTTCAATTGAGTTGTACAGTTTATAGGTCACATTAAAGGTGGAAAAAGTTCTGAAATGATTTATCTTTGTCTCATTTTTTTAAAGCACAGAAACCTGACATTTTAACAGGGGTGTGTAGACTTTTTATATCCACTGTAGGTGTAAAAAAACACCTTCCACGTGTCTTTTGTCCACATTAAATCATACATAGATCCTCCTGGTACACAAGTATAATATGATGTTGTTGAAAAGGCTGTGATGGGATCTGTGTCTAATATCCTGGTTGAACACCCTTCCTCCAAAAAAGATTACAGTCTACCTGTGGAGTCTTGTTGAACTCTTATCACAACTATATTATTTTACTCATTGCACTACGGATGAATTGTATGACTAAAGGTCAGATTGGACTTTGAGGTGCATATTTACCATTGAGAAAGCCCGTGAAACACGTCTGTATTTTGATATGTTGTGTGTTTATACATTCACATATTGAGGTAATTTTCAAGCACATGGGTAAGGGGGTACATCCAGGATATTAGACACAAATCCCATCACAACCTTTTCCACAACATCATATTATACTTGTGTACCAGGAGGATCTACGTATAGTTTAATGTGGACAAAAGACACGTGGAAGGTGTTTTTTTATACCTATATATGAATGTGAGTTACCTCTTGTTTAGAGGGTATTAAATGTGTGCATTTTTTATTCAAGTGTGTTTTATATTAAAGATTTTATTGAATTGCACTAGGAAGTGGTGTGCGCTCTCTTGTGTTTTTCTTTTGCATATTTGTAATGTTGTTATGACTATACAGTATAGACTGACATAGGGATTGGGTTCGTTTGGGGCGGCAGTTTTCTGCGGATTCGAGGATCATAGAGAATTAGATTTTTTATTTTATTTATCAAAAGTCATTCAACAGTGTACTTATTATTTTAATAAGTGGGGTTGTCTATATAATAAAGGTATTCATTATGGTGTCCCGAAAAAAAATGTGCATGCCAAAAGCGCGTTGTTTGAACCGTACCTACAAAACCGTGACCTTGTTAAAGCGCGCAGGACTTAAGCACACACGCGACAAATGCGCACAAGCATACGACAAATGCACTTGCGCACCGACAAAAGCGTGATCCACAAAAGCGCGTCAAAAGAGTGCTGGATGGATGCTTGGCTGACTGGCGAGGGCACACATATGTTAGCACATAATCAGAAGGACACGGGCTGAACTTCCAATGCTATTTTTTGTCTCTGCAGATGACATTTGACAGTCCCTGGATCTGTTCACTTCCAGAGGATGTCCAGCTGTGCCCTGAGCAGCAGTGTGTGACCAGTGCCCCACCCACTGGCAATGAAAGGATTAATGGATGGGATAATGTAAGTGGTGCAATAGAGATAAGAAGGGGCAAATGGGGGACATAAGGGACGGGTATTAGAGGTAACAGGGCAGCGAGAATGAGAACATGTAAGGGTAAATTAAGCATAAGGGATAGATATAAATAAAAGGGAAACATAACATAAGGCAAGTGGATATGCAAGGTGAACAGATAGATAAGACAAGTGTCAATAAGAAGGGGCAGATAACACAGAAGAGAGCAGAAACATATGTGAAGGGCAGGTAGTTATGAAAGAGGGTCACAGAGAAATAAGCAAAAGATCACAGAGGGGCAGAAACAAGAAGTCATGATTATATGGAGAACAGAGGCAAAAAGAAAATCAAGAAGGCATGTAGATTTCAGACATGAGCAAAGTGACTCATAGGAAGGCAAAGAGACACAAGAGAGTTGTAGAAATTGATGAGAGTGAGACATGCAAAGCTATGTAGCTATGTGCCACTGGTAACAGAGCAGCTTTTCTAAGATGGGTTAATATATTTTAGATAGAGGGGGCAGAATGTGGTGAGCATGGTGCAGACAGATGAGAAATCTGGCAGCCAGAGACAATAAAAGATCTGGTTTTGATGAGGTCCGGGGAGAACACATACTACAGACAGAAAGGAGAAGGGGTATAGGTGAGGGACTGCGAGAAATTAATAAGGAAACAGGAATGGGTAGCACAGAAAGGAAGGTAATGGTGAAAAATAATAAGGGGCAAATAAAGATGAGAGACAGACAAATGGGGGTGGTGTATAACAAGAGACATACAGAATTTAGATGTAGACAATACCAAACTCATATTTAATCCTATATCCAGAGATCTCAGAGAACCTTACACCTATCCTAATTCCCCATTCTATATAAGTCACATATACCGCCTCTTTCAAACACCTGTTTGACAGGAAGGTTCTTCCACCCCAGTTGGTCCAGGGCCTTTTCCTGCTCCTCCTCCAGTCACCCAATGACAGCAGTCAGTGACACTCCATGGTTTTGTATCACCTCCACATCATGTGCAGTAAACAATTGTTGTCCTATCCTCCTCCCACCTAACCAACCAAGTTGTTTAGGTGTTGAAACAACTGTGGTTGAGAAATCAGGCTCACTATCTTCCTCCTGTCTCATAGAAAAAATGAGGTACACCAGCCGGCACATCTACTATTGGGTCTACTGTTATCTCGTCCTCTTCCCATACCATTACTAAGGGAACGTGAGTTGGAGCTTGGTTTATCATAGACCCTGCAGTGGTTTCCTCTTCCCAACTATCTAACAGCCTTATTAAATTGCGATTTGACCAATTTAAAAGGGCTTTATATAAGCACATAGTATATTTTTTTACAGCAGTTTTTAGTTAGTGAAGACCTTGCTCTTGGATAGAAGTTCACTAACTAACAAAGTCTGTAAAAACAATATGCTATGTGCTTATATAGAGCCCTTTTCAATTGGCCGAATCACAATTTAATAAGGTTGTAAATGTTTAGCCCACTGCCATTCTCCCCCATCTAGCTGACTTGAATCCCATCTTTCTTCTCTCCCTCCAGTGGTTACACCTGTCAGCCCCCATTCTGGCTCAAATCCTTTTCCACCATCATTATGTTATGAATACAACTCTTCCATCATTTCTTCACTTCCTTCCTCTGATGTGGACACAGGTGGCCTGGACTCATATTTAACTTCCCTATGCCCTGTTGACTTACAGCTCACACAATCCCCATCTAGTTCATAACCCTTATCACAGAAACATTCAAACACCCCCTCATAGTTAACGCAAATTTGCTGACACACCCGGGCAATGCAGCACTTATCCACATCCATCCTCCATCCATCCATCCTGCCATCCATCCATCCTGGCATCCATCCATCCTGCCATACATCCATCTATCCTCCATCCATCCATCCATCCTGCCACCCATCATTCCTCCATCCATCCATCCTGCTTACCTCTCTGGTCAGTGCCTCTCTAAACTTTATTTCTGCACTGTACTGCACTGAGCTCTTTTGTCGCTGAAATTGTAGGCGTGCTTATGTCGGCGCGTATTTCCAGCAAGGGGTGCCATTTATTATATTCGTACCATTTTGTTTTTTGTCTTTGTTAAATGTTTAAAAGCTAAACAATGACCTTGTAACAATTTAATTGTAACACATTATTAGTATTAGTATTATTATTATCCTTTATTTGTTACATGCAAACATATTCCGTAGCACTATAGAGGGATTGGGTACATAGGAAAATACAATATTAATAACTTGCAAAAGAACAGAGGGGACTGTCTTTGAGCTTAAAATCTTATGTAGAAAGTGCTTTTCCCAGAGCACCTTACAAGATTGAAAACTTGCAAACTTGCAATCTAAAGGAAAGTGAAGAGGCATAAACATGGGTAAGAGTAACAGATAAGTATTAGGATGGGTCAGGAAGGAAGTGAAAGTTTACTTAGGTAGGAAAATGTGCAAAGTTGGAAAGGTTTTCATTTAGTTGGAGAGGGAAGGAATCTGGTAGAAAGTCATTGTAATGTGAATGGTTGGGGTATGTAGGATATTTTCTTGGCCTAGTGATCATATAATATAACCTGCAAATGGCAATGTCAGATAATTGTATTTGTGGTTAACGGAGTCAGGAAGAGTAGAACTGGTTGCTATAATTTTCTGTTTATGGAAGGAAAGAGAAATACATTAGCGGGCTAGTAAGTAAGTGTGGGGAGAGGGGTAGGGAGTGGTTTAGCCTTACTGAGAGGGGGGGGGGGATTTTGGACATAACTGGGGTAGTAGAATCAAACATGTGTTTTATAGTCACGGTTTAAATAAATTACAGAGGAAAAATCTGAATATATGCGTGGTTGATTGAATCAATATCATTTTGAAGTAATGGTTACTGGAGCCAGGAGGAGTCATGAAGAGTGGAACTGGTTGCTAGAGGTCTCTCTTAAAGGGATGGTTACTAGCGCCATGAGGAGCTTGTTGCTAGCGGTCTTCCTTAAAGGAATGGTTACTAGAGCCAAGAGGAGCCAGGAAGAGTGGAACGTTGCTAGAGGTCTCTGTTAAAGGGATGGTTACTAGAGCCAAGAGGAGTCAGGAAGAGTGGAACATTGCTAGGTCTCTGGTTAGGGAAGGAAAGAGGTTGTAGTGTTTGAGAGAGAAACTATCACACTCTGAAAAAAAAATTGTGTCAATGCATGTATTAAATAATATGCATTGTTAAACAAGTGAAATGTGTTTAATTAAACTTGTTGAAAATAAACACTGGTCAGTTAAAAAAAAAAAGGGTTGGTGGTGAATGCAGTATATTGAATGTGTATATTTAAGATTTATTTCACATAAAATATTAAACTGCACGAAGAATGGCATGGTATGTGTAGTTTGGGCTAATTTAACCTGATTGTAGCCTTATGCCAGACAGCCCTAAATTCCATAAATTTGTTTGACCCCACCACATACACTGGAAGGCTGTTTTACCACATAAGCATCAAATAAACACCTCTTATTGTTATATACCTCTTTTTGTGACTTCTATTTCCTTTTTGAACTTTAGAAAACTGTTTGATATATTTGAAGGTAAAAGGTTTAATAATGTATACCTTTGCTTACCTATAATGACAAGTAAATGTTAATTTATAATATCAACATTAAATGTAACATTGTTTAAAGCAATATCAATATTTACTTTGCTGTAATGGTGAACAAATTTACATCCATGAAATTTTAAATATAAAATTGTTACTATGAAAAGATGGACATTGGTGGTACGTGTTTCCCTCACATGCTATGTCTAGAGCACAAGCATCATTTTTATTTCTCTCTCCTCTCTCTTCCTCTCTCTCTCGTCCAGACTCCTCACATATGCATTTACGAACATTGTATTCACTGTCATCCATTTGCGCACCGCCTTTAGTGAACGTTCGCCATTGCAGGTGAGCAAATATACTGTGGTACCTCGGAACTCGTCAGCTTCAAAACTCGGTATATTACTCATTTCAACAAGAAAATTTTTCATCACTCAACGCTTGCTCAGCACTTATTGCGCAAATCAAATTGACAAATCAAAATGAATGAAATCTAACAGTAGCTCTCATGTGTAAAAGTCTCTACTAAGCATGCTCATTACATCGAATTGCTAAACTTTTATAGCTCCAAAGTAGCTTATAGTGGGTATCTATAAAATCCCAAAAAAGGCAAAGAGACTTTATAGATCACTATTACACTGCCAACTATCAAACAAATCCATTCAGCCATTTCCTTTTCGTACAAGTGAGCAAACATTTAAAGAAATTCTTATGGAAAAACACCATGTCACCACCCCAAAATTCAACATAAATCAACAGTTCTTTGGATAAAATTTCCTGAAAATTGGAAACAAAATTCAAACTACCAGTCCCTCATAAAATTCCAGCCAGATGCGTCAAACCAACACTAAGTTATAAGCTCATGTAAAAAGGGTTTTATAATGTTCAAGAGAACCTTAACTACTGTACTCTAAAAATAAAAAATAAATTCCAATACATTTTATTAAAATGCATAAGATGGTACAACATTGTATTTTGCAATTAGTAGTTAGTTATATTATACTGTCTTCTTCAATAAAAAAATAGAGTGTAGCAGCAAGATGGGTTAGTTTCCCCAAGAGACTTTGGGCTTTCGGACAAAACCACCACTCTCTCGGAGGTTAATCTTTCGCATTTTACCCGGCGTGCAGTAGGCTCTTTGAAGAACTTTAATGGACGCTTCCAGAAGGCTATAATTAAATGATCCTTTGCTTACATTTGAGCAGGATTCTGTCCACTTGGCACCCTCCCACTCTGACCCTCTCTAGATCCTCTTCCCATCTTAATATAAATTTGAGTTTCCTGCTAGTAGTATAGCAGGTAAAAGTGTCATAGAGTGACCCTAGTATGCCTTTTGTAAGTGGAATATTTTTGCAGATAAGAAAGATCCAAGAAGCCCTGGGGGGTCCCAATTCTCTGGATGTTTTACTAACCCAGTTTCTTATTTTTAAATAGTTATAAAGCTCTGTGTGGTGTATATCATGAGTCATGTGAGACAATCATTAATAAACCAGACGCTTATCCTGTCAAGATTTTTGGAGGTCCACCAATGTCTTGAGGCTACACTGGAGTCTGCCATAACATAGGGGAAAGAGAAAACCGGCAGCAAAGGAGATAGACTGGGGCTAAGTCGACGCCTGGAGTTGTCCCAACCCCAGGATGTTAAGGTTAGATTAATCATTGAATTTTGATGAGATGTAAAGGGGGCAAGTTCTTTTGGGATCCAGATTAATTTGTCCCAAATATGCAGACTCATTTGTTGATTCTCACCGAAGACCCAGGTTGGTTGATGTTTAGTTGAGTGTTCCAAGGGCAAATGAGCCAATTTGGTAGCTTTAAGGTAGAATCTTAATTTTTATGCCTATACATTACTTTTTTGGTAATACGGGGATGCTTATTTCTCCAAATTAACCTAATTATGCTATTTTGGTAGCTACAGTGGGGACAAAAGTATTTGACCCCTGCTGATTTTGAATGTTTGTCCACTGACAAAGAAATGATCAGTCTATAATTTTAATGGTAGGTGCTTATTAACAGTGAGAGACAGAGTAACAAAAAAACAAACAAACAAACAAGAAAAAAGCATGTCAACAAAAGTTATAAATTGATTTGCAGGTCAGTAAGGGAAATATGTATTTGATCCCCTATCAATCAGCAAGATTTTCCCAGGTGTTTTTTATACAGGTAACGAGCTAAGATTAGGAGCACTCTCTTAATCTCCTAATCTCAGCTTGTTTCCTGTATAAAAGACACCTGTCCACAGAAGCAATCAATCAGATTCCAAACTCTCCACCATGGCCAAGACCAAAGAGCTGTCCAAGGATGTCAGGGACAAGATTGTAAACCTACAAAACGCTGGAAAGGGCTACAAGACCATCGCCAAGAAGCTTGGCGAGAAGGTGACAACAATTGTTGCGATTATTTGCAAATGAAAGAAACACAAAATAACTATCAGTCTCCCTTGGTCTGGTGCTCCATGCAAGATCTCACCTCCCAGAGTTTTAATGATCATTTAATGATCATGAGAACGGTGGGGAATCAGCCCAGAACTACACAGGAGGATCTTGTTAATGATCTCAAGGCAGCTGGGACCATAGTCACTAAGAAAACTATTGGTGAAGTACTGAAATCCTGCAGAGCCCGCTAGGCCCCCTGCTCAAGAAAGCACATGTACAGGCCCGTCTGAAGTGTGCCAATGAACATCTGAATCATTCAGAGAAGAACTGGGTGAAAGTGTTGTGTCAGATGAGATCAAAATCAAGCTCTTTGGCATCAACTCAACTAGCCATGTTTGTAAAAGGAAGAATGCTGCCTACAGTGCCTTGCAAAAGTATTCACCCCCCTTGGCATTTTTCGTGTTTTGTTGCCTCACAACATGAGATGGATTGTTTGAGGATTTGCATCGTTTAATTTACAGAACATGCCCACAACTTTGAAGATTTTTTTTTTTTTTTAATTGTGAAGCAAACAACAAATAGGACAAAATATCAGAAAAAGTCAATGTGCATAACTATTCACCCCCCTAAAGTCAATACTTTGTAGAGCCACCTTTTGCGGCAATCACAGCTCCAAGTCACTTTGGATAAGTCTCTATGAGCTTGCCACATCTTACCACAGTGATTTTTGCCCATTCCTCCTTGACAAACTTCTCCAGCTCCTTTAAGTTGAATGGTTTGCGCTTGTGAACAGCAATCTTTAATTCTGACCACAGATTTTCTATTGGATTGAGGTCTGGGTTTTGACTAGGCTGTTCCAACATATTTACATGTGGCGGGGGGTGAATACTTTTGCAAGGCACTGAATAACCCCAAGAACACCATCCTCACCGTCAAACATGGAGGTGGAAACATTATGCTTTGGGGGTGATTTTCTGCTAAGGAGACAAGACAACTGCACCGCATCAAAGGGATGATGGATGGGGCCATGTACCGTCAAATCTTGGGTGAGAACCTCCTTCCCTCAGCCAGGGCATTGAAAATGGGTCATGGTATTCCAGCATGACAATGACCCAAAACACATAGCCAAGGAAACAAAGAACTGTAGATAAGAAGCAAATTAAGGTACTGGAGTGGCCTAGCCAGTCTCCAGACCTTAATCCCATAGAAAATCTGTGGAGGGAGCTGAAGGTTCTAGTTGCCAAACATCAGCCTCAAAACCTTAATGACTTGGAGAGGATCTACAAAGAGGAGTGGGATAAAATCCTTCCTTTTCTTGTAGTGGCCAACTACGAGAAACGTCTGACCTCTCTGATTGCCAACAAGGGTTTTGCCACCAAGTACTAAGTTGAAGGGATCAAATACTTATTTCCCTCATTGACCTGCAAATCAATTTATAACTTTTTTGAAAAAAAATATGAAAAATAAAAAGACGTAAATTAACAGATAAAAGAAATTAGAATACCATCTTTATCTATAAAATTAATAAATACAATAATAAATATAAAACATAAATAATATAAACGTGTATCAACAAGTAAGCAAATAATATATACAAGTTAAAAATTAAATATAAGTAAATAAAAAGAATATAGATACAGAAAAATATATACTGTAAGTATCCTTATAAAATAATAAATAAATTAACATGGTAGGCAAAGTTATTATATTTTAAAATCAATAAACATATTTAGAAGACAAAGACTTAATAAAACAATACAAAAGTACACTAATGCTAGCAAGTTAAAACATGGTAATAACTTAATTTTCATTTAAAATCAATACACATATTTAAATAATATGAACATAATATAGTGATAGTGAAAACAAACACAATATAAAAGTAAGTCAAAAGCACCATTTTAAAATAAAATATGAACAAAAACACTCTGGAACACAAAGAGTTAATTAATTGCCATATAAACTATAAATAGCTCCACAGAGAAGGCAGCACCGTGCCCCTGATGAGTAAGAGACTGATAGAGCCTCACGAAACGCGCGTCGGGAGATTGTGACGTCATCAGTAAGCGTGATCACAGCGCAGACCACGCCAACATAGTATGTAGCATGATAGATATAGCTCTATAGCTCCAGGGCCATTACTAACTTAAAAGGAAGATAGGAAGCCAATAAATTTACAGCATAGAAACAACAGAGTAATATACAAGAATAAGAAAATAGAAAAGCAAGAAAAAGAAAAAGGAGTGAAAGCATAATAAAAGCAAAAAATTGAAGGAAAAGGAGGTCACAACCTCCTTTTAAAAAAACTAATTGACAGAAGCATTAATGAAATATACAGTATAAGATACAGCATTAAATCAGGAGTGTATGAATTTAAAAAATAGCACAGCACCAGCACTTTAAATTAAAAAGTAAAGTAGTGACTGTGACAAACTAACAGTCAAGAGGTAAAAGGTTAATTTAACAATATAAGAATAAATTAGCACTAAGTCACTATAGCACAAGCACTTTATGACAACAGTTTTGAATAGCACAATATTAATTAAAAAGCACTTCAAGTAATAGAATCACGAAATTAACATAAATAAAGAGGGAAAAGAATTAACACAAAATAAACATAAAGGCACCTAAAGCATGTACTCAAGTGAAGTGCTGTATGAATAAACAAAACTATGAACAGATAAAAGGATTATAAAAGAAAAAATCTGTTATGTAAATTAAAAATCAGTGTACCTGATAAGGATAAATCAAGGAAAAATATCAAGAAATAAAACACAAATACAGTTGAATTGAAAAATAAAATATTTTATTGACTGGAGCATAATAAAGTAACTAAATAAAAAAGCTGTGGTCAAAGCAAACGAACCCGCTAGACGTAAAAAAAAACTAAAGGATTAAAAACCTTGGGTTTAATATTAATTTTTTAATAGTTGCATTTTTAACAATATTTTAAATGTACAAATAAAGATTGATTTTTTTTTTTACATTTGTATGTGGCAATAACAATTAAAATAAAGGCTGCATAAAAGGTTAAATAGTTACATAGTTACATAGGGCCTCATTCTATTAGCGGCTGCAGCCGTTGCGGGGCCGCAAGGACCGGCCGCAAGCTATTCTGCTATTCTACTGTATTTCCCTCCGGCCGGGGATTCCGGCAGGCTTGCGGCCGGCGCCTTGCTATCTCTTGCGGCCGCTCGCGCCGGAGGAAATCCTTTGATCTAAAACGGCCGAAAGGAAATCGGCCGGAAAAGAAAATCCTATTTGCAATTCAATTGCTCCGGGAACCCTCTCTGCAAGGCTAAAACCGAGCCGCAGCTTACTTGCAGGAAAGAGGTCCCGCTAGCACCAATTAAGCACGAAATATAGTCCAAATAAAGCCATCCTGCACTTTGAAAAGACTATAAAGTGATTTTCGGTGTTAGCAAAAATAGCACAAAATTCCCCTATACTCAAATCCGTTAATTATTTTTATTTTTTTAAATGTCAAATATCCATGTAAAAAGTCCAGAGTGCTTGGAGCACCTCAGACCCGCCCACGCTGCAGCCGGAAAATAAACAGTTTATTTAAACTCGGGTTTGGGCTGATGTGCAAGCTTGAGAGTGGGTTACTTTTAATCCTCATGTCCCCCAATATGATCCCTAGCATTTACAGAGCTTTACAGAGCTGTCTTGAATTTATTTTTGACTTTTTAGATTTCAGAGCTTACGGCCGGTTGCAAGATTTACGGCCGGCCGTAAGAGGAGATCCTTGCGGGCCGTTTAATTGAATTGCGAGGTAACGGGACCCCCGCAAGGAATCACAGCCTTACGGCCGGTTTACGGCCGATAATAGAATGAGGCCCATAGTATTTAAGGTTGAAAAAAGACTTTCAGTCCATCAAGTTCAACCTTTTAAGATCTCCTCTGATCTTCAATATGCGGATTAACTATTAATTCATTAGTTGTTATATAATTATTAATCAATTATTTAATGTTTTTTTTTTTTTAATTATTAATTAGTCCAGAGGAAGGCAAATAGGAAAACAAACAAAAAACACAAGCGAGACTTAGCCAATTGTCTCAAAGGGAAATGTAAAAAAATTTGAATCAATACTGCCTCTCTAATTATCCATGATAACCCTGAATTCTCTTTTTAAGTAGAAATAAATCTAGTCCCCTTTTAAAGTTATCTATCGAATCCGCTGTCACCACCTCCTCTGGTAGAGAATTCCACAGATTAACCACCCTTACTGTGAAGAACCCTTTTCTTTCTTTAAGGTGGAATCTTTTTACTTCTAACCGCAAGGGATGTCCTTTTGTCGGTTTAAAACCTCTTGGCACAAAAAGCTCCACTGACAAATCTTTATACTGACCCTGGATGTATTTATATAAGGTAATCATATCTCCTCTTAGATGCCTTTTTTCTAGAGAAAATAAGTTTAATTTGGTTAGTCTTTCTTCATAACTTAGCCCCTCCATTCCCCTTATTAGTTTTGTTGCCCTTTTCTGTAACTTTTCCAGCTCTAAAATGTCCTTTTTATGAAGTGGTGCCCAAAATTGTACTTCATATTCCAAATGAGGGCGTACTAGAGATTTGTATAGTGGCAGAATTATATTTGCTTCCCTGGCTTCTATACCCTTCTTAATACATGCTAATATTTTATTTGCCTTTGCAGCTGCTGCTTGGCTTTGAGCACTGTTACCTAGGCGGTTGTCCACAAGCACTCCCAAATCCCTTTCAATATGTGATACACCTAGATTTGCTCCATTAAGATTATAAATTGCATGGCTATTTTTCCTTCCCAGATGCATAACCTTACATTTATTCGTATTAAATCTCATCTGCCATTTAGATGTCCATTCCTCTATTTTATGTAAATCCCCTTGAGTTGCCTTGATCCAGGTTCCTACTAACCTCCTCATAGAAACTAATTAGATTTGTTTGACATGACCTATCCCTCATAAATCCATGTTGACTCCTACTTATAATCCTGTTCAAATAGACATATTCTTGTATATTATCCCTTATTAACCCTTCTAAAAGCTTCCCCACTACAGAAGTGAGGCTCACTGGTCTATAATTCCCCGGATTTGCTCTTGCTCCCTTTTTAAATATAGGTATCACATCAGCTTTTCTCCAGTCATCTGGTAGAGACTCTGTGTTGAGTGAATCTTGAAAAATTAAATATAATGGTTTGGCTATTACAGAACCCAGTTCCCTTAGTACCCTTGGATGTATTCCATCAGGACCTGGGGCTTTATTAACATTTATTTTTTCCAACCTCTTTTGGATTACTTCCTGTGTTAACCAATTATTTGGCAAAGGTAGTGTAGCCCCATTATGTTGCAGTGTCCCAACCACTTGTACCTCCCTTGTGTATACCGAAGAAAAGAACCTATTTAGCTCATCTGCCTTTTCCTGGTCACTAATTTTCAGACAGCCTGTTTCACATTCTAATGTCCCTATAGCTTCCTTCCTCGCCTTCTTCCCATTAATATACTTAAAAAATATTTTAGGGTTAGTCTTACTCTCTTTTGCAATTAATTTTTCATTTTTTATTTTAGCCAGTCTAATCGCGCTTTTGCAAGCCTTGTTGATTTCCTTGTATTCCCGTAAAGCAGTCTCTGTCCCCTCTTGTTTGTATAATTTAAATGCCTGTTTTTTACTCCGTATCTTGATCTTTAAATCATTGTTAAGCCACATGGGTTGTGATTTACTCCTTTTACTTTTATTCCCACACGGTATATGCCGATGTGTATGTACATTTAGTAAGGATTTAAATGTTGTCCATTTATGTTCAGTGTTTTTACCTATCAGTACTCTGTCCCAGTCTATACTTTGTATTGCTGCCCTTAGACCGTTAAAATCTGCCCTTTTAAAATTAAGGTGTTTCTGTACAACCTTGGTTGGTTGTTCAAGGATTCCTAAATAGGATCCATAGGAACTTTTTTTTTGGTACACATCTTAGTAATAACACCTAGGCCCAATAAACAAACTAATATCATTTTTTGAGTATTATAACTTTTTTGACATGCGTTTTTCTTTTTTTTTTTTTTGTTTTGTTATTCTGTCTCTCACTGTTAAAATACACCTACCAATAAAATGATAGGCTGATCATTTCTTTGTCAGTGGACAAACGTTCAAAATCAATTCTTTTAGATTAATTGGGATAGGCAAAGTCCTAAAAAGATATAGGGCCTCATTCTATTATCGGCCGTAAATCGGCCGTAAATCGGCCGTAAGGCTGCGATTCCTTGCGAGGGTTCAGTTAACTCGCGATTCTATTATACGGCCCCGCAAGGATCTCCTTTTACGGCCGGCCGCATATCTTGGAACCGGACGTAATCTGTGAAATCTAAAAACGCAAAAATAAATTCAAGCCTGCACTGTACAGCTCTGTAAATGCTAGGGATCATATTGGGGGACATGAGGATTAAAAGGAACCCACTCTCAAGCTTGCACATCAGCCCAAACCCGAGTTCAAATTAACTGTTTATTTGCCGGCTGCGGCGTGGGTGTGTCTGAAGTGCTCCAAGCACTCTGGACTTTTTACATGGATATTTTACGGATATTAAAAATAAAATATTTTACGGATTTGAGTACAGGATAATTATGTGCTATTTTTTCTAACACCTAAAATCCCTTTATAGTCTTCTCAAAGTGCAGGATGGCTTTATTTGAGCTATTTTATGTGCTTAATTGGTGCTAGCGAGACCTTTTTCCTGCAAGTAACTGCGGCTCGCTTTTAGCCTTGCAGAGAGGTTTCCCGGAGCAATTGAATTGCAAATCTCTTGCGGCCGTTTAAGATCAAAGGCTTTCCTCCGGCGCGAGCGGCCGCAAGAGATAGCAAGGCACCGGCCGCAAGCCTGCCGGAATCCCCGGCCGTAAGGGAATAGAATAGCAGAATAGCTTGCGGCCGGTCCTTGCGGCCCCGCAATGGCTGCGGCCGATAATAGAATGAGGCCCATAGAATCTTAGGCAGAATATCCATCTTAGTGGCCACTATACGGCCTGTCGATGAAATTTGATGTTTAGCCCACCTCTGCATGTCCGCAATCAGTGTTTTATAAATAGGGGGGTATTGGCTTTATAAAGATCGGACATTTTAGTTGATTTAACCCCGAAATGACACATGAAAATTATTTTTATTTCCTTACGATTTGCGGGCTTGAGACTGTTGTGCAATTAATTCTAATGTCTATCATCACTTTCCCCGTCATTTACAGTGCAGTATTGATTTTTTATTTGCATTTTCAGTGCTACGAATATGTGTTTAACCCCCTCGCGGGTCCTCTCTAGCAATCGTAGAATTTTCTCCTTCATTTGCCATTTACGGGTGTGAAAACATTTGCGGGTTTGGGATCATTGAGCAATTGAATAGTGATTTGCGATTTTAGCCTTGCAAAAGTGAGAGATGAAAGGCTTCTGAAGGCTGTAAGTTACGAGTTTAACCATAGACGTAACTTAGACGTAACTTTTTTTCAAACCCGTAAAACGGAAACACATTTCAGGCTTGGAGAAAATGAACAATTTACCAAGCCCCAAATGGTTTCACACTCATAAATGCAAACAGGAGCACAGAGGACACAGCGGAGGGAGAGGGGGAGAGGGTGGAAAGAGACACAGGGGAGTGAGTGGGGTGAAAAGAGACATAGGGAAGAGAGTGTGGGGGAGAGACAGAGACACAGGGGAGGGAGATAAGTTGGGAAAAACCTAGATGAGGGAGAGAGGGCAAAGAGACATGGGAGGGAGAGAGTGTGGAGAGGCTCACAGGGAGCGCCAAAGGAGCTCATTGCGGAGCTTGTGATGACCGCCAAAGGCACTCATTGCGAGGCACGAAAGTTGCGGGTTGGCCGATGACTGCAAGGAGCATCTTCGAAGGCGCTCATCGCAAGGCTGTTAGAGGGGTAAGAACCATTGTGTGGCTTGAAATGTTATTGCCATCATTTTTGACGGGCAAGTCGCTAGTTCCAAATAATATTCATAAAGATACCATAGATGGCAAAGATGTTAACCTTGAAATTTCATCCACTTGCACAGTTAATGAAGGAAATTGAATCAATAGCAATTCAACAGAAAGCTTCTAGACTTGCTAACAAACTTAACTTACCAAACTTCATATACCAATGTAACCTGTTCAGTCAATCCAGAAAGAAGAGAGGAACTCAATCATTATCTGACTGACTTAGGTTATAGATATCGTGGTTTCACTATCTTTGACAGTTGCCATTCTTTCTCAGCAAAATCAGTAACTGCTAAAGAAAGATTTAACTATGATATGAACTGGTTACATTTAGATAACAACATTTTTAATCACCACACTATTTTTCCAATTGTTTAACATTTGTCTCTCTAAGCAGTCCAACAATCTTCAACTACTTTCCCTAAGCAATCAGATAAATAATTAGATGCTTCTTAACACCATGAGATGCCCAGGACCTATAATTTATGTAGATGATTTCTTAATAATAGAACCATTCTCTTTTGAACCGTTTGGGTTAACAAAAAACATAAACCTCTTTGCAACTTTGAATATGCCTTCTGCTCCAGAGAAAACGAGTGTGTACTACAGAAAAAAAAAAAAGTAGTGTCATTAGTCATATTATGTCATATAGCTGATTTTTCTGAATTTTACTGGGAGATACTGATTTTTGCTTGGCCCTGGAGACATCCAGTATACTTTGATAATGGCTGCATGTGCGAAATGGTAAGTTTACCTTTCTACAGAAGCAATGCTTGCAGTGATAATTGCAAAATGATTGTCTATAAGCATGTGCATGGGATGGGGGTAAGTGTTAAATTTTCAAAAAGCAAAATAATTTAACAGATCTCCCTCCCCTCTCCATGCACCCCACACTCTTTGTCCACTGTTCAGTAGATAAGTACACGCATTCAGACTCCAGGCTATTAAGTTGTGTTTTAGCAGAGAAGGTGGAACAACATATACACTAACAGAGTCTGCAAAATAACAGATATTACATTTGTCCGAGATTCAATATAATAGACTGCACCAAGTTATCTTTAGATATGCATTGCATAAAATTAAAATTTGCACATATTTAATGCATCTGGACTAACTTGCTATGCTGGTGGCACTCCCAATACCAAATTTAGAAATGGTAATACACATGGTAAACTACGTTTCAGAGATGGGGTATTTTAAAAGTAGAGTGTTTGATGAAGTTGAAAATAGTTAAAGATATGGGATTTATGGATAATATATGAGAGAATGTTAATAAATAAGACACAGATGAGTACATAAGACTGTTTTTTTTTGGTATAAAAGTATATAATTCAGTCAAATAGCAGAGCAAAGCTATTTAACCCGGACTATTCTGCTATGGTGATATTTAATACAAGATAAACAGTTTATTTTATTTTCATTGATTTGTTTAATTGTTGCATTAAAATATGTCTGATTACCTTTGCGAATGATATATGAAAGAAAATCTATGAAAATGAAGTTATAAAAATTGTCTAGCATATTCCAAATGAAGGAGTATTAGAGATTTGTATATTGGCAGAATTACATTTGGTATACCCTTATTAATACATGGTAATATTTTACTTGCTTTTGCATATGCTGCTTGGCATTGAACACTGTTACGTAGCACTTCTAAATCCCTTTCTAACACTGATAGCTCTAGATTTCCTTCATTGAAATTTTAAATTGCATACTTATTAGTCATAATCAAATGCATAATATGCAGTTATTTGTATTCAATCTCATCTGCCATTTAGTTTCCCATTTCTCTAATTAATAAAAGTCCATATTGGATGGAAAGTACATATTTTGGAATGTAACTACCTTGCACAACTTAGTGTCATCAGCAAAAATGGAGACAATACTTTTCAGTCTACTTCTAAGTCATTAATAAATATGTTAAAAAGGAGAGGACCTAATACTGAACCCTGAGGAACCCCACTTACCAAATTTATCCATTTACCACAACCCTTTGCTTCCTGTCTTTTAGTTAGCTCTCAATCCATGAGCAGATATTTACTGCTATTCCTGTATGCCTTCATTTGCATAGTAGTCTTCCACGTGGCACTGAATCAAAAGCTTTTGCAAAATCCAAAAAGACTGCATCCACTAAGTTAACTAATTCAAATTGTTTTATATGACTTATCCCTCACAAATCCATGTTGACTACTACCTATTGTCTTTTTCAAAATTACATATTCCTGTATAATATGTTTGATAAACCCTTCTAAAAGATGTCCCACTACAGAAGTGAGACTTACAGATCTATAGTTGCCTGGATTTTTGCTCCCTTCTTAAATATAGGTATCACATCTGCTTTTCTCCAGACATCTGGTGGCGGCCCTGAGGTGAGTCGTACTAATTAGATATAATGGTTTGGTTATTGCAGAAAAAAAAACGTATTTAGTTCATTTGCCTCTTCCTGACCACTAATTATCAGATAGCCTGTATCACTTCTTCCCATTCATGTATTAAAAAATACATTAGGGATAGTCTTACTCTCCTTTGTAGTTAATATTTTCATTTTCTATTTTAGCCGATCTAATTTGCTCTTTTGCAAGCCTGGTTAAATGTCTTGTGCTGGTGTAAAGAAGTCTCTGTTCCTTCTTTCTTGTAAATTTGAAATGCCTGTTTTTTTTTACTCATTATATTAATCTTTAAATCATTGATAAGCCACATGGCATGTAATTTTTTTCTTTTACTTTTACTCCCATATGGTATATGCTGATAAATATGTATATTTAGTAAGGATTTTTATATTGTCTATTTATTTTCAGTATTTTTACCTGTCAGTTCTTTGTCCCAGTCTATATGTTTTATTTGGTGCCCCTGGACCATTTCAAGCTGCCCTTTTAAAATTAAGCCTCAGCTTTTCCACCCTCCTCTCCCCTAGAACACCAGCTCCCTCTTCATCAAGGTGCAATCTATCACTGCTATAGAGATTGTGCCCAAGTGACAAGTCAGTCCCATAAGAATACATTGGCAAGGGTTAATCTGCAATACAACTTGTGAAGTCAGTAGTTCAAAACTTGAAACCTAACAGATCACACTTCAAGTGTCAAATAACCAAGAGAACCAGATCCTACAATGAATCAGATACCCTACCTAAACATATATAGCATTGTTCTATATAATGGTATCTATACCAATATTTAGTACATTAAATAGACATCCAATATTTAGTACATTAAATAGGCATCCAAAATTGTAACAGAGCATGTATATTTTGGTATAAACAAAAAGAGTCAGAGGATCCCATCTGAGAATGAGCAATACTTAAGTAGGTTTGTTCCATAGGTCTGGTTACCCACTCCAAGAACAGCCTCATTTAGCCACTTGTGCCCTTCACAGGGAGAATATCCTATAGTATATCAGTCATGTCCCACTCACTTAAGTGATCCAGCCCCAAAATACCAGGCAATTCTATCATGAACAAGAGAAACAACAAACCCCAGATGTACATTTCAGCCTCTGTTCGCCTCATCAGTGAGGTGCAGCTATACTCCCTAAAGCACAGTGAGCAAGGAGACCACATTTGGCTCCCCCTATTACCCTAAACAAAAAGATTCTGAGGCAAACAAGAGAGTCAGAGGCTCTCATCTGAGAATGAACTACACTTAAGTAGGTTTTTTCTATAGGTCTGGTTTCCTACTCAGAGAGCAGTCTCTTGGCTCACAAGTGAGCTAAAGGAGGTTGTTCTCAGAGTGGATTATCATGCCTACAGAACTAACCTATTAATGTAATTTTTTTCCTGTGATTAAATACCTCTATTTCTGTTTGTGGTATATTCTAGTATATATGTAGCATATCAAAAAAAGTCACTACATACAGTCATTTCAGTCCATGTACACAAACTGTTCCATAGCACTGCACCAGCAACATGATACAGAGTGCTTTCCTAGGCATTAATACACTACGGACCTCACAAATCCCAGCGGTTCCTAAGCACAACTCTTGCGTCTGTTGCTGAGGTTCATGTGAGGTCTCATGGTTTGCATCCAGGAACAAGCAATTGTAGGAGTCAGTCAAGGACACTGTTGTTTTTATTGTATTGTGTCACAACCTACAATGATGATGGAGTATAGAGGATCCTAGTCCTCTTATCTCCTGTATGTTTTAGACCTAAGATTTGGGTGACTCAGACCAATGGACCTTCCTTGCGGATGCAAGAGCATAAGTCCCAGCTTAAGGTAGTGTGCCTGGGAAAACCTTGGTAGGGAGTCAGAAACGATCTCCTCTGCCAGCATATGCCCTTGGGTCAATAATACACCTGCACACAAAGTCTTGATGAAAATTATGAACCACTTTATTTGGAACACAACATCTTTTAAACAGGCATACAAAATCACCAGGAGGGCTATCTTTAGTCAGCCCCTAACTGCCTCTGGCCAATCAGGGTCCGCCCACTAGGTGTGGCTACCTAATTCAGTTGCTGCCTGGCTCTCAAGGGAGAAACATCTCCCTGTCCTCTGGACTTTGCCCTGATTCTCTGAGTGAGAATACCTGTAGACCCCCTGGGGCTATGGTGCCTCAATGTCTGTATAGACCACTTTGTTCTGGCCTGGTTATCTCTTCTAGTGTTTACTTTAGGTGATAGCTGGAAGGCAGATGGGTGATCAACTCAGGTTACATATGCAGTCAATATGGATGACTGCACACAACATGGCTCCAACATTCCAATACAATATATTTACAGATACAACACACAATGTTTCACACACATACAACCAACACATCCCACCAGCTCCCTCACATGACACCCATTACAATGAGCCTAAACATGGAAGGGATGGGGATATGCTAAGGGGTAAACTTATAATACTTTATCCCCTAGACCACAAAATAACAATATAACCTTATAACAGTATAACAGGGTGTCTGGGAGCCCCAAACCCCCAGGTATCGTCTCTTGTCAACAGTCTGTGACAGACATCTGTCCAAGTCCCAGATGACTGCCAAGTGAGCCATGACAATTACCCCCCCAAGTACAGATGTAGGTATCCGGTACTCCAGGATGCCTATCTGGACTGACAGTCAGGGCTCTAGTTGCCGCGACAATCCATCTGCGTTCTGGTGGAATTTCCCTTTGCGGTGTTGCACCGTGAAATTAAAAGTTTGTAGTGCTAAACTCCACCTCAGTAGTCGGCCATTCTCTCCAGCCACTTTAGATAACCAACAAAGAGGGTTATGGTCTGTGGTGACTGTGAACTGTCTTCCGTACAGGTAGTGCTGTAGTTTGCGTAGAGCCCAGACTACTGCTAAACATTCCTTTTCTATAGTTGCATAGGCTGTTTCTCGTTGCAGTAGTTTCCTACTAATGTAGGCCACTGGGTGCTCAACTCCCTGGTTGTCTGGCTGACTCAATACTGCCCCTATGCCATACATGGAGGCATCAGTCTGTACCACGAAAGGGCGGTTATAGTCTGGGGCAGCCAGGACTGGGGAGCAGGTCAGAGCATCCTTCAGTGTTTGGAAAGCCAACTGGCACGCAGAAGTCCAATTCACTTCCCGGGGTAGCTTCTTCTTGGTGAGATCCGTCAGGGGTTTGACTGTGCTGCTGAAATCAGGAATACATTTTCGGTAATACCCAGTAGTACCTAGGAAAGCCATCACCTGCTTCTTAGTTTTAGGGGTGGGCCAAGCTGCTATTCCCTCTACCTTTGCTGGTTCGGGTCTTAACTTCCCATTCCCCACCCAATGACCTAGGTATTGCACTTCTGCTCTAGCCCATTGACATTTGTCAGGTCTTATGGTCAACTTAGCTTGGTGAATTGCCTGCATAATTTGGCTAATGTGCCTTATATGGTCCTCCCAAGTCTGGCTAAAAATGGCTATATCATCCAGGTAGGCCTGGGCAT
Source organism: Discoglossus pictus (assembly GCA_027410445.1). Lineage (NCBI taxonomy): Eukaryota > Metazoa > Chordata > Amphibia > Anura > Alytidae > Discoglossus > Discoglossus pictus. The sequence goes on from CM050163.1 coordinate 86,979,951, forward strand.
ACTCTTGGTGCCCTTGCAACAATGTGTCCACTAGTCTCTGGAAGGTAGAAGGAGCATTTTTCATCCCAAATGGCATTACTTTAAACTGGAAGAGTCCAAAGGGGGTGATAAAGGCAGACTTCTCCTTTGCAGTCTCTTCTAAAGGGATCTGCCAATATCCTTTAGAGAGATCTAAAGTCGTTAAATATTTGGCAGTACCTAGCCGGTCCAACAACTCGTCCATGCATGGAACAGGGTAGGCATCTGTTTTGGTTTTATCGTTCAGTCTACGGTAATCCACGCAAAAACGAGTGGTTCCATCTTTTTTGGGCACCAATACCACTGGAGATGCCCAGGGACTACTGGATTCTTCTATCACTCCCAACTGTAGCATAGTGCGTAATTCTGCCTGAATGTTGGCCCTAACTGCCTCTGGTACCCTGTAGGGGTGTTGCTTTAAGGGGGCACATTCCCCGGTTACTACGGGGTGGACAGCTAAGGGGGTACACCCTGGCTTGGTGGTGAACAGGGAGTGGAAGGGTTTTAAGCTGTTGGACAGCTGCTCTTTCTGCTCTGCGTCTAATTCCAGGGTCTGCTGAATACTTTCTCCTACTGTATCCTGGTCTGCTTTGTTTAGCATATCTGGGATCTGTCCCTCTTCTGGTTCGTCCTCTGTGGCCCTACAAATAGCTAATAGGTGAGCTGCTCTCTGAACGTACACCTTAAGTCTGTTTATATGGGCAACTCTGGTGATGGCCCTATCCGGGTCTATCATTACTACATAGGCCTTGTTCCCCACTTTCTGGCTGATTGTGTAAGGCCCTACCCACTGGGACTGTAATTTATTCTGGGGGTGAGGTTCCAGCATAAGCACCTTCGTTCCCTCTTCCAGAATTCTATCACTGGTCCCTGCCTTGTAGTATTTCTGATCCCTCTGCTGGGCTTTCCTCATGTTTTGGCTGACTATTCCAGTTAGTCTGGACATGTTCTCTCTAAAGGCTAGTACATAGGTGGCCACTGGTATGGGTTGCTGCCTATAATCCCCTTCCCATGTTTCCCTAATTATGCTTAAGGGTCCTCTCACATGTCTCCCATACAGGAGTTCAAAGGGGGAGTGCCCTGTAGACTCCTGGGGTACCTCTCTATAGGCGAACAGCAAACATGGCCACAACCGTTCCCAGTCTGGTTCCTGGTCTGTAAAAGTGCGTATCATATGTTTAAGAGTCCCATTGAACCGCTCGCATAGACCATTAGTCTGGGGATGGTAGGGGGAAGAGGTAATATGCTTAACGCCACACGTGGCCCATAGCTGTTCCGTGACCTTGGCCATAAATTGTGGGCCTTGATCGGACAAAATCTCATGGGGAAACCCTGTTCTGGTGAATATAGTCACCAAGGCGTCTGCTACCTTTGGAGCGGTTATACTGGACAAGGCTACTGCCTCAGGGTACCTAGTGGCATAATCTACCAGGGTAAGGATATACTGCTTCCCCGTTCTACTGGCTCTAGCTAGGGGCCCAATGATGTCCACAGCTACCCTCTGGAAGGGTTCTTCCATTACTGGGAGGGACTGTAACTTCTCCCTGCTGTTCTTCTTGAGAGGCCTGTTCCTTTGGCAGGCATCACAAGAATGGCAAAACTCCTTTACATCCTTATCCAACCCTGGCCAGAAAAATATCTCTTTCACTCTACTCCGGGTTTTCTTCTCCCCTAAGTGCCCTCCCAGGGGTATTTCATGTGCTACTTGTAGCACCTTGCCCCTATATAGCTGGGGAACCACTAATTGTTTCCTGGGTTCTCTGCCTACCTCATTATTTATAGGTACCTTGACCCTATATAACAACCCCTTATCCCAGATAACGCTGTATAGGTCATCCACTCCTTTGCCTTGTGCTGCCCTGTCCCTTAAACCAGCCAAAGTCTCGTCTTTCTGCAGAACTGCCCTGACCTCCTCTCCCTTGGCCCATCCTAAAGTTAATGTATTAGCAAGCAATGGACTTACCTCAGGTCTTGGGTATCCCCTCTGCTCCTGGTATGCCTCTCCAGGGTGGGTGCTCTTGGCTTGAGCTCTGGTAATGGGCTGTACATATTGGCTCGTCATGTGGCCCAAATCATTGCCCAGTAAAACATCCGCGGGGAGCCCATCCATGACTCCTACTTCCTTGCTTTGGTTCCCCATGCCCCAGTCCAAATTAACGCGAGCCATGGGGATGGTTAACTGTTCTCCTCCTGCTACCATCACCCACATTTCCTTTCGGATAGAATCTGTAGGGCGTACCCATTTGGGTAGGACTACTGTGACTGCTGATCCAGAGTCACGGTAGCCAGTAGCTTGGCGTCCTTGTAACCACACGGCTTGCCTATGTTGTTCTCCAGACAGCTCCTGCGGGTTCCTTACAGTATAGACCCCTGAATATCCTCCCTCTGCTTCTGGCTCCCAAAGAGCTGCGTTGGAGCTCGCCGGCTCCTCAGTCCACTCCCCCAAATAATGTACATGGCGGTGGGGAGGTCCTCTAGAGTTTTTGGGTGCCTGAGGACAATCCTTAGCAAAGTGACCTCGTTGGTTGCAGTTGTAGCATTCTGAGCTCATTGGTTTGGTCCCCCATTGTGTCCTGGGAGCAGGCTGGGACTTGGTAGCCCGGTGGTCAGATGTTTTTACTGGCCGTGCCCAGGGCGCATAACGCATCTCAGGAGCTGATCGTGCTGGCACCACCTCTCTGGGGCCCCTACCCGTATTTAGGCTAGGTTTTGTTCCTTGGGACACTCTTTTGGCCCTGGTGCTGATAAACCGATCTGCCAGCGCAGCTGCTTGGTCTGCAGTGGTCGGTTTTTGATCTTGCAACCATTCACCTACTTCTGAGGAGCAAATGTTCAGGAATTGTTCCATCAGTACCACTTCCAATATCTGTTCTGCTGTGATGGCTCCTTGTGTAGACCACCACTGGGTACAAGCTCGCCTTAACCTGCACATAACCTCCACATGAGTGTCTGCTGGTCCTTTGGTGGTGCCCCTGAATCTATCCAAAAATGTCTCAGGCGTCACAGTATATCTGCTCAGCAACACAGTGCACAAATATTTATAATCCTGGGCTTGTTCTCGTGGAAGGGCTCCACATGCCGCACTGGCCCTTCCTGTTAACTTGTTCAGCAGCAATTTGGCCCATTCTCCATAGGGAATATCTTGGACCCCACATTGCTGCTCAAACTCCTGAAGGAATTCGTCCATATTGTCCATACCATCCTGGAACTTCTTAAAGTTCTGGTATGCCATCTTAACTCGTGCTGGCAATTCCTCTGTGCGGCAACCAAGCCTTTGCTGAGCTTGATCCCGCTCCCCAGTGCGCTCCTGCCAGATTCTCTGGTAATGCTGGTCCAGTACTTTGGCCACCTCTTGTGCAGTCATCTCACTGGGGTATAGGTGTCTGGCTTCTTCATACCTCCTTGTTGCCTCTTTGGTGATGTCTTGCTCTGGTTGGGGTCTTGGAGCCCTTGGTGGTCCCTCACCCAACTCCTCTGCTTCCCCCTGCTCCGCATCATTTTTTCTCAGGGCTGCAATCATCCCCGCTCGTTGGTCTCCCTTCCTCCTAGGGATTCCTTTCTGCTTCATCGCCTCCCTTAACTCCGCTGAGGACCATTCCTCGTATTGCTGCTCCATTCTTGGTCTTTCTGTAGAGTCTCTCACCACTGCCACCAATTGTCACAACCTACAATGATGATGGAGTATAGAGGATCCTAGTCCTCTTATCTCCTGTAGGTTTTAGACCTAAGATTTGGGTGACTCAGACCAATGGACCTTCCTTGCGGATGCAAGAGCATAAGTCCCAGCTTAAGGTAGTGTGCCTGGGAAAACCTTGGTAGGGAGTCAGAAACGATCTCCTCTGCCAGCATATGCCCTTGGGTCAATAATACACCTGCACACAAAGTCTTGATGAAAATTATGAACCACTTTATTTGGAACACAACATCTTTTAAACAGGCATACAAAATCACCAGGAGGGCTATCTTTAGTCAGCCCCTAACTGCCTCTGGCCAATCAGGCAGGGAACCATGAGACTCCTCCCGGGTCCGCCCACTAGGTGTGGCTACCTAATTCAGTTGCTGCCTGGCTCTCAAGGGAGAAACATCTCCCTGTCCTCTGGGCTTTGCCCTGATTCTCTGAGTGAGAATACCTGTAGACCCCCTGGGGTTATGGTGCCTCAATGTCTGTATAGACCCCTTTGTTCTGGCCTTGCTATCACTTCAAGTGTTTACTTTAGGTGATAGCTGGAAGGCAGATGGGTGATCAACTCAGGTTACATATGCAGTCAATATGGATGACTGCACACAACATGGCTCCAACATTCCAATACAATATATTTACAGATACAACACACAATGTTTCACACACATACAACCAACACATCCCACCAGCTCCCTCACATGACACCCATTACAATGAGCCTAAACATGGAAGGGATGGGGATATGCTAAGGGGTAAACTTATAATACTTTATCCCCTAGACCACAAAATAACAATATAACCTTATAACAGTATAACAGGGTGTCTGGGAGCCCCAAACCCCCAGGTATCGTCTCTTGTCAACAGTCTGTGACAGACATCTGTCCAAGTCCCAGATGACTGCCAAGTGAGCCATGACATATTGCACTTACATACACACTGACTACCCACACCATTTCATATGGTGCAATCTCCTTCATTGAATTGCAGTAAAATGGGCCAATACAGCTCTAATATGCCAAAAAAAAGGGAAATTAGTGTGCAGTGGAATCATGTAATGGTAAATCACAATCTCAATGGGATCTTCATCACCATGGTGACTATTGGACAAATAGATGCTGTAAATAAAAAGTAAAAAAAAAAGGTGCTTCCTGCATAGAAATAAAAGGGAGCTAAAATAAGCTGACCTTTTTTCACCATTCATCATAATTATAAAGAGAAAAAAGAACACCAATATAACTATCACCCACACTGGTGTAGTTTATTCACAATTCTGAGTAAGTCAAACGATAAAAGAGTCTTATAGAGGTGCACAATGACACAAGATAATGAAGGTATAGATCTAGCTAAGTGTTAACAACACATCATAATAATGAGAAAAAATAACACCAATATTACACCAGTGGTCCATTTTAGCCACAATTCTGGGTAAGGAGACTCATACTAGATAATAAAACGTAACTCTTATTATACTTAATAAAAATGAAAAAATAAAATTCATACAGCGACAATTAAAATACTAAAAAACTTAAACGTCACACACCATAGTGAGATTTACTAAACTTATCTTTGTGCAAATTCAAGTAATTTTGACACTGAAATACACTTATCATCTTGAATACTTTATATCTTTTAAAACCAATATTATTATTGTACAATATAAGAATTGGAGATTGACCATAACCACTATGTAGATGGGATAGATTTGTTTAACTTTTTTTTTTCTTCTTATTTTCTTTTTCTTTTGTTACTTTACTTTTATAGTCAGAGGAGGGCATCAAGCCACAGACTCACTGTCAAGACCCCCTTCAAGCAAGATTTATTATAGCATAAGAATAATCTTACTTAGTATTTTAATATCTCTATGTATATCAGCACAAGGGGGATACTTCTTTTCAAATTTTTTTTACTGTATAACCAGCTATATAGTTTCTCAGGACCCAATTCACAGGATTAGTTACTGTCACAATCTGCTTCTTCAAGGGGGCTTGATATAAACCTAGTTCAAACCTACCCCAGCAGAATTGTGTAGTTCCTGTTCTCTGTGGCACAAAAGATTACTACTTAAGAGGGCGAGGCCCAAAGATACAGGCATAGAATACTTCATACAGGTTACTAGTGGCCCATGGCAAGACCACTCCCCAAGTCAGGATACAAAACACAGAAAGAGTCTCACACTGTGGATATGTGAAAACTATAACTGAACTATAACTCTCCAATACCACACCCTTGTGTATGTGTGAGATGAAACACACCTGCCTTGTAGCCTTGGTTAATATAAAAACTCTTGATATCAAATTCACCAGATATCTATAGCTGACTAGTGAAACAACCTTGATGTTAATTTCAAGTGTTTGCTTAGGACTATGACGCTCTGCAAGGCAAGCAGGGTCTGCTTTGCATGCGCAAAATTCGGGGTGCCATATTAAACACTTCTGCCTGGACCCTTATATCAGTTGCTGGCATGGAGCGCTAAAGGTAATATTGCAGCTCTTTTGAATCACATATATAGTTGTGAGCAAGCGGGTTATTCCTAACGATGTGTTCTCACGTAGCGAGCCTGGGGCCCTCGCGAAGCCAGGACCTCAGTTGCTGGCATGGAGCACCAAAGGTGCTCCTTGTCAGCAACTGTGGACCTCGCAAAATTTATGGACTTACGAGAAACAAATACGAGACGCGGAACTTAGAAAAAAAAAATATATACCACCTCGCAAAAATACGACCTTACCGCCCGAAACCCACACACATGAAAACATTAAAAACACAATAAATACACACTACAAATACATACCCACAGCAAGGGGGAGCACCCAGGACCTCTAAAACTGAAGTTACACCTCAATTTCACTCGAAATACAAGAGTTTAGACACCTTAAAATCCCCAAAGCGAGAGAAAAAATGGCCGCCTAAAAAAACGAAAACGAGGCTACAGGACTCTAAAGACGCAAAACACCTACGGATTTTCCAAAAAAGACGGACGCGATACAAGAACAAGGACGCCAAATCAGCCACAGACGCGTATCACACATTAGGCGCCATTTTACAACACTAACTTACACAATGCAGAAGTACACAGCTACCCTAACGGATTTGGCTTGCGCACGCACACTATTTACACTACACACTGCACACATTACTGACACTTACACAGCAGATCCACAGCACTCAAAACACACATTGTATGCTGCAGCAACATAAAAACAGATTGCCAGCTCTTCTGCACAATGCTTCCTGCAAAAATAGGTAAAGTATATTGATGTATTATTTTATTGATTATTTCATTAGCATTAGCAAAAAAACTATTCTCATAGCACACAAACAACCAACAACCTCGCAATGAGAGCTGAAGGCGCTCAGCGCGAGGCTCGCAATGAGCGTCGAAGCATCTTGAAACACCAACAAAATTTACCGCCCTTACAATCTTATTGCTGTCATTTTTTGACGGGCAAGTCGCTAGTAATACATAATCCCAATGCAACATTGTCATGCTCCCTTGGCCATATTCATAATTACTGGCAATATCAGTCCTTAAACAATGAAATCATGACAGTTACCCTCATTCTTTTCCGTGTTTCAAAGGGACCACATATCCTCTGTATAGTTTACGTATATTATTTTTACAACACTCAACTTTATTAATTCAGTCCCTCAGTACACTGTAACATATCTGTTTATTGATTCCATAACCTTAACCTCCCTAGCAGTCTGGTGTGTCAGTACACCTGAGTGTTAAATTGGTACACTCGGCGATACTGACACAGCCAGACCACCTTGTTCCGCGCCCCCTGCTTCTACGTTTAATTTTTTTTCAGTAGTGTAGTGGCCTCTTCCACCCCCAGCCCCTGCAGCACACCATTCCCCCCTCTCCTCCCCTAACCCCTCACCCCCTCTCTCCCTTCTCCTACCCTGCCCCCCTCCTTCCTCCCCCTTCCTCTTACTGTGTTATCCTCTCATCCTTCCCCTGCAGCACGTCTCGGGACTCCCGACGTGCCGCAGGGGAATGATGAGCAGCTTACACAGTAAGAGGATGGGGGAAGGGGGAGGAATGAGGAAGTGTGTAATCCCAAGCGTGGCTCAGGGTTGCCTCTTTAGGAACAGAAAATGAACCCCAAGCCACACTCAGGATTACCGCTAGAGGGGTTAAAGTGGAGCCTATTTCCACATGTTTTCAGCCTTTTTATTAAACGCCCACAATTGTCCTTTCATTTAGCTCTGTAACGCAGCCAAATTTGAAGCCCTCAGCGGTTGCGGGTCTGACATTGCACTTTCAAATTTAATATGGCTATAAGTATTTGTGGGTCAGTGTCAAAAACATCCTGTCAATTCTAATAGCAGCCTAGCAGGATAATATAGATTTAATTATATTCACTATTTATTTTCCCACTATCATTAACATTCCTTTCTTGCAGTATTAAAAACGTATAATTAAATCCATATTATAATACTTTGAAACGGACAGTGATTAAATCAGACTTTATTTAATAAATTCAAGAGCCCATACCAACTTTGAAAATTTGGGCAAGACAAAGACGAAAGGATATTCCATTTCCAATTGTTTTAGATTTATTAAAACCAAGAAACCAAAGCATTAGGAATGCAAAAATGGAAGAAGGATTTAAATAAGGAGGGGGGCATTAAAAACTGGTTTAGAGCTTTTGAATTAACTGATAATAATATAAGACATCCCTTTCTTAGAGAAACATATTTTACACTTAACCAGAGATGGTATACAGTACCGGTATTTCTAGCACAAAAACATTCTGGAATTTGTTGGAGAGACTGTTCAGGCACACATGTGCACATGTGGAGGTTCTGTGAGAAAGTTTGGTACACATGCATAACCCAAATCTCTAAGATAATTTATCATGGTTTAATGTTGCCTCAAGATCTTATTTTATTACACATTTGTACTGATAACATGAATTATAAAGCCATGGGCATCGTGATACATTTTCTTTTAATGGCTAAATGGTTAATCACAAAAGAAATGGAACAAAGATATACTTCCAACACAGGATGAGATAAAAGTTATTATTACCTAAAATATACAAATTGAAACTGACTTTATAGACTCAAATGGAGTCATAAAAACAAAACAAGACTAAAATGGACTTTGTGGGATCATTATTTTTCTCATCCTGATTAAATAATTATTTTATAGGACTCCTTTTTCCCCCCTCCAGGTTTACCAAATTCACTATATATATAATTTTGCGATTACAATATTTAGGAAAGATTTTCTTACTTGTATGTATGAATTTACTATATAAAAATACAATGTATGTATATAATTATTTATTATGGGTGTATTTATGTATATGTAATGTTTTGATGTTTGTTAAATCAAAACTGTAAATAAATAAAAAATTCTGCTAGATTGCTATTAGAATCGATAGGATTTTTGTGCCACTGACTCACACATAATTAGTGACCTAAATATTACTATGAGCCACAAGAGAAGTATCCGATCTGTCTTGCATTAAGGGAGTGGGTAGTATGGAACTTTTCATATTATCTCTAAAAATTAATGGGACAACTTTGAAGACACAAATTGATAGAATGTTTTGTGTGGGAATCTGAATTGATTCAAACTTATGCTAAGAGACTAACTTAAGAATAGTTGAAAATTCATTGCCTGAAAGAAAAAATAAAGTTGATGATCAAAAATACACATAAATAATATAGAGCGTATGTGGTTTCCACAATATACTAATCAAAACTAAGGACAATTAACCCTGTGTACTAAATATAAAGAAAGCATATATGTGGGTGTATATTAAAAAAGGCTGTAAACTTGTGGAAAAAGACTCCCCATTAAGGTTATGGAACAATATACAGATAAGTTCTAGTATATTGAGGGACTAAACTATACAGAGGATATGCGGTCCCTTTGATACACTGAAAAGGATGAGGGTAACTAATCTTGAGAAACAATATATCTGGTTATATAGTAAGATATATTTTTTAAAAAGAAGTTTCTCCCTTGTGCTGTGTGAATGATATACGTAGAGATATTGGAGAAAATGACAGTAATACAATTGTAAACCTGGCAATGCTGTTTGCCACACAATGTGATGATTTTGCCCCACCTTCGGCGCTCATTGTGAGCCCTACGCTTAGCACCTTCGACTCTCATCACTTGGCTAGCAATGAGCGCCCCCCCCCCCCCCCGTGTACTTTATGGTTTAGTGTTTCCTGCCTTGGTGTACTTGAACTTTCCTGCTTTGCAATGATCACCTTCAGCGATCATCGCAAGCCTCACGATGAGCGACTTTGTGAGCCCCGCCTTGGTGTAAGTGTTTCTGCCTTGGTTTAAGTGTTTCTGCCTTGGTGTAAAAGTGTTTCTGCCTTGGTGTAAGTGTTTCTGCCTTGGTGTAAGTGTTACTGCCTTGGTGTAAGTGTTTCTGCCTTGGTGTAAAAGTGTTTCTGCCTTGGTGTAAGTGTTTCTGCCTTGGTGTAAAAGTGTTTCTGCCTTGGTGTAAGTGTTTCTGCCTTGGTGTAAGTGTTACTGCCTTGGTGTAAGTGTTTCTGCCTTGGTGTAAAAGTGTTACTGCCTTGGTGTAAGTGTTACTGCCTTGGTGTAAAAGTGTTTCTACCTTGGTGTAAGTGTTACTGCCTTGGTGTAAAAGTGTTACTGCCTTGGTGTAAGTGTTACTGCCTCGGTGTAAAAATGTTTCTGCCTTGGTGTAAGTGTTACTGCCTCGGTGTAAAAGTGTTTCTGCCTTGGTGTAAGTGTTTCTGCCTTGGTGTAAGTGTTACTGCCTCGGTGTAAAAGTGTTTCTGCCTTGGTGTAAGTGTTACTGCCTTGGTGTAAGTGTTACTGCCTTGGTGTAAAAGTGTTTCTGCCTTGGTGTAAGTGTTACTGTCTTGGTGTAAGTGTTACTGTCTTGGTGTAAGTGTTACTGCCTCGGTGTAAAAGTGTTTCTGCCTTGGTGTAAGTGTTACTGCCTTGGTGTAAGTGTTACTGCCTTGGTGTAAGTGTTTGCGAGGGCCGCAAGTGTGTTACCAGCATCGCAAACATTTTGAACAGTTCCGCAGATCCACAACTATATATGTGATACTATGTAAACCTATTCTTATGTTATAACTAGCGACTTGCCCGTCAAAAAATGACAGCAAAAAGATTGTAAGGCAGGTAATGTTGTTTGTGTGCGAAATTTATTTTGTTGGTTTTTTAAGATCCTTCGGCGCTCATTGCGAGGCTCTTGGTTGTTTGTGTCCTATGAGCAGCGTTGGTGTTTTTTTTTGGTATGGCAATGAATAATTAATAAAATAAGAAATTAATATACTTTACCTATTGTGAAGTAATATATGCAGGAAGCATTGTGCTGTGGAGCTGGCAATCTGTTTTCATGTTGCTGCAGCATCAGTGCTGTGGAGCTGCTGTGTAAGTGTCATGAATGTGTGTAGTGTAATAGTGTGCGTGTGCGAGGCAAATCAATTAGGGTAGCTGTGTACTTTTGGATTGTATAAGTTAGTGTTCTAACTTATACAATCCAGTAGCCTCATCTTACTAGAGGGGCCTTGGTCGTAATTAACAGTAAGTAAACAAGAGAAACTTAATAATGAAAAGAAAAAAAGAAAAGCAAAACAATGCTCTAAAGCAAATCTATACAAACTACACAGAGGTTATGTGGTACTTTTAATACATTAAAGTGAATGAGGGTCAATTAACCATATGAATTGGACATAATAAATTATATATATGGTTATAGAGTAATAAAATCAGGGGAAATCTGTGGATACTTAGCTCTGACCTTATCCTGATGTTAATGGTATACACAGGGATAATGAAGATACTTAGGCCCTCATTCAATTGCGATTTGGCCAATTGAATAGGGCTCTAAATAAGCACATAACAATTTTTTTTTAAATAAGTTTTTAGTTAGTGAAAACCTTGGTTTTGGATAGATGTTTACTAACTAAAAACCTTTAAAAAAAATATGTTATGTTATTATTTAGAGCCCTATTCAATTGGCCAAATAGCAATTGAATGAGGGACTCGGTATATTTATTTTTAGGTTACTATTAATCTTGATGACAAATTAGGAGAAGGGAAAGAAAAAGTATCCTTTAGAATTGAAGTGCACACCCTCTGCCCTAATAACAATATAGAACAGCAAATAAGTTAAAACTTAACGTTTATTAATTTATATTAAAATGTATTATTAAAATCCTGAAATACTGACGAGATCCAATAAGTAGTGAAATCTGAAATAATTATAAGGGCTTTCTTGATGTAATGGGTAGAATTAAGAATCTGTGCAAATGAACACTTGATCCTCCTATATAAAGTGACAAGTGGCTAGAAAGTGCAAAATAATAATAAGTGGAATACTAATAAATTGCAGAAATGCAGGTCCAAACTATGGGACCTATATGTTTGCTTAATGCGTATTCCATATACACAAAGGGCCTCATTCAATTATCGGCCGCAGCCGTTGCGGGGCCGCAAGGACCGGCCGCAAGCTATTCGGCTATTCTATTCCCCTCCGGCCGGGGATTCCGGCAGGCTTGCAGACGGCGCCTTGCTATCTCTTGCGGCCGCTCGCGCCGGACGAAATCCTTTGATCTAAAACGGCCGCAAGCAAATCGGCCGGAATAAATCTCCTATTTGCAATTCAATTGCTCCGGGAACCCTCTCTGCAAGGCTAAAAGCGAGCCGCAGCTTACTTGCAGGAAAGAGGTCCCGCTAGCACCAATTAAGCACATAAAATAGCTCAAATAAAGCCATCCTGCACTTTGCGGAGTCTATAAAGTGATATTCGGTGTTAGAAAAAATAGCACATAATTACCCTATACTCAAATCCGTTAAATAATATTTTTTTAATATACGTAAAATATCCATGTAAAAAGTCCAGAGTGCTTGGAGCACTTCAGACCCGCCCACGCCGCAGCCGGAAAATAAACAGTTAATTTGAACTCGGGTTTGGGCTGATGTGCAAGCTTGAGAGGGGGTTACTTTTAATCCTCATGTCCCCCAATATGATCCCTAGCATTTACAGAGCTGGACAGTGCAGGCTTGAATTTATTTTTGCGTTTTTATATTTCTGAGCTTACGGCCGGTTCCAAGATATGCGGCCGGCCGTAAGAGGAGATCCTTGCGGGGCCGTATAATAGAATCGCAAGTTAACAGAACCCCCGCAAGGAATCGCAGCCTTACGGTCGATTTACGGCCGATAATAGAATGAGGCCCAAAGTGACTAGTGCTAGTAATAACAGTGATATCACTTATAAATATTGCACCTTCATATAGCTTATAACTGATATATTCTAAAGTGCCTAGTGCCAATATCAATGGAATAAATTTAATATAATGTTGGATACAATATGAATAAAGTGCTGGTGCTGGCTGAGGATATGGTAAATTACACAGTACAACTTTTGCATTTTGTAGCCACTTGTCACTTTATATAGGAGGATCAAGTGTTCATTTGCACAGATTCTTAATTCTACCCATTACATCAAGAAAGCCCTTATAATTATTTCAGATTTCACTACTTATTGGATCTCGTCAGTATTTCAGGATTTTAATAATACATTTTAATATAAATTAATAAACGTTAAGTTTTAACTTATTTGCTGTTCTATATTGTTATTAGGGCAGAGGGTGTGCACTTCAATTCTAAAGGATACTTTTTCTTTCCCTTCTCCTAATTTGTCATCAAGATTAATAGTAACCTAAAAATAAATATACTGAGTCCCTCATTCAATTGCTATTTGGCCAATTGAATAGGGCTCTAAATAATAACATAACATATTTTTTTAAAAGGTTTTTAGTTAGTAAACATCTATCCAAAACCAAGGTTTTCACTAACTAAAAACTTATTTAAAAAAAAATTGTTATGTGCTTATTTAGAGCCCTATTCAATTGGCCAAATCGCAATTGAATGAGGGCCTAAGTATCTTCATTATACCTGTGTATACCATTAACATCAGGATAAGGTCAGAGCTAAGTATCCACAGATTTCCCCTGATTTTATTTCTCTATAACCATATATATAATTTATTATGTCCAATTCATATGGTTAATTGACCCTCATTCACTTTAATGTATTAAATGGACCACATAACCTCTGTGTAGTTTGTATAGATTTGCTTTAGAGCATTGTTTTGCTTTTCTTTTTTTCTTTTCATTATTTAGTTTCTCGTTTGCTTACTGTTAATTACGACCAAGGCCCCTCTAGTAAGATGAGGCTACTGGATTGTATAAGTTAGAACACTAACTTATACAATCCAAAAGTACACAGCTACCCTAATTGATTTGGCTCGTGCACGCACACTATTACACTGTAAGTGAGCTCGCAAGCTATTTTGCTATTCAATTGGTGTCTTTTTGCGGGCTCTGAACTTCTTACGAGTTACGGCCTTGAAAAAATGGTGCATGTCAAGCTCGTAACTTACGACCTTTAGAAGCCTTTGATCTGTCACTTTTGCAAGGCTAAAATCGCAAATCAATATTCAATTGCTACGATTCCTCAAGCCCGCAAATGTTTTCACACCCGTAAATGGCAAATGAAGGAGAAAATCCTACGAGTGCTAGAGAGGACCCGCAATGGGGTTAAACACCTATATGTAACACTGTAAATGCAAATAAAAAACACTGCACTGTAAATAACGGGGAGAGTGATGATAGACATTAGACATTAGAATTAATTGCACAGTGTCAAGCCCGCAAATCGTCAGGAAATAAACATTTTTTTTTATTTTTTTTTAAGTGTCATTTCAGGGTTAAATTGATCTTGGGTATCAATGAGTTAATACATATCAGGCCACCCATATGGACTAGAACAGTATTGGCATTCATTTTCATAATTCTTTATTTGTGGGATTTGTGAGTCTGATCGCATTTTGGACCCCCCAAACCTAATTGATTTACATGTAACCTTCATGTTTTACTGCTGTAATAATCATTTTCTATTGGCCGTTTCAAAATGGGCGGTTACGGGCTTGCTGAATTGCTCATGTTCGCGCCCAGAACTGCAATGAGAGCCTGCGGCTGTTTTGGTTCCGCCGCTTATCTCGTAATTTTTTCATCTTTTTTTCTAAGTGCTACGGTTTAATGGCTTGCCTCGCTACACGAGGCTTGCCTGCAATGAGCGCCTGCGGCGCTCATTGCCAAAGTGCTACAATTTAACGGCTCGCTGTGCGAGGCGAGCCGGGCGTTGAGCGCCTGCGGCGCGCATCACTAAGTCATACGCACTACGCAACGCAGCGTGACGACGAATCGTAGTTAGACAATTATAATATGTGATGACGTTTCATCCTGGACTACACTGAATATTTCCCAATTTCCCTATTAAAGTATTTTTTCCCCTATATTTATTGTTAAGCATTAGGAAATTGCACAGGTTACTAGATTATATCTATATTTGTTTTTAGTATAGGTGGATCAGTCAGTACCTCAAATTGACTCTCCTGTACTGACAAAGAGACATCTCGAAAATACGGCTTGAACCTGGCCCCACACTGACTAGCAATGAAAAAGCAAGATTTAAAACTTGTGTGTAGGAATAATTTACAGTGTTTGCTGAAACAATATTGCCTCTGCATATGACAAAAAAACATTAGTAAAGTAGATTAGATCATCCTGTCCCTTTTTTCTACTTCACACCTTACATGCTGATCAATCTGAAACCAAGGAAAACAGAAACATTGTTCTTAAGTCTAATGTACCCCCATGCAAGACCGCAAGTTTTGCTACCTAATAAAGGCTCCAGTTGAGATGATGTGAAAGCTACCAGAAGTTTTTATCAGCACGCCGACCTTTGCACCCTGCAGAACAGCGCGCCGTCATCAGGGCGCCAAGAACTGCGCTCCGATGACGCTCTCTGCTCCTGCCTGCATCTCATCTGCCAGAGGCCCCCATCTCATATTTACTGGACCTGTGTGTCATATGGGCCAGGCATTTTGTGCACGTGTCCCTAGGAGCATGTTTATCATGTATGTAGTGATAAACATGCAATGCAACATGCTCCACATGCACACGACAATGACATTACATACAATATGCTCCTAGTGACACAACAGTCCCACATGGCACAATGTCAGCCCCTTACCTTAGCCTTGGCAGTCTCCAGTAAATATGAGATGGGGCAGATGGGATGCAGGATGGAGAGCAGAGCGTCATTAGAGCTCATTTATTGGCACCTCGATGACAGCGCGCTGGTCTCCCGCCTCGCAAAAGACGTGCCACCTCCTGACATAAGTGTGAAATACATAACAATATCCAGTGGAACCTCTATACTCATCATTAATCAGTTTCTAAGGTGAGGGATAAACGGATACGGAATCGGATGAATATAGAATAATTTTTGTGACGACCCAGGTGTGAGGGATCAAGGTGCACCTCAAGACCTTCCTGCTTTTAGCTTGCAGTGTTGCCATTGGGACCTTGATGGATTGGAAATCTCAGCCCCAGCTTGCTTCTCAAGGTTAGGAACCAGATCAGGATACCAAGAACAGAGGAGCAGGCGTACGTCCCTTTTGAATAAGATCGAGCAGGATACCAGCACCAGGATACAGCAAGTGATTTAGCTTATAAAGCCTTCCCTCAAGAGTGACCAATACACCATGATTATGTAGTCTAACTGTGCAACTCATTTATTGATGACTATACAGCACATTTATACAAAACAAGACACAAAGATGTATTTACCCCAATACTCCCTGCTGACCAAAAACCAGGCTGAGTAATCCTCACTTTGTTCCCAGCCTCCTAAGGTGTCATCATTCCGATTAATGAAGGCTAATCCTATCTTGCCACCCCATTCATAACTGAATGTCCATTGTTCTCTGGTTTATGCCATTCCTTCCTCTGGTCTTACTGGACCCCTCAACTGAGTACCTTGTAGACTTCCATGAAAGGGTTTTAAACTGGTAAGAACTGCACAAAGTGGGTTTCACAAGAGCTTTCCCCAGAGTCAGTCGTGATCTTTTTTTTATAGGGATTAACTAAAATTGATTTATCTGTTCCCAGACCCAAATCTGATACATAAACTTTTTAACAGAGGAGCGATGATAGGAAGCTGAAGAGAAAAGCAATTCCTGGTATTCCTAGGTGGTCTCCCATGCAAGTACTGACCAGGCCCAACCCTGCTTGGCTTCAGGGTGTTGTAACCTCTTGGTTCCCTCACTTGAATGGAACCCAGATCGCAGCAGTGAAAGCACTGAATCCTAACCACTGGTCCACCAGGGAACCGCCTATGCTCATGGATTATATTGCTGCTAATGCCGTTTGTTACACATGTGAAGTTATTTCCAAACACCCCCCAACATAAATGAGTAGTAACAGAGAAAGACAAAGTCAGCTCAGTTTAAATTAAATTATTTGCATTATACAGGTTATGTACAAATTCATATATAAAAAAAAAATCATGTTCAGTAACATCAAGCAGATTTTTGTTCCCTTAAACCGCTCTATGCCATGTGATTAGTTTCCCCTGATAAGGCACACATTTGTGTATGGACAAAAAAAAAAAAAAAACTTCAATTAGTCATGTATTTAGCAACATGCAAAGAAATGTTAAAGTAAAAGCTTTATCTTCAGTAAAGCAAAGAGATATATTTTGTACACAAGACCAAAATACAAATATTTATTTTGAGGATTTTTAGGTTATGGATCTGTAAAACAAATGGCTTAAAGCAGGATTTTGTTTAAAAAAAAAAAGTATTCATCCTTTTGGAGTAATAAGCTGATCATGTAAGCTCCCTAAAATGTAAAAATCAGACTTTTATACATTCAAAGTTAAAGCAGTAGTAACTTAATATACTGGGGGGTAAATCAAAATGTAAACTTCAGATGATTTGCATGAAATATCCTCCCCTCCTTGTCTAGAATGGAAAATCCCTTACTTCACATACTGCATTTAGAGTATTACAAGATCACATTGAAACACACATTGTATATTAATAAGAGGTCATTATTTTATTATAGGTTTGTGGACTCATTGCATACAGTATGTTATATGAATGACATTGGAACATCTGAATCTATGGAAATCCAACAAATATAAACTGTGCCGAGTGCGGTCTATGTTATATTGTAAGTGAATGGGTGCATGATACCTCAAACTGACTTTGCTTCTCCCTCTCGAGGAAATCTAGTTTGGCAAAACCAATCCCTTAGCTGTTCGGCTCCAAACTTGATTTCTGAGAGTAGATCTTTGGTCATTTGCACTATTTCACTATATGAAGCTTTGTCAGATTCCCTTTAGATAATGAAATGTTTATGCCATAAATTTACATACATAAGGGTTTTTAAAGCCTTTGAAACAGTGAAGTTGGGGTCCAAATAATTTGTAATCCAGAATGCTAAATGTTGCATGTCTCATGTTGTATGGGAGAGGCAGTTTTTTCAAAATCTTAAACCATAAATAGTAGCACCCGATAAGACATAACCTAACCCTATATATCAGCCAGTACAGGATGCTAGGCTTCATCTACTATAATACTATAATAGGCAAACATGGTTTACTAAACTGCATGGAAGAGCCAATACATGTATTGTGTGGTCTCATAAAGAGCTAGAATTATTGTCATGTACTATTTTTCTGTTGTATATGTGGTGAATGTGTTATTAGCGAGTGCCTTTCTGCAGCAGGAACAATTTGATCAAGTAAGTTTAAATGCATGAATGTTTTGTGAATTTATAAAATAGAGCATTTCCATTACAGTATTTTGTTACAGTTATGTTTCCATTATCTTTTTCAGCATCTGTTTCAATAAATTATTAAAAACAGGCACTACCATATCTTGCAATCAAGAAACAGAATAATGGATATGATTGCCAATTACAATATTCTGATACATGTTTTGCAGATATTTATCTCTTATCTCATTATTTATGTGGCAGCTACGTATGTTTCAGGTGTTTATTTTTAAACCACCTGAGACATTTACTGGAAAAGCTTTATAAAACTAATCTTTACTGGAAATAGAGGCGGATAATATCATATCAAGATAATTCTCATGGTTTCTGCTTTGATTTTCAGTACTCTCAGGGACAATTTAGAAACTAAAATTTATGACAGTATCTTTAGGATTTATTTAAAAAAAAAAAAAAAAAAGTGGATGATGCTACAAGGAAACATGTTAGAAAGAAGAGTTTTCTGCAATAAATACCTAATTTCCCAGAATACTGCTGCGAATACAACTACCCGATCAGGTTTGTATTAAAGAATCAGTATTGCCTTTAAAAAGCAAAAGTTATTTATGGTTTATCATTTTGTCTGCCTTTGCATAAATAGACAATAATAATCATAAAAAAGGTAAAAACATGAAAAATACTGCATAGTTAAAAGGGACACTGTAATAGAAGCTAATTTAAATGTGAATAAAATTAAAGTACAATAGCAAAAAAAAAACAAAAAACAAAAAAAAAACAACATTTACCCTCCAAAAAGCTTTAAATATTTTTCCTAATTTTTTTAAATGTATAATATTTGTTCTTCTTTGGTCCATTTTCAGTGTGTCTGCCCTCTCCTGTGTCACTATCCGTTGTCTACATGTGGGGTAGGCAGCTTGCTTCAGAACAATGCACATAGTAGATATGGGAGTGAGGTATTTTCTACTATTTGCTATATTCTAGAGCAAAATACAGTCAAAACAAAAACAAAAAAAACAAACAAACACAACAATTGGCAGATTATGACAAGTTGATTATCCATAGAAGTGAGTATCTGAACAATAAATAGCGAGTGAAAATATGTAATACTTATTAGATAGGGAAAATGAGGCTTTAATATGATGTTTGCTCTAATTGCATTTAGATTAGAGAGAGCTTCTATTCCAGTGACCATTTAAAGAGGCAAATGAAAGATCGGTGAAGAATTTCCTCTGAAAAGAACTCGCCTATTAATATAATGGAAACAAAGTGAAAAAGAGAAACGGAAGTCTTCAAAATTATTAAAACATATATTAATTCATTCAAAAACAAAAAAAGTTTTATACATAGTGCAATAAGTTTATCATAACACAATAGAGAGATAAAATAATTACAGATGTAGGCTTTCCTTTGAGCACTGAATATGACTATTTCTTCTGATTCAGAGTTTGTTCAAACTGACATAATGGAAAGTTATCAAACCAATGTTATATGTGCAAAAACAGCAAAAAGCCCCGCTGTGGCCATAGCCAGGACAGGGTAACTTTTAAGGAAGCTCCAGGCGGTTAGTCATTTGGACTGGTTTCGAGAAAAGCAGGTCAGTATGTGTTGAAGTTTCAATAGACGATCTTTAAGGGACATCATAGATAGTACAGACAGCTGATATCTGCGATCTACTGGTAAAACAGCAAGAAGCCACCAGCACCAAGCAGGTCCATTTGGAGTTGCCTACAATAGAAAGCCAGTCATACAAAGGAACTCAGAAATATGTACATAGAAAGACAGGCTTTTTTTTAAAAGTTACATATCTCTGTAACAAGTTGAAGATTAACAGGTATATGAGCACCATAATAAAAAAAAGTCTTAAAACAATACAAATACACATGGAAAATATGATTAGAATGATTAAATATATATCTTTTTACTAGCAATTGTACAGACTGTATGGACAAGCAGTTAAACTATTTCCAGTCAAAGCCGACTTGTGTTTAGATAATACTCTTCATTGACTGGATATCCTCGGTGTTAAAGTGATTTTCCTTGGTAATAGTTAGCTTAGCATCTTTGGCTGATAAGCAATGTCTCCCTGTACAGATTCTTCTGAAACTCTGCATACCTGTCTTACAGCTAGAGATGCTCTCACTCTGTTATAAGGGCATATCAGCAGTCTAGCTGGAGGCTGAGAAACTAATGTTTGAAAAGAAGTTTAATCTTAAATTAACTGATAATAATTAAATAACTGTACTGGAATTTTATTGAAGGTCAATGGCTAGATAAAACATTTAGCTACTGATAGGTCAACACCGTGGCAGTTTGTACACACAGCAACTAGATACATTTATTCACCTGTATATTGTCTTCCGTTTCTGGCATTGATCCAAAGTGATGAAGAATTTGGCTACGAAACCTATATCTCAAGTTTTGGAACCAATGACAGGCCTGAGTATAAACTGCATCATGAAGCTCTCGAAGTTGTTGCAACTCTTCTGCATCTACCTGAAGTGGTAAATGGAAAAGGTATGTGATCACTAAAGATAAAACCGGAGATTCACTTCCATTCAGATATGTAATAAACTGTAGTCATATAGATTTCACATACACTCATTATCTGAGAATGACTAAGAGCATAATTTGGCAGGAAAATGTCAGTTAACTTTTAAATTAGAAAAAAAAAACAACAAAAAAAAACACACAATGCATAGATCCGACCCTGGAGACATCCTTAACACTTATGAAGATTGCTTGTGTGAGAGTGACATGTCTGGAGGAGCAAGGCATGCAGTTATAACTGCAATCTGCTGGCTTATGGGCATGCAACAGAGAAGGGGGTAGGCAACACATTCCAAAATATCCAATGATATAAAGTGCCAACACCCTCTCCCAATCACCCGTCTATAAATAAGAAAACACAGCCACTCAGGCGCCAGGCAAATGTTCATGTGAAACATGAAAACTATTAAAAAAATTAGGACGTTCTCTTCTTCATATTTACATTTTTTTATTTTTATATAAAATGTTTTATATGTATAGCCAATCGCGGTGCAAGTGTTACATACTTCACAAACCTAAAATATAATGGTCATTTAATACATTATAATGATTAAATAAAATATTCAGGACAAGAATACTTTTATATGACATCTGTAGATAATGTCAGTATTTATGTGGATTTATGCTACATATATCTGTACAGTATGACATGCAAAATAAAGAGCTAAAAGAAACATCAACTGTGCTTAGAAAGCAAGTGACTCACAAGTTGATGGATTCATAAAGATTTTAGAAACTAGTGTAATGTTGAAACATATGCATAATGATATAAAATTAGATTTTTTTAAACAAATGTCAATAGCAACATCACATTTCCCTATAGACTAGAGCAATCACAACAATATACACACATCACAACTATTTCAGGGACATCGGATTTGATGAGCTAACAGCATATAGAAACATTGTTTAAAATAGATTGTAGATAATAGATTGTGTTGTGGCAAACGTGTCACAATAAATAGTCACACACATACCTGAATATCTGACAAGTACTCAATGTCAGCAGTGCAATAGCCATCTCTCATCCCTCTCTTCAAAACGCGAAATCTCCTTCCTCCAATTGTATCTACCACAGACCGTCCATCCGGTAAAAAATGAACATTCCTTACTTCCAACATGCAGCCATAATCTGAAAAACTGAAACAATATGTGTGTGTTAAAGTTTCTTCTTCCTAGGTAGAATGTATTTAAAAAAAAAAAAGTACAAGTTTTTTCAGGATATATATATATATATATATATATATATATATATATATATATATATTTATTTTTTCACTGCTAGTCTGTGGTTAGTCTAAAAATACTGCTTTAGTGTGCCTTTATTTTTATATCTAGAACACTTACATTTTAGACATTTTAATATATACTATAAAGGGAAATTTGATTACACCTTTTTAAAAGGTTGCAAGTCACAAGTCTAACAAGCAGCGGTTCAGTTCTGAGGCAACTGAAGACGTCCTATCACTCTATGCAAGTTAAGTACATCAAAGCATTTGCTGAGGAAAATCATCTTAGCAGACTCAGCTAGCGTATTGAAGTTGTTGTGACAGTAATACATCTATTCAAGGCACATGAGGGAAGATGCAGAGGAGGACTTGCAAATATTTAAAATTTATAGGAAGCATGTGATGCGGAAGATATAAAAATGTTTAATAATACAACTAGCAAAATAACCCCTTACATTCCCCCCAAAAAATAAGCAAGAAATGTGAACGACAAAAAGAGAATTGCTTTAAAATGCCCATATCTACTAATTTTGTTTGTTACATGCACAAACAAATGCAGTTTTGCCAAAAATACAGTGGCCGTTTGTAATCTTAAACAGAAACTTTGAATTTGTAATGTACTAAATAACAATATTATTTATAAAGTATTGAAATTTACATGAAATAAAATGTTGAACCAATGAGTTTGATCAGCTGACGTGCTACAGTATTATGGTACAAAATATATTGCTAACATCATTCTACTTTACATGGGATTTACCTGTTTTCTGGGTCACTTATGCACATTCCAAATTTCTTTGTGCCAGTTTCCATGCACCTTCGAATCATCAGCCTGTATCTGGGCTCAAATACATGAAGAGGACAAGGCACCGTTGGATATGCCATTGTGCAAACAAACACAGGTACATTCTGAGTTAAACTGAAAAACAAAAAAAATATTGAAAATATGGTTTAAAATGGAGTTCCAACAAGAAAATGGTCTGGATTTATCCCTAAAAAAGGAGGACATGAACAAATAAATCAGATTTGTTATTTCTCAAATATCCTAATTACATAACATCTAAAAAAACAACAGTTTAAAGGGCTATGTGAAAAGAACTTAACAGAAAGTACGAAAACGGTTTTAAGTCTGTGACTGTCACAGCGATTATATTTTAGCTACACTGGTTTCCAGACTCACTTATTTTTCACAGATGGATGAGTGACAAGTGGTAAGATTTTTTACATAAGATTCTCAGTTCTCCCCTTTTTCACAATGTATTTTATTATTTCAAACCATTATTTTAAAAGCACTATAAAAACACCCTAAAAAAAAAAAAAAAAAAGGGGGGGGGGGGGGCAGGGGGTGTCGAATAAATAAAAATAGTTGCATTGGAAGTCACAGCCTTCTATATTGGAGGTGGTTGCTTTTGAACGGACCCAAATTTTATACATCATTAACAATAAGTGAGAAATAAGAAGGTATCTAATATAGGACAGCTAGTCTGAATTACTGTCACTGGGCAGTGCTGCTCGTTATGTATATGACAGATTCAGGATAGATATAAACACTATATAAAATCCCCAGCTACCAATGCTAATAAATTCAACAACTTAGCAAATATTTTAAAAAAGGGCACTTAAAAAAAAACAACAAAAAAAAACACACCCGCTGATGCTGTAGCAATATCTCCTATTATCTTATATATTATTTTCAGATTTAAGAAACTCAAGGCTGATGAAATGTGAACATAATGGAATTTGAAGTTGTTAAAGGCATATCTAAGTTTCCTGGATTATGAATGCATCGGATAAAGGACAATCAGTAGTGTAGTATTTTTGCTTGAAAAAATCCCAAAATAAAAAATTAACAAACTCACCCTGATGTTTGCTAAATCTTGTGTTTGCAAGTAGCAGCTTTAGTTAGTTAACACCCCTGAAAAACCTTGCTAAAAATCAGCATAACACTCATAGGCACAATCACAGGCAGCTATGCAGCGATACATTTTAATACATTGTAACAATCAGTGATGGCAGTTTGTGCAGGAAGGAATCATGGGGATGTGTAGTTCCCCTTGCAGAACTGAACAGGAAGAGTCAGACACTGATCTGTAGATCTCTGCATTGAGCTGCTGCTTGCTTAAAGGGTTACAAAAAATAAAATATTGGCACCCAAATTCAGTGTTTCTACTGGTAAATACAAGGTGCGTATGTAAGCAGCTCTGGATGTGGAAAGTATTATTTTTAAATAAAACAAATGTGTAAGTGTATAAAAAAAATGACTGAATGTAAGGGCTTTTCTGATAAAAAGGAACATGTGTTCGATTAGAAAAAAAAAAAAAAAAAAAAAGGTAAGAACAGGGAAACTTAGACATACCTTCAAAAATACTTATTCCTAGGCAAGTTAGAAGCACTAAAAACAGAGGGTGACATATGCAATGCTTAGTTATTTTTGTGAAGAGGTATATTTATTTCATTACTAGTCGATGAAGATCAGTTTTTCCACACCTTGGCCCTCATTCAATTGCGATTTGGCCAGTTGAATAGGGCTCTAAATAAGCACATAGCATATTTTTTAAATACGTTTTTAGTTGGTGATAACCTTGCTTTTGGATAGATGTTTACTAACTAAAAACTTCTTAAAAAAATATGTTATGTGCTTATTTAGAGCCCTATTCAATTGGCCAAATTGCAATTGAATGAGGGCCCTTATTACTTAGAAAATGAAATCAAGGTCTGAGATTCTGCCTGAACATCATTAACACAGATTCATTTTAATGGCCAGTTTGAGATTAAAAAGACACATTTTACTGGCATGTTTCTGATCCAAAGAAGAGAAGAGACTACCTATTTATATGCAAAAAGTATACAAATGCACAGGATAAAGTGAATTGTAGTAAAGGATGTTTTCTAAAAATGATGCTACAAATAGGTTTTTCCTATTTTGTAATTAAATAGAATGTAAACTGTAAAAAAATATAGCAGCTGGTGCATTTCTTAACTAAGCATTTAGACAAAGAGAAAGGTTAATTACTTTGACAGCTCCACCGTTTCTTCTTCATGAACACGCTTCCGATCGGACAGCTCTTCTGGGAGGTATCTCTGAATAAGATCATCCAACAAGTGGGTCACATTGTAGCATCTGGTCGCTAGAAACTAAAAAACAAAAATGTCACAATTGCCATTTTATTTCAGCATTACCACACAAATCCAGTGTACAGTAACTGCATAAAAAGTAACAAAATGTAGGTCCGATAATGGTTGCGTTACAGCTCTGATGTGGATTGGTACCAAACCATAATTACAGCTATTCAGCAAAAACTGTTATACCTGGACCCACACACAGAGTAGGGAAGACCGTAAGCTTTCTGGAATTACACTTATTTTTACCAATTATAATATACTGTATTGCAAACATTGATTAAATAGGTTTGTAGTTTAAGTACTATGAAAGTGGATCCTTAGAATTATGGAATATTATACGGAGAGATTTTGCCTTCTATTGCACATTTGTTTTAGAAAAAGCAGCAGAGTTGTGGACGTTGTTGAAGAAGAAAAAATAATAATAATAATAATAATTTGTTGAGAGCTACTACTTCAACTATTTCCTTTTTCTGTACTGAGCCATTTGCTAGCTATGGATGACAAGCGTCATAATGATCTGTCCTGGGCCACACCCGGCTCTAGAGTGATAGGTGGCACACTTGTTTGTGGTCTGCAGCATTAACTATCCAGAGTTTATTAAGTGCGATACTCATGTCTGCCACTAGGGGGAGAGTTGTTAAGCAGTAAAATGCTGTGCAACAGTCCTTTCAGTTTAAAGGTATAATAAAGGGAGGTGGGTTATGAACGCATATTATAGAATGCATCATAAATTACCTAGCAAAAAGGTTTGCATGAAATCGTGGAAACCGTTTTTGCATTAAAATAAAAAATGTGCTGGGGGTGATGTTTGCACCCACAACAGCTTCTGCAGTTGCTTCAGTGGCTGCCATGATGGGTACACCAATCTCTCATGTGTACCCTCAACACACAGAGCATGTGCATGGCTGCATTCTCAAAGAGTTGGGGGGAGGGGTTGATAACCAGTGTAGTTATCTGACCTGAATAAACACATAAATCTCTAAATAAGCTTATGCTTAGACAAAAAACAATGATAAAGCAAGAAAAGTTGAGCACAAATAAATATATCTTGATTTGATGTGACAGTCAAGAGTAGATCACAAACCTTTTTATAAGCGGAGATGATCACATATTATAAAGATATAAATTATACAATAGTCTCACAGACAGCTATTGGAATTATAACACAGGATTACACAATACTCAGACAATGCTATCATAGGTTTACACAAGACACAGTGCTCAGACAGAACACCGCTTTATATATTCAGTAAAGGAAGGAAATTACACTAAAGGAAAGTGTCTGAGATCATGGGACTTCCTGCAGTAGGACAGACTTCAGGTGCTAACTGAGCATGTCTGTAAATCCCCAGGCAAAAAAGAAACATTGTATAAATATGCTAATATTCCCTGGGAATTTCTGGGGGTGTCAACATTGAGAGAAAACGCTTTGCAAGAAAATCAGCAAAATTCAGGCTAACGTTTTGCTTTGAAAAAAATTGCATGAAAAAAAATTCCAGACACTACAAATTCTCCTCTATCAGATGCATTAATAACCCAGCTCACTTACATATACCTTGAACATGTTAGTGCGTTTAGCTTGATTAACATATACTTATAATAAATACAAAATAAATAAAAAAGGGGAAATATTTTTATTGCTTAAATCATGGTGAATTGTTATTTTTATTTTAAATTAAAATAAAAAACAAAACAAACAAACAAAAAAAACCCTTCTAAATCTGATTGCAGCTGGGTGGATATACGGTGGGGCTGCATCACAAGATTTCATAATGAGCTAATATACCCTGCATTTAGAGCCGTTGGTTCGCAATAAATTCAACATTTATAATTATTTCTGGACTGCATTTCTATTAGAAACAATCTTAGCGTTGTTTACTTTATATATGTAATAAAGGTCTAAAACAACAAATTCTTACCTCTGTTAGGCTTTCTTTACATAAAGGACACTGCGGTGTGTGATCCAAACAACGCTCCAAGCATTTCTTGCAAAAGGTATGTCCACACGGTGTTGTCACTGGCTCATACAATAACCTGCATTAAGAATGTTTTTTTTTTTAATAAATGAATATTTCACACCTTTTTCCTGCTCATTTGCAGGGACAGTTAAAATTATGATTCCAGCTTGCCCTGATCTATATCTGCCCGCTTATGCAGTGGACAGGAAGGGTTAGCGACATGGTGGTTTCTATGTATAAAACAATGTCATTTCTCTCAAAATGCTTTTATCTTAATGACTTTGGCAATCATTGCTGTGTTTAGGCTAGCGAAGGAACCCTCTTTCTATCCAAGAACCCCTCTATTTTATATAATCTTCACTAACCTCATGCAAAGGGAGCATTCAAAGTCTGCAGGATCAATAAGTTCTTCAGGGAGATTTCTGCCAGCATTTACAAACGCTGACTCTTGTTTAGAGGCTTCTACAAAGAAATAATAGAAGGAGGTCAATTCCAATTAGTGATAAAATAGCACCGTGTAGCTGTGAACTGCACGGATCAAATTTAGAAGCATTAAATGCTATATATAAAATTGATTCCCTTACCCAAACACTAGCAAACAAATATAAAAACGAAAGTTTAAAATCAAAAATATTTTAAATCAGATGATATCCACACTAGGCAGTGAGCAATAACTGGAGAGCTCCTTTTAAGTGCAAATATGTTATTGACCTCTGAATTTGGTGTTTTTTTTTTTTTTTTTAAAGATTAAATAGATATACAACTTTTCATTTTTACCCGTAAGAATGCATTGAAACGCACAAAAATGTAAATACAAGACCTACCTTCTTGTTTTATATACTTCTTTCTTTCATCCTCGCATACACTTGCATCTTGTTCAGAAACAGAGAACTTTCTTTTCAGTAAAACATTTTTTCCATGGCTGGATAATAGCGGCTCTGAAGCCACCCTTTTTAAACTCTCATCTTTATCAGGCTTTTCAAGTGAGTGAAGTAAATGTACAGATTGTGTTCGGTGTAAGCCGCTTCTGACAATATTCTGAGCTTTTGGCACATCTGGTTTCTGCAAACAATGTAAAAGATACATAAACTTTAAATGCTTTACAGAGTTTAAATCCAACTCTAATGATATAAAGCCAAAACAACATAAATACCGCAGTACAAGTTAACTCCATATTTTATGGCCATAAACATATCTGGGAAATTTCCCAGCTTAGATCAAATGACATTTCTCTTAGCTTCTGCACCTTCCCTCTTGTCAAGCAGTTATACAGTCTTCATATGGCGAGCAGTTTGGGATCTTTTGCTGTACACTCCATGAACATAGCTTTCTAAACATTTTTCTCTTGGTTTATTTCACTTCTCAAAACCAACTGATCAATATATTCATATAGTCAAAACATGATAATGTAAAAAAATGGTTTTAGAAAAGCAATAAATAAATACAACCTTCACATTCTGCAACCTGCTCACACATTTTTTCTTAAAAGGGAATCTTTAGGTATTTTTTTTTTTACATAAAGGTTTTAAGCTATGCGACTATACTCCTCAATATAATGGTCAAATAAAATGTACACGTCACTCCACTTCGGTTTAATAGTGGCATGTGGGTGGCCTTAGGTCTGCTAACAGTGTCTCGTACTGCTCTGCTGCAAACAGACAGTGACATGCTGAGTGTCAGAGGAGGACACATAAGTAGTATGAAGCCTCTCCCGGTCGGTGTGGCCTTTGGTCAAAACAGTAAAATATTTTCATTTCCACCAGAAAGTCTTATTTTACAACAAAAATGTTTTATTTGGCGCCATTGCTTTTACCTGCTCTGGATAATACTGCAGACTATAAGCAGATTCTTCTTCTTTTTCTGCCCCAAGCATAAAAGGTTTCTGTGGGGTGTTTGAGGGGGAACTCCATGGTAAATCCTTTAGGGAATCTTTCACATTCTCTGGTACTGGGGACAACAAGTCACAGAGGGTCTGTAGTGAAAATAAAAATTACATTAATAAACTAGCACATAAGCCGTCTCGCTTCTGTCTAAACTAGTTGCTCTTATATGAAGGAGTACACTTAGAGAAGATTAAATATGTATGTAAGTTATAGAACTTGCCTTTCATTGCTATATATGAGGTCTGCATGTTAGAGGAGGCAGGCGATGTGAGCTGCAGAAAAACACAGAAATTAATATAACTGCCACAGATCTGTATTTAAACTATTGTCTCACTGGATCGTTTGGCACAAATGAAAAATAAATTAATAGGGCAGCTCATTTTCTTCTGCAAACACGAAGAAGTAACATGCCAACTAGAAAAGTTTCATCATCTTCTCTAAATATACTCTGTCATAGAACAGCAACTTACGTTTAAGTGGAACTCTCCTTTTCCAAAGACGTTTCTAATTATACAATTTTGAAGTTGTATTTTTTTCAAATGTATTTGAGACTCATCAAATTATATATATATATATATATATATATATATATATATATATATATATATACACACACACACACACAAACATATACACATACATACACACATTTTTTTACCCATCAGTCAGCTTTTCTGATCCACTCGCCAAACTTAAATGGATATTGGATAAGTATTTCAAAATGATCTTTTGTTGCTTGGGTGATATGTTCTGATTAGAGTAAGGGTGTGCAGACCACAGGGAGTATTAGCATAATTACTCCTTGGGGCCTGCACATAAAAAACATATGCCAATTACCTTTTCTATAGCAGACCTGGCAGGTCCAAACTCTTCATCAAGTGCCAGGCACCGGAGATAATACTGCAAGGATTCATACAAGTGGCCCATATCCTGCAGCACTTTGGCTTTCTTAAAGTATACCTTAAATAAAAGAATTAAAAATGATGTAGAAAGTCATCTCTTATCAGCAGTTATACTAATAAACGATAAGGAGTACTTATTTATTCTTTTTAAAACTGATTTCTCTGTATTTACAGGACTACTATTCTAGGCTACAAATTTCAACTGGTCTTGCTGACCTTTACTGAAATCAGTTTTTTTTTTGCAATTCTCAACATAAATATTAAAGTAATATTTCAATTAAACATATATACCAAGGCCCTCATTCAATTGCGATTTGGCCAATTGAATAGGGCTCTAAATAAGCACATACCATATTTTTTTTAAAGAAGTTTTAAGTTAGTGAACATCTATCCAAAAGCAAGGTTTTCACTAACTAAAAACTTATTTAAAAAAAATATGCTATGTGCTTATTTAGAGCACTATTCAATTGGCCAAATCTCAATTGAATGAGGCCCCAAGTGTATAACTGGCAGAATCATCTGACCTTCATCAGGATAAACGAACAGAAAACATTCTAAATAAAACCCCCAAAATAAAATAAAAATAGGCCGTTCTACATAAACCGTACAAGACATAAGATGGTGCTCAAATCATCCTTTAACTGAATAAAGTTGTTAAATATTAAAGTTTTCCAATATGCTTAATACAGGTTTTCTTCATCTATAATTTTCTTTTGTAACTTCTAAGTGATCAAAAGTCAAGTTATATAAAAAAGCGAGAAATAACTATACCTATGTGCAGATCTCTATGTCGAGCATAGGTCAGAATACATTTTTAGCATAAGAAGCACTGGGTGTGGACATGAAAATGCAGCCACAGTGTTCCACAAACATTTTCCTTTGCATTATGAAGGTTTTTTACTCTCTTACCCATAAGCTTTATGAATTTGTAGCAAGTAGTAAAAACAGTATATTATAATGAACTGGATGTACTCACCTCTGGCCAGTTAGGCTGGTTTGAGAGGATAAAGTTCAGTTCCTCAAGAGCTCTCCCAAATTCACGGAGTCCAGTGTAGGACTCGGCTCTGTAAACCCGTAGTGTTAAGTCATCAGGATCTATAAACGGTAATAAAAATATGAGTCATTATAATTTTAATGGTGAAGTGAAAAGCACTTCTTGGAAGAACAGACAATGGACCTAGTCAAACCAGAAAAAACATAAATAAATCCATCAAACAGTTATAGCTCTGTAATTATTCAGTTTCTGTGCATTTTAAGAAGAAAGCAACTATTCTTTTATTGTAATTGTAAAGTTAATCTTATGTGAGAAGATGTACACTCAGGCTCGCTGGTTTTCCCACTAAATTGATGCATGCAAGCTACTGCTGTAGTTTAGAAAAAGAGGGGAATAATTAGAGATAGAAAGTATTGATCCAGGGAGGAGGCCGATAACCAGAATCTGGGGTCAGGAAGGAATTTTATGTTTTCACCCTTTTGAGACAAGTGGCAAAGTTTCAAACAACTAATCTGAATATTGCAGATCAGAGGGGATCTAAAAAAGATTAAACTTGATGGACTTAAGTCTTTTTTCAACCTTTATTACTATGTAATTATGATAGCTCCAGCATAAAGAGAACAGGAAAACAAGCAAGTCAGTATACAATCATTTATCCAGAGGTTGACAAACTGTCTGAAACACAAAAGCCAGTCAGGTTAGTTAGGCCAGCAAAATCTTTTTAGGAGCCAGCAGTAATTTTTTTCAGGAGCCGTGCCTCCCTACCTCTAGGCATGAGTAAAGCTGTTTTAATATATATTTGTAAGGGAGGGGGACACAAATATATAGTGATGAATTTTTATGTTCCTCAGTGTAATTAAGAGATGGGTGGTATAGTGTGATTAAAACATCAAAAACAGGAGAAAGAGAGCACACAAAAAATACCAAAAATGTAAAGTATCATCCACCTCAAATGGGTAACTGACCATAGAACACCATGTACTACACCATGATTT
Source organism: Discoglossus pictus (assembly GCA_027410445.1). Taxonomy (NCBI): domain Eukaryota; kingdom Metazoa; phylum Chordata; class Amphibia; order Anura; family Alytidae; genus Discoglossus; species Discoglossus pictus. Next base: position 87,011,887 of record CM050163.1, read on the forward strand.
AACTATTAAAATTGCACAACAACAAAACCAAATCAACAACAAGAAATGAGACATGGCCTCAACTACCACGTTATCCCCTTCTGGATCACTACCTTGTGGTGGTTCAGGGGCTTGTATACTTCAATAAAGCTGTGAGCTATACCATGTAGGGTCACCTGAGATGGGCAGGTCATAGCAGAGAGGTCAGACAAATTGCGGTCTGGCAACCCACTCCAGTATCTTTGACAAGACGACCATATGGATATCACACAACTAGAAACAAAGACAGATGTGCCTGGAGTGCTGTGGTCCATATGGTCACCGAGAGTCTAACACTACAACTACCAGCGTTATGGGAGTGATCATCAGACATGGCCCCAACTAGCACCGGTATACCGATGACACAGCTTTATCTGTCCAACCTTTACTCCTAACAGATGTTAGGAAGCCGAATATCCACATACAAACCTTTAGTAAATAACAGAATCCTACTTGAAGCAATCACTGCTTTACTTTAAACATTAGCAAAATATTAAATCATTTAAACTGCTAATTAAAATAACCCTTTATCACATCTCTGAAAACCTTGCAAGTTCCTAACAGGTCGCTTGTGTAACATGTCACATATTTGAACTGTCTCAATCAGCACAACACCCAGTAAACACGTAGCGCTCTTACTTCCTTTTCCTTTGTGCCGTGTGGCACAGCTTTTGTAACAGATGACATCAGTAATGTGGAGTTTCATAACCCAACCAAGAGTCATGTGACCTCCAGGGAGTCTCCCTAGTGTGAATGCCAGAAATGGACAAAAACAGACATTAAATTGCTAAAAGAAATAAAAAAATAAAAATAAAAATCAGTTTATTTCACACTAATACAAGGGGAGGCAACAGACCCGCACAAATCCGTACCAGGACTGTTTTGCCCTTTCTTCCGGACCTCGGCTAATTAGTTTTTACATTAACTATTTTTTTTTTTTTTATTGACACTTTCAAATTCTGAAATAATGTACAAATGAAATGTCCCTGTGTTAATTTCATTCATGTACCCTTTTTGGACATCATTATGTGAAGTTATTTGTGCATATAACCAGAGAACAATATGGTTTCTTGTCCTTGGTTTTCCCCATTTTCACAAATGCACTTAAATGTTTATAAATATTGTAAAGTTTAATTGACTACCCATGCACTCGCATCTTCACATGAACAAACAGGCTAAGGTATTTAAGGCATAACGAAGATTAATAACAGTATTTATGTTTCTCTTCTAGTTTGAAGTTGTAGGAGTAAGTTCTCAAGGGCAGCAAAGTCTACTTCACCATAAAACACATTGTAACTGCATTATTATGTGCAACACTCACTGTATTCAAAGCATTCTCCCCTTCCCTGCATAAAATATTGGTGCTTTATAAAAGGTTAATATTATTATTATTGTAGGTGAACTATTTAGGGGAAACATTTAATAATACTAACCTATAGAAGGGTAGTAGATAAGTATAAAAAAACATCTAATGGATGTGGTAGGGACAACTACAGTAAAGGAATTCAAGCATGCCTGCAATAAACATAAAGCTACCCTGAGGATTAGTTATCTGTCATAATCATTGTTTGTGAGTTTATTAAACACAATACAAAGTTTACAAAATTCATGACAAAAGGGAATTTAACAAAAAAGGTCCTTTATGTAAAAGTCCAATAAGTTTTAGTTAAGATGTATATAGGGATTGGAGCTAAGGATCAGCATCTTTTAGCAAATCTGGGTCTTAGGGTCATCACTAAACAAGGATTACAGAGGGATGAAAGTTTCCATAGGATTTATCCTCCTTTCCAGTGCACGTATGAACAGCTGCAAGCAGATCCTTTTTCACTTGCTAGCTAACTGCAACTAAGTTTAGAGGAATAGACATTTCATGCTACTTCTATCACCTGATGAACTTATGTAAACTGTTTCTAACTGACACAGGGTCAAACTCCAACAGAAAAGGAAACAGCGTTGGAAAAAAGCAAATAGCCAAGAGTACAAGGCCAGAGACCAACAACATAAAGCTTCTGTATTATGCCTGAATCTAACCGGACTACATCAGGTTACTTCCTAAAATACATAGGAGCTAAGGGGGACCGGGGCCTTTACACATGTTGTGTCAACATGTTATAGAGGACCACTGCACAATGGGAAATAATGTGTGTAAAACTAAGCAGGGGGAAAAAGAATAATCAGCTACTTGTTAATTCTTACACATAATACATTTTTTTTTTTTTTTTTTAGAAAAAACAAACAAAAGAAAGGCATCTATGTGGATGTTTTTTCACCTTAGTGAAATAATGTTTTGGATATCAGCACACTATATTAAAATGTAACCAAGGAGCTGCAGGAGATCCCCCATCGAGATCGATTGGTTCAAGCAGCCCCTGCCCCTTAATCATTTATCTATCTCTAGCCTACCCCCTCCTGTTCATTTACCCATCTGGTGCTCCCCCATTATTAGGCTGGCTGCAGTCTACCCGCTCCTGAACATTGGCCTGCCTGTAAGGCTCCCCCTCATCGTCAGGCTGTACAGGTCTCCCCCTCATCGTCAGGCTGTACAGGTCTCCCCCTCATCGTCAGGCTGTACAGGTCTCCCCCTCATCGTCAGGCTGTACAGGTCTCCCCCTCATCGTCAGGCTGTACAGGTCTCCCCCTCATCGTCAGGCTGTACAGGTCTCCCCCTCATCGTCAGGCTGTACAGGTCTCCCCCTCATCGTCAGGCTGTACAGATCTCTCCCTCATCATCAGGCTGTACAGATCTCTCCCTCATTATCAGGCTGTACAGATCTCTCCCTCATCATCAGGCTGTACAGATCTCTCCCTCATCATCAGGCTGTACAGATCTCCCTCGTCACCAGGCTGTACAGATCTCCCTCATCATCAGGTTGTACAGGTCTCCCTTATCGTCAGGCTGTACAGATCTCCCTCATCACCAGGCTGTACAGATCTCCCTCATCACCAGGCTGTACAGATCTCCCTCATCACCAGGCTGTACAGATCTCCCTCATCACCAGGCTGTACAGATCTCCCTCATCACCAGGCTGTACAGGTCTCCCTCATTACCAGGCTGTACAGGTCTCCCCCATCATCAGGCTGTACAGATCTCCCTCATCATCAGGCTGTACAGATCTCCCTCGTCATCAGGCTGTACAGATCTCCCTCGTCACCAGGCTGTACAGATCTCCCTCGTCACCAGGCTGTACAGATCTCCCTCGTCACCAGGCTGTACAGATCTCCCTCATCATCAGGTTGTACAGGTCTCCCTTATCGTCAGGCTGTACAGATCTCCCTTATTATTATCAGGCTGTACAGATCTCCCTTATTATTATCAGGCTGTACAGATCTCCCTCGTCATCACCAGGCTGTACAGATCTCCCTCGTCATCACCAGGCTGTACAGATCTCCCTCGTCATCACCAGGCTGTACAGATCTCCCTCATCACCAGGCTGTACAGATCTCCCTCATCACCAGGCTGTACAGATCTCCCTCATCACCAGGCTGTACAGATCTCCCTCGTCACCAGGCTGTACAGATCTCCCTCGTCACCAGGCTGTACAGATCTCCCTCATCATCAGGTTGTACAGATCTCCCTTATTATTATCAGGCTGTACAGATCTCCCTTATTATTATCAGGCTGTACAGATCTCCCTTATTATTATCAGGCTGTACAGATCTCCCTCATCACCAGGCTGTACAGATCTCCCTCGTCATCACCAGGCTGTACAGATCTCCCTCGTCATCACCAGGCTGTACAGATCTCCCTCATCACCAGGCTGTACAGATCTCCCTCATCACCAGGCTGTACAGATCTCCCTCATCACCAGGCTGTACAGATCTCCCTCATCACCAGGCTGTACAGATCTCCCTCATCACCAGGCTGTACAGATCTCCCTCATCACCAGGCTGTACAGATCTCCCTCATCACCAGGCTGTACAGATCTCCCTTATTATTATCAGGCTGTACAGATCTCCCTCATCACCAGGCTGTACAGGTCTCCCTTATCATCACCAGGCTGTACAGATCTCCCCCATCATCAGGCTGTACAGATCTCCCTCATCACCAGGCTGTACAGATCTCCCTCATCATCAGGCTGTACAGATCTCCCTCATCACCAGGCTGTACAGATCTCCCTCGTCACCAGGCTGTACAGATCTCCCCCATCATCAGGCTGTACAGATCTCCCCCATCATCAGGCTGTACAGATCTCCCCCATCACCAGGCTGTACAGATCTCCCTCATCATCAGGCTGTACAGATCTCCCTCATCATCAGGCTGTACAGATCTCCCTCATCATCAGGCTGTACAGATCTCCCTCATCACCAGGCTGTACAGATCTCCCTCATCGTCAGGCTGTACATGTCTCCCTTATCGTCAGGCTGTACAGATCTCCCTCATCACCAGGCTGTACAGATCTCCCTCATCGTCAGGCTGTACATGTCTCCCTCATCATCAGGCTGTACATGTCTCCCTCATCGTCAGGCTGTACATGTCTCCCTCATCATCAGGCTGTACAGATCTCCCTCATCGTCAGGCTGTACAGATCTCCCTCATCGTCAGGCTGTACAGATCTCCCTCATCGTCAGGCTGTACAGATCTCCCTCATCGTCAGGCTGTACAGATCTCCCTCATCACCAGGCTGTACAGATCTCCTTCATCATCAGGCTGTACAGATCTCCCTCATCACCAGGCTGTACAGATCTCCCCCATCATCAGGCTGTACAGATCTCCCTCATCACCAGGCTGTACAGATCTCCCCCTTATCATTGCCTGTACGGCTCTCACTTATCATTACCTGTCTGTAGGCCCCGGTAGCTCCTCTGCAGCGCCTCCATGTACTCCCCGGCCTCTAGTAGCTCGGTGATGCCCCGCTCCTGGCCTCTGCTCGCCCCATACTGCGGGCAGCACTTGTCAGTGAGGTGTTTGAGCAGTACGCACACCCGGCGGGGCTGTCGGCCCATGTCTCCCCGGCACAGTCGGCAGCGGACCCTGGGCTCCCCCCGTAGGCAGTTCCTGCAGTAGGAGTGGCCGCATTGTGTGGTGACGGGGTCCCGTAGAACGTTATCACAACCAGGGCAGGTGAGGAGGGATGTGGGGGCCGGTGCTGCACCTCCTTCCGGAGCCTTATACCGCAGCAGTAGGCAGTCTATGAGGGCTCCGAGCTGGCGGGGCTGTGAGCAGGACTCCAGGGCCTCCCTCAGCCCCGGCATCTCGTCCCTCACCCCGGACCACATGAGTCTGTCTAACGGTCTGGAGTTCGAGTCTTGCTTACATTACAGTAATGGAACTTCGCAGAAGCCTCATCTCAACGCCCCCTCCCTCCACTGTTACATAAATACGAGACGACTGAGGGGACCTCACGTGACACGCAAAGAGACTTCGGATTGGTCGGCCTGAGGAGAAGGTTACAAAACCGGCTACTGCCCAGTTTCATAACAGTGAGAGTCAGAGATGGGAGGAGGCTGTCTGTGTGCCAGGGCTTAGATAACACGAGGAACCAAATTATACAGTATTACGTGAGGTGTCCTGCCTGAGCGCTGCAGGTCCTCAAAGGACCACAAAGTAACACTTCATACAAACATTGCACTCCATCAATGTTTGCTGCTTTTCCTTTCTTATCACAATAAATACCACCCTTTGCACCCCATTTACTCAGTCGTGTAGGCACTGAAATGATTATAAACACAGTGTTTATATATATATATATATATATATATATATATATATATATATATATATATATATATATATATATATATATATACACACACATACCTACACCCTACCTCCCCACACAATCTACTGCACACACCAGGAACTAGCCCTACACTGACAAGCTCCATTAAGGTGGAAACAGTGCTTTCAGTGGGTAGGCCTCATGGCTTCTCCATAATCCATCCTGTGCTGTGTTATACAGGGAGCATATGCCTAAATAAACCATGTATAAAGTTGTATTTGGTGATTTAAGAGTGAGATGCATTGTAGTCTCATTTGCATGTCACCGCCCAGTCCGCCAGAGAGCAGTGCTTACTGTATCTCTGGGAAACCTGAGCAGACAATCCATTTTTAAACCTATTTTTATACATTCAAATGGGTTACAAATCAATCAATCAATCTATCTATCTATCTATCTATCTATCTATCTATCTATCTATCTATCTATCTATCTATCTATCTATCTATCTATCCACACACACAAAACACTGTGTTAATAGGCCTTTCAGGATCTCCCACTGTTCTCTATCTGATCTGTGAATCCACCAAAGACCCTTCCCCACTGTTATGCCTCTCCTGTGTGTTGCTTAATGTTTTTTTTTTGTGTGTTATTTCTTTTTAACTGATTTTGTTTGTTATTCAGCATCGCCTTTTAACATTTAATCAGTTTACTTTTGACTTGAAAAGGAGAACTGCATCTCTTGAAAGTTCATCACTATACATAAAATGTCCAATGTACTATTGTATACTGCCTGCAACGGCACCCTGGCTTTGACACGCGCACTCCAAACTCACGCTGACGCCTGTGTGTAAATGCATGCGCGCACAAAGAAAAGCCTGCTTGTGAATAGCGCGCCCCCGACAACGTCGCGCAGTGCTGAGGACCTGGGCCACACGCAGTTGGAGGAGGAGTGGGAGGTGAGGATGTGGGACCTGAGGCAGAGATGGGAAAATTGGTGGGTGGTTGAGGACTGAGATGGTGAAGAGAGAGAGAAGAGAGAGGATGAGAGAGAGAGAGGGGGCAGATGGAAGATAGATAGTGGAGAAGGATAGAGAGAAGGAGAGAGAGGGACTGAGAGTGTTGGATAGAGAGGGATAGAGGGAAATAAATAGAGAGAAATGGATAGAGAAGGAGATGGATAGGGAGGGAGATAGAGAGAAACAGAGAGAGGGACACAGAGTGGGACAGAAGGAGAGGGATAGAGGGAGAGATACAGAAAGGTGATAGAGAGGTGAGGATGTGGGACCTGAGGGAGAGATGGGAAAATCGATGGGTGGTTGAGGACTGTGGGATTGGAGGGAGGGATGGGGATGAGATGGTGAGGAGAGATGAGAGAGAGAGAAAAGGAGAGACCGAGAGAGAACAAGGAAGAGAGATGGAGAGAGACAAGGAGATAGAAGGAAAGAGAGGACAAGAGAGAATGAAAGAGAGAACAAGGAAATACTCAGCGCGCATTAAAGTGGGGGGGGGGGGGGCGTCGGGGCTCACTATTGACAGGCGCACTTCTTTTTGTGCATGCCTGCGTCGGCGCGCTTTTGTGGTTGCGCATAGGGAGCGTGTGTCAAAGTCGCGCCACCGCCTGCAACACACTTCAAAGTATGTTCAAATACAAGTGAAAATTAATCTAAAGCAGCAGTTCTCAAACTTTTTAGTGCTGCGACTCTTTGATAACATTTCCCAAATTGTGGCGACCCCTAACAATAAAATTCCAGTCAAATTCCATACAATTACAATTTCTGATGGTTTTAGGTTATCCCTTGCAAATCATCATTCGACCCCTGAAGGGGTCGCGACCCACCGGTTGAGAACCACTGATTTACAGTCAAAAATATTACCTTCACAAAGGAGGCTGCAAATATGTTAATCCTATGCTGAAATTATGCAATTTCCACAAAAAAAAAACATGAAATGATACAGAAACATATGTCATAAGCAACATTTTAAATGGCGTGATAAATTGACCATAGGTTTAAACAATATTTCTAAAGCTTGTTCCTGTTTTCGCACCATATCTATATTCTTGATCTTATTTGGTTTATTAGGTTAGTTAGCTGTAAGGACAAACATGTATTCTGCAGTTACAGCATTTATTTAATTATCTTTACCACCAGAGACTAGAGAAAATTGCTTTTGTGATAAGACAATATGTAAAAATGATACCTATATTGGACAACTGAATGACAGAGTGCAATCATCCAACACTATTAGATGTCTTCATAGGGATGCCATGATGTCACATATAGTGATATATTTCAGCATTGTGGCATATAATTATGTAATTTTGGCTTTGATGATTCTCTGAGTTGATAAAGGAGTGGTTGTTTTATCGCATAGAAAACAGCAATTGCAGCATCAGAGAACCATAGTGAATATGACTCAAAGAAGATATATTAGCCTTGAAAGCTGTGTCCAACAAATATGTAACTTTTTACCTCATTTTGGTTATTTTTTATCAGAACAGTATTTTTTTATTTGTCTCTCTAAAGCAGGGATGCAAAATCTTTTTTTTTTACCCTGAAGCACACTGACCTTCATAAAAAATAATGTACACAGCCAATTTCTTTTTTAATTCTATTTGTCTTATATATACACTTCTGTAGTGCATTTAGGCCATTAGGCACAATTCCGTTCCTTACAGTCTTTATCAACTGGTTTTCATAGAGTGCAGCCAAATGGAATCATAGAAAAGGGCCACATTCAGCCATAGAGTACCCAACAAGATTGGAAGCTCACTACTTGCAATCCAAAGGGAATGGAAGAGGTAGAAACCTGGGGAAGCGAAGATAAGGAATAGCAAGCGTCAGGAAGAAGGGGAAAGTGTGCTTAGGTAGGAAGGAGTGCAAAGTTAGAAAGGTTTTTCAGTTAATGGGAAAGGGAAGGGCTCTGATAGAAAGTCATTTGCGGTGAATGGCTCTAGTATGTAATATGTTATCTGCTCCTAGTGGTCAGATAATATAACCTGCAAATGGGAAAGTCAGCTGCATCAATTGATGGTGGGTGGGTGTGGGGGAAGTGGTATCTTGAGTATCATGAGTATAAGAGTATTAATCAGTTGACTAAATCATCTTTTAAATAACCAAGCTTGATAAAAAATAAACACAACATTTTTAACTTGTGCATGCAATTATTCTTTACTTCAGGATACCACTTTCTATTCTAACATGACTATGTCTCCTACTTAATCAGGAGAACCCAAACTGGTAGATTGCACAGCAACATAATTGCACATAAAAGGTAATAAATTAGAGGCTGCATTATTTTATTTTTTTACATTCTAAAACATTTTGTCAGTTCACAAATGTAATTCACCAAAAGAGTATGTTTAATTAAAGGACTGCAATGGTTAAATGACCACTGTACAATGAAAAAATATATTTGAAAACCTTAAGTCTAAGAGCGTAATTAAGTAGAAAAATAGGTAGTTTTTAATTAAAATAAAATACATTGTGATGCCTCTGCTAGATCTGTAGGCATCCTTGACACTTGGTGGAAGTTGAGTGTGTGAGAGGGGCATTTACATTTCTGGAGAGCTGTGCTTGCATTTGTTAATTCTACCTGCCTGTTGCTTGGTCGGTGTGGTGGAAGGTTGTGGTGTCAATTTCAGTATTATCTAGTTATCAAATAATGTGTAAAAAATGTCATGTGATATATCCTTTTGGACAGGGGAATAATCAAACAGACAAAAAAGGTATAATTAAAAGCATATATTGTGTACATAAATCAAATAAACTGTTACAAGATATGTATTAGATGAACAGATGGTAGACAATAAGTATAAAAACAATATTTACAAGGAGAAAAATTATAGAAATCCAATATTATTTTAAACAATATTTTACAATATCCCTATAGTTAGCATTTCTTCAGGTTTATTCTCCATCAGGTGCTGGTCACTGGTCAGACTCTCACAGAACTCCTCTACACCACTGCTCTCTTGGACTTCTTTCTCTTTCAGTGTTAATATTATTGTCCTTTATTTGTAACACGCCAACATATTCCGTAGCGCTATACAGGGTAAGTACAATTTTTTTTTTTTAACACATTGCAAGGAAATAGAGGGCTCTGCTATTGAGCTTAAAATCAAGTTTACACAGTGATTTCCCTAAAGCATCTAACAATATTGAAAACTCGCAAATTGTGCATTTTAAGTCTGAGCAGATACATTTTTAGTGAGGTTTTGAAGGATTTGAGGCAAGGGGATAGTCTCATGGAGTGAGGCAAGGAGTTCCAAAGAATAGAGGCATCACAAGAAAAGTCCTGATCATAGGAGTGAGAGGAGGTGATAAGAGAGGTGGATAGAAGAGGTTCATTAGCAGAGCGGAGCAGAGATATTAGAGGGTGCATTATGATTGAGAGCTTTATACGTCAGGGTTATGATTTTACATTTTATTCTGGATGCTATGGGAAACCACTGAAGTGGCCTACAGAGAGGTGTGGCAGACACTGAACGTTGAGTATGGTATAAGAGTCTAGGAGAGGTATTCACTATGGATTGGAGTGGAGAGAGACCGGTGATGGGGAGGCCAGCAAGGAAACAGTTGCAGTAGTTGAGGCAAGTTATGATGAGAGAGTGAATTAGAATTTTGGTTGTGTCTTGAGCGAGAAAATTGAGTATTTTAGACATGTTTTTTTAGATGAAAATTAGAAGATTTTCAGTTTGATTGTATGTGAGGAATGAAAGAGAGAGCAGGATTTAGTAGAACCTCAAGACAATCGGCCTGAGTGGTGGGAGTGATGATGTTGTCAAGAGTAAGATATATGTGGGGACTGGAAGCTGTGGAAGATGGTGGGAAAATTAAGATCTGAGTCTTAGACATGTTGAGATTGAGGTGACGGGCAGACATCCAGGAGGATATGCTAGAGAGGCAGTTGACATCTTGAGCTAGAAGAGAGGGGGGATAGTTCTGGCGCAGAGAGGTAGATTTGAGTGTCATCTGCATATAAATGATAATGAAATCCAAAAAGAATTTATTAGGTACCAAGGGAGGAAGTATAGATGGAGAAAAGGAGGGGACCTAGGACTGAACCTTGGGGTAACCCAACAGGGGAGGAAGAGGAGCCAGAGAAGGAGACACTAAAGATTGTCTACATATGATGTGAACCAAGAGAGAGCAGTGTCACGGATGACAAGACAGTGGAGAATTTGGATAAGAAGAGGGTGGGCAAATGTGCCAAAGTCAGCAGAGAGATACAGGAGAATTAGATTAGAGAGATGACCGTTTGACTTGGCAGTGAGCAATTTATTAGTGACTTTAGTGAGAGCTGTCTCTGTAGAGTGTTGGAAATCCAAAATTGAAGGGGCCAAGTAAGGAGTTGGAGGAAATAAATTGGGAAAGGTGATTGTAGACTATATGCTCAAGCAGTTTAGAAACCAGGGGAAGTAGAGAGATAGGGCGCTAGTTAGTTACAGAAGCTGGGCCAAATGAATGTTCTCTTTGACTGAGACTGCTCACTCCAAACTGACTTAGATTTGGATGTTATTCCTTATCCCCTCTCCCTTTCTACATTAATCAAGATTGGTGAGGAGTTGGCCATCTGCCTGATTATCTCTCACACCTAATCAAATTTATCTTGCTTGATCATCTGTTTCTAATTTTATGGATTTATCTAGGCCAACATGACTTCCCATCCAAAAACACAAACCTTTTGTTATCTGTTACCAAATCTGCCCTGTAAATGTCTTTCTTCAGACCTTTGCCTTTTACCTGGAAATGCAATGTTTCTTACATTTCCAGGAATTCAGTTCCTTTTTGTGTTATAGGGTGGGTCTATTATTCAATGTATCCAAAAAATACATGAGGCATTTCTTATAATGTCTTGCAGTAACTGATTTCTAACATTAGAGATTTATGCAATAACAGTTATATTTATAAAGTGCATATATGATACACTTAGTAAGGCCAAACATTTTTTTTAATATTACTTCCATATAAGCCATATTTTACAAATGGCACTGAACTTCTGCCTGTTCCATCCTCCTCCACCGATAAGTACAAATTACACCGTCATCATCCATCTCGACTTCCAAAATTCAGATTTTTCCAAAAAGTATATATATGTACAAGGCTTTCACAACTGCTAATAATGTTGCTTTTGGTACATACATGGTAAACAATCGCCTATTTTCTTGAACTATAGTGAGCCTCTAAAAAGCAGAAAAAACAAACATATATTTTGCACAATCTTTCTATACTTGTGTATAGTGTCAGTAATCAGGTACAGTGCGGACAATCCAATGTTACTCCCAGAAAATATAGACATTACTTTTTCTCTACTCTTTAATTTATAGATACAATCCCAGCACCCTTCTAGTTGAGATAATAAGACATTTGTGAGTATCCCAGTGAAAGTCCTTCTTGAATAGTAATCGGTCTGGCAGGGATTAGTGGAACATCTATCTTTCTGAATTATGACTATAGTTCTTTCTATTATCAAGCAGAAATAATTATTCTTTAAAATATGTTTTTAATGTATCTTTAAGGTATTAAAGGACTATTGTGGGCTTTGTTAATATATATTAAACTTGATAATAGGTATATTGTTTACATGTTTATATTTTATACCAAATTATTTCTTAATGCATGCACCCATTTTCTTTCGTCAACTTGTCACATCTGTTACACTTTTCCTTCTATACTAATGGGCTTTCTGTTAACTTCAGGAAGTTAATTATCAGAAAGCAAAATGACACAGCTCCCATCAGCATAATTGCATATATAATTTTAAATATTGGAAGGTGTATTAGCTTATTTTCTTTTAAGACAATGAATATGAAGGAAGGATATACACATGTATATTAAGGCAAAATGATTAAAGTGCTTGCAGGCCCCAATAGTGACTATATAGTTGCCACCCTGTTAATACAACATGCAATTCAAACATTAGTCCTTGAAATTTTAGTTATGTTATGAATGCAAAATCCCAACTTGTGAGTGGATATAAAAACATGCTGTGTACAAATATAAATTTGACTAGCATACTGTACTATATAATACTTTTTATTAACTCCTTTGATGAAAAATATAATAATAATGAAATGGCTATTACAGTAGAGAATAAAATAGATAACCTTCTTAGCGGCCAGGCTAAATGGCCACTTTAGCCATCTAAGCAGAGCTGCTTCTCTCTATCCATTATCAGATATCCAAGGGCTGGCAGTGGATTTTCATAGGACGTGGTCCTAAATTTTGAACGGCCTAAAGGATTGATTACATTGCCCAAATAGAAACTCCTGTAAGACTGCTTTTGCCCTACAGCAGTATTTACGAGAGGATTTACAGAACTATGACAAAATCCCTATATTATTAATAGGTATAACATATTTAAAAGGCTTTACCTGATCCCTATCCAATCATAACACATACAAACCACCCTATACATACCCCGTTGCTAGATACCCTTGCTATATACAACACACAAACCCCTATTCCACACTATGTGCCCACTACACCTCTTCTCTGCTACATACCCCATCCGATTACCCCATTACTCTTGCACCTTATAATTTTACCATATAATAATAAAACTAATAGCACATGCCTTTTTTTGACACCATAACATCCACATAATCAAGTTATAGAGCAGGAGACAGAGAGAGGCCAAATTAATGAAGAGGAGAGAGGGGGAGAGTTAGAGGTGAGGGGGAACAACTTTTAAGTTAGAAGTTAAGGGGTAGAACTTTGATGTGGGGGAGAGGTGAGAAGAGGGGTAGAGTAAAGAACAGGATGAGGGTTGAGATGAGGTAGGGTGTTGTGGTTAGGAGAAGGGGAGGAGAGTGGGAGGGAATAATTGCTGCTCCTAGCACACCAGAAGTATGGCCAGTAGGGGATACCTCTGGAGTTAGTGGGCGTTGAAGGGGTTGAAGCCTCATGGTCAGCCCTGGGAGGTTCTGATCCCAGGCACAGATAGGGGGTCAGGAGGCTGATAAAAAGTCAGGAGACCCCTATTACTCTCATGAGGAATTTATTATCCTCTTAAATAGCATGACCCGTCACCTATCCTCTATGGAGGCAGAGAGCTCGTCAGAGGACAAGGATGTGGAGAGATGTGGCAGTAGAGGTCAGCGCTTTGGGAATTCACATTGGGAATGTAATGAGCGTGAAACACTGCTATAGTCCTACAGGTGGGAGGATATCATGAGGGGCATGATGTCCACAACCTTAGTAGTTGGGATGGCTGGTTTACTGGACATGGACCGGCCTGCGACCCTGCAAGGTGAGCACATGCATCACAATCATTAACATACCACACATTCGTTAATCATGTTCACCAAACATATACTCCTGCTTGTGAAATGGCCTACATCACTACAATATACATATCAGAAATACAAAGTAGCCGATGGCCATCAATGACTAATCATTTTGCCCTGAAATACACGTAATAATATTTGATATTGTTGCTTTATCATATACAGTATCTCACAAAAGTGAGTACACCCCTCACATTTTTGTAAATATTTTATTATATCCTTTCATGTGACAACACTGAAGAAATGACACTCTGCTACAATGTAAAGTAGTAAGTGTACAGCCTGTATACATTTGCTGTCCCCTCAAAATAACTCAACAACACACAGCCATTAATGTCTAAACAGTTGGCAACAAAAGTGAGTATACTCCTACGTGGAAATGTCCAAATTGGGCCCAAAGTGTCAAAATTTGTGTGGCTACCATTATTTTCCAGCTCTGCCTTAACCCTCATGGGCATGGAGTTCACCAGATCTTCACAGGTTTCCACTGGAGTCCTCTTCCACCCCTCCATGATGACATAACGGAGCTGGAGGATGTTAGAGACCTTGCACTCCCCCGCCTTTCAATTGAGGATGCCCCACATATGCTCAATATGGCTTAGGTCTGGTGACATGCTTGGCCAGTCCATCACCTTTACCTCTAGCCTATTTAGCAAGGCAGTGGTCATTGGAATACTGCCCTGTGGCACAGTCTCTGAAGGGAGGGGATCATGCTCTGCTTCAGTATGTCACAGTACATGTTGGCATTCATGGTTCCCTCAATGAACTGTAGCTCCTTAGTGCCGGCAGCACTTATGCAGTCCCAGACCAAACATAAATACACATATGTCTATATGTGTATATATGTTTTCTATAATATGTTGTGTTGAATCCCCCTAAATGCATTTACCTGCTGATGTCAGATGCTGCTTCCACTCTCTGTGCATCTCTGTTTACATTCAAACTTAGAGTTTCATCTCATATCAGTGTTTATGTGTTCTTTGTGCCTTATCTGTTTATCTGTTATTTAGGGATTATTTCAACTACCTTTCCTCAGCATAGATGTATGCTTTTGGTGGTGGGAGTGTCATGGTCTGGGCCTGCATGACAGCTGCCGGCACTGGGGAGCTACAGTTCATTGAGGGAACCATGAATGCCAACATGCACTGTGACATACTGAAGCAGAGCATGATCCCCTCCCTTCAGAGACTGGGCCGCAGGGCAGTATTCCAACAGGATAACGACCCCAAACACACCTCCAAGACGACTGCTGCCTTGCTGAAGAAGCTGAAGGTAAAGGTGATGGACTGGCCAAGCATGTCACCAGACCTAAACCCTATTGAGCATCTGTGGGGTATCCTCAAATGGAAGGTGGGGGAGGGCAAGGTCTCTAACATCCCCCAGCTCCGTGATGTTATCATGGAGGAGTGGAAGAGGACTCCAGTGGCAACCTGTGAAGCTCTGATGAACTCCATGCCCATGAGGGTTAAGGCAGTGCTGGCAAATAATGGTGGTCACACAACATATAACGGTTTAAACATTAATGGCTGTGTGTTGAGTTATTTTGAGGGGACAGCAAATTTACACTGTTATACAGGCTGTATACTTACTACTTTACATTGTAGCAGAGTGTCATTTCTTCAGTGTTGTCACATGAAAATATATAATAATATATTTACAAAAATTGTGAGGGGTGTACTCACTTTTGTGAGATACTGTATTAGTTTACTTTATCATATATTTATAGCAGTAATAATTGGCAATATTATTTTTTAAGTTTTGATTCAGTGTGATGAGGGAAAGAAGGAGAACCCAAATCTTAAAATATGTGAGCTGTTTCACTTTAAGGACCCAGATTTATTTTGCACAAGGTTCCATATTTACAAGAGTAGAAGGCAAAGGAAGCAAGAAAAAAAAATGATTTGCATTGGGTGTAGCTTCAAAGCTGTACTGGTTATAGAGGAGAAGAAATAGGGCATGCAAGTGATGAAAATGAGCCTCTCTATAGGGCATTAGAACCTGATTCAAGAGCTTTACTAGGAAAGACCAATGGCGGCCGGTGATTTTCAAGTTGGAGGGGGGCCAGAGCAAGACTTGGCTCCTCCCCTTACACAGATCCCACTCATTTTTAAACTCCTCCCCTGTTGTCATACTGACCTTTATATGCCCTGCCCAATGACCTTATACTTGCCCTGCCCATTAAAATAGACTCCACCTACTGATTTTTTAATACTGTTCTGAAATTCTAGAATCTTGGGATTCAGTCAAATAATAACATTTCTCTTCGAATGAATGCAATGACACTCACCAACAGTTGACTCTCCTCCTTGGGTGTCTTCAAGTGTAGTAGTCCAAAATAGTCTGCAGCTGCAAGTGTTTGGACCTCGGGGTAATATAAAGCAAGCAAACAAATCAGAGAGTGTAAGACCCCAACCGTACTTAAAAACAAACACTTATGAAACCAAGCGAGACTATCTAGGCCCCAACCATACCTAAAAAAACATATTTTACAAAGCGGGACTATATAGGCCACAACCGGACCTTAAAAACCCACATTACACCAAACGGGACAATATTGGCCCCAACCGGTCCCAAAAAACCCACATTACACCAAGCGAGACCAAATAGGCCCCAACTGGACCTTAAAAACCCACATTACACCAAGCGGGACCATATAGGCCCCAACCGGACCTTAAAAATCTTAAAAATACCAAGCGGGACCATATAGGCCCCAACCGGACCTTAAAAACCCACATTACACCAAGCTGGACCATATAGGCCCCAACCAGACCTTAAAGACCCACATTACACCAAGCGGGACCATATAGGCCCCAATCGTACCTTTAAAACCTTAAAATACCAAGCGGGCCTACATAGGCCCAAACCGGACCTTTAAAGCCTTAAAATACCAAGCGGGACCATATAGGCCCAAACCGGACCTTAAAAACCCACATTACACCAAGAGGGGCCATAGAGGCCCCAACCGGACCTTTAAAACCTTAACATACCAAGCGGGATTATATAAGCCAAAACTGTACGTAAAAAAAATGTAAAATACCAAGCTGGACCATATAGTCCCCAACCGGACCATAAAACCCCATATTACACCAAGCGGGACCATATAGGCCCCAACCGGACCTTAAAAACCCACATTACACCAAGCGGAACCATATTGGCCCCAACCGGACCTTAAAAACCCACATTACACCAAACAAGACTATATTGGCCCCAACCGGACCTTAAAAACCCACATTACACCAAGCAGAAACATATAGGCCCCAATCGTACCTTTAAAACCTTAAAATACCAAGCGGGACTACATAGGTCCAAACCGGACCTTTAAAACATTAAAATACCAAGCGGGACCATATAGTCCCCAACCGGACCTTAAAAACCCACATTACACCAAGCGGGACCATTTAGACCCCAACTGGACCTTAAAAACCCACATTACACCAAGTGGGACCATATAGGCCCAAACTGGACCTTAAAAAAAAACACATTACTCCAAACGGGACTATATAGGCCCCAACCGGATCTTTAAAACCTTAAAATACCAAGCGGTACCATATAGGCCCCAACCGGACCTTAAAAACTCACATTACACCAAGCGGGACCATATAGGCCCCAACCGTACCTTTTTTAAACTTAAAATACCAAGCGGCACTATATAAGCCAAAACTGTACCTAAAAAAAACTTAAAATACCAAGCAGGACCATATAGTCCCCAACCGGACCATAAAAACCCCACATTACACCAAGCGGGACCATATAGGCCCCAACCGGACCTTAAAAACCCACATAACACCAAGCGGGACCATATAGTCCCCAACCGGACCTTAAAAACCCACATTACACCAAACAAGACTATATAGGCCCCAACCGGACCTTTAAAACATTAAAATACCAAGCAGGACCATATAGGCCCAAACCGGACCTTAAAAACCCACATTACACCAAGCAGCACCTTACTAGCCCAAACCGGACCTTAACAACCCAGATTACACCAAGAGGGACCATATAGGCCCAAACCGGACCTTAAAAACCCACATTACACCAAGTGGGACCATTGCGAACCTCTCCCCCTCTACTTTACTGGCCTTGTGACGTTCATCACGGGCCTCGCAATAAGCGCCTTTGGCACTCGTTGCTAGCCTTTCCCCCCTCTACCTCTCCCTCCCTCTACTTTACTGGCCTTGCGATGAGTGTCTTCGGCTCTCATCACAGGCCCTGCAATGACCACCTTGAGGAAATATTGTGAGCCTCTACCCCCTCTACCTCCCCTCCCCCTCTACTTTACTGGCCTTGCGATGAGCGCCTTTGGCTCATCACGTGCCTTGCAAGGAGCGCCTTTGGACGTTCATTGCGAGCGCCCCCCCCTTCCTCTGTGTCTCTTCCCCCCTCCTCTGTGTCTCTTCGCCACCATATTTTTAACAAAACCACATGAAAGAAGATATGAAATCTGATATACAGATATGATTTAATTGTACTATCTATATAAATGTAAAATACAATATTAAAGTGATTGATAATTTTTGGGGGGCGCCTGCCCATTTGCTCCTATGCACCAGCCGCCCCTAGGAAAGACATAACATTAAGTAAAACAAATGGATATCTAGCAATAGTCAATAGGAGTATTGTGGATGTACACAAAGGTTGTCAGTTTCTTTCATGCCATTCCCCTAGCAAGTATTTAGGAATGGAAAAAAATATTAGGATGCAGTTTCAGTCACTTAGAACCTCAGTCTACCATCCCCAGACAAATGGATTGTGGTGGAAAGACGTAATAGCACACTTAAGCAGATATCTGAAAGTTTGTAGATAGTGACACACAAAGAGAGAGAGAGGTACATAGTAATAGTAAGAAAGATAGAGAGATGTAGATAGTGACAAAAAGGGAGAAATGTTGGTTAAAATATTATAAAGGGAGACAGATAGTATTTGTATATTATTATTCTTTATGATGGTAGTCATCCTAATAAAGTTCAACATTGAGCATGTAATACCTTGCAGCTAACAGCACCAACTCTATAAACAAAACTTTAGGAATTTGAATCCGTTATTTCAGGTCTCCATAGTGGTAGTAGTGAGCCATCCTGAACCCAAACACAGCTCAAAGGGTGCGGCAGAATACCAGACCATATATACACAGGGTTGTAAAACATAACCTTTTTCCACTCTTTCCTCTCCAACTGGGAGATAATCTTGGTAAATGCAGTAAAGATGTAGGTTGTAAAAAAGCCAAACAGTAGCTATAATTAACCTCAGAGTAGTGATATACTCAGCAGCACAAAACACATATAGCCACATTAAATTTGAGGCCTGTAGCGGGATCAGGACACTTCCAAACCCTGCGGGCTTCAAATTCGACAGAGTTACAGAGCTATTCCATTCCACCATGCTGCGACCTAAGGGACGGAAACGCAAGCCCGTAAATCATACTTGCGCATGTGCAGCCGTGAACATGATCAATTAGTCAAACCCGTAGTTACAGGTTTTGACGGAGTCATTGGTAAAAGCGATTGTCATAATTACTTCACTAAAGTTGCGGATGGCTCGCTACACGAGCCTGCAAGCGTTAGCAACAACCTGCATTGCTGACAACTATACAGGGAGTGCAGAATTATTAGGCAAATGAGTATTTTGACCACATCATCCTCTTTATGCATGTTGTCTTACTCCAAGCTGTATAGGCTCGAAAGCCTACTACCAATTAAGTATATTAGGTGATGTGCATCTCTGTAATGAGAAGGAGTGTAGTCTAATGACATCAACACCCTATATCAGGTGTGCATAATTATTAGGCAGCTTCCTTTCCTTTGGCAAAATGGGTCAAAAGAAGGACTTGACAGGCTCAGAAAAGTCAAAAATAGTGAGATATCTTGCAGAGGGATGCAGCACTCTTAAAATTGCAAAGCTTCTGAAGCGTGATCATCGAACAATCAAGCGTTTCATTCAAAATAGTCAACAGGGTTGCAAGAAGCGTGTGGAAAAACCAAGGCGCAAAATAACTGCCCATGAACTGAGAAAAGTCAAGCGTGCAGCTGCCACGATGCCACTTGACCCAAGTTTGGCCATATTTCAGAGCTGCAACATCACTGGAGTGCCCAAAAGCACAAGGTGTGCAATACTCAGAGACATGGCCAAGGTAAGAAAGGCTGAAAGACGACCACCACTGAACAAGACACACAAGCTGAAACGTCAAGACTGGGCCAAGAAATATCTCATGACTGATTTATCTAAGGTTTTATGGACTGATGAAATGAGAGTGAGTCTTGATGGGCCAGATGGATGGGCCCGTGGCTGGATTGGTAAAGGGCAGAGAGCCCCAGTCCGACTCAGACGTCAGCAAGGTGGAGGTGGAGTACTGGTTTGGGCTGGTATCATCAAAGATGAGCTTGTGGGGCCTTTTCGGGTTGAGGATGGAGTCAAGCTCAACTCCCAGTCCTACTGCCAGTTCCTGGAAGACACCTTCTTCAAGCAGTGGTACAGGAAGAAGTCTGCATCCTTCAAGAAAAACATGATTTTCATGCAGGACAATGCTCCATCACACGCGTCCAAGTACTCCACAGCGTGGCTGGCAAGAAAGGGTATAAAATAAGAAAACCTAATGACATAGCCTCCTTGTTCACCTGATCTGAACCCCATTGAGAACCTGTGGTCCATCATCAAATGTGAGATTTACAAGGAGGGAAAACAGTACACCTCTCTGAACAGTGTCTGTGAGGCTGTGGTTGCTGCTGCACGCAATGTTGATAGTGAACAGATCAAAACACTGACAGAATCCATAGATGGCAGGCTTTTGAGTGTCCTTGCAAAGAAAGGTGGCTATATTGGTCACTGATTTGTTTTTGTTTTGTTTTTGAATGTCAGAAATGTATATTTGTGAATGTTGAGATGTTATATTGGTTTCACAGGTAAAAATAAATAATTGAAATGGGTATATATTTGTTTTTTGTTAAGTTGCCTAATAATTATGCACAGTAATAGTCACCTGCACACACAGATATCCCCATAAAATAGCTAAAACTAAAAACAAACTAAAAACTACTTCAAAAAATATTCAGCTTTGATATTAATGAGTTTTTTGGGTTCATTGAGAACATGGTTGTTGTTCAATAATAAAATTAATCCTCAAAAATACAACTTGCCTAATAATTCTGCACTCCCTGTATACAGTATGTGACTAGAATATTGCCCGTCAAAAAATTATGGCAATGAAATTGTAAGTGAACTAAGGGTGTTTGGTGTATATAATGTGGCTGATGTAGCGTCGTTCATTTTCTATGTTGTGCGAGTTTTTCTGAATATACGTAGCTGTTTGGTGGGTTTTTTCGGAATATCCGTAGGTGTTTGTTGGTGTTTTGCGTGTTTATGGTAGTGTTTTGCGTGTTTAAATGGAGGTGTAACTTCACTCGCAGAGGTCCTGGATGCCCCCCCCCTGCTGTGAGTAACTTTTTTATGTGTTTGTTGTTTGTATTTAATGTGTTTGTAATGTTTTTGGGGTTGCGCGGGTTGCATCCTTGTTTTCTAACCTCGTAGGTGTTTTTCGGCAAATACGTAGGTGTTTGGTGGTGTTTTGCGTCTTTAGACTGCTGTAGCCTCATTCTCGTTTTTTTCGGCAGCCATTTTTTCTCTCGCTTAGAGAATTTTTTAGTGTCTAAACTGCTTTAATTTCAGTTAAATTGAGGTGTAACTTTAGTTTTCGAGGTCCTGGATGCTCCCTCTTCCTGTAAGTAAGCTTTTTATGTACTTGTTGTGTGTATTTGTTAGATTTTTGATGTTTTGATGTGTGCATGTTGTGGCCATTTTTTGCGAGGTCGTAATGGGTCGTAACGTGTCTCGTATTCTGTTTGCGTTACAAAGTAAATTTTGCGAGGGTCGCAGTTGCTGGCGACGCGAGCCTGCAAGCGTTAGCAACAACCCATATGCTCACAACTATATATGTGATTACATTACTTCTGGAATGCGGGTCCGATCGCAACTTGGACTTCAACACTGTAGGTGGTTAAAGTTTACCCTACATGTTTTAGTGACGTAATGATGACAATCTCTTTTACTACGGACTCAGTCTAAACCCGTAATTAAGGGTTTCACTAATTGATCATGTTCATGTCCGCAAATGGAACATGCAGAAGTATGGTTTACGGGTTTGGATGTCGGCCATGTATGTTGCGGGCTTGTCTAATTTAGTCTCTCTGTAACTCCGCCAAATTTCAAGCCCACAGACTTTGCAGCTGTACCATAACTGCTGTAGGCTTCTAATTTAATGGGGCTCATAGTTTCGAGAGAGAGTCAACAATACTCACACTAAAAAAACTAATTACACCAAGAAGAAGCAATGACCCTTAGATGCAGGTAAAATGCCATAGAAACCAGGGACACAAAACTTTGTATAATGATGTAAAAGGAACTATGACATTGAGAAACTTCACATTAATCACATTAAGTTTATACTTCCCATTAATCTCATGGAGTTTATACTATAGAGACATAGAGCCACATTCAATTCCAAGACTGCAACTCGATCGCAGATGGCCGTATGTCTGTGGGTGTGTTGCAGGCTCCCGTTTGATTGTGATGCTATTCAATTGAGCCTCAGCCTCAAGCCCATAAAGCCTGTTTTCACCAGTAACGCTTCTGGGTATCCGATCCGATGAAGCGCGCCAAAATCAGTCAAAGGCCGTAAGTTATGATCCCAAAACAGGTCAATTAGCCAATAGGAAGCGGAATTTGACAATCCACACTTTAGGAACCGGTTTAAAAGACTGCAAAAAACATAATATTTTGACTGTGCTGCAGCTGAGAAAGTCAACACACAGGTCTAGGCGTTGGTGTTTTTTTTTTAGAGAGATAAAGAGAGAGAGAGAGCGATAGACAGAGACTGAGAGAGAGCTAGAGAGTGTTAGAAAGAGACAGAGAGTGTTAGAGAGCCTGAGTGAGAGTGCCTGAGGTAGAAATAGAGAGTGTTAGAGAGAGCC
Source organism: Discoglossus pictus (assembly GCA_027410445.1). Lineage (NCBI taxonomy): Eukaryota > Metazoa > Chordata > Amphibia > Anura > Alytidae > Discoglossus > Discoglossus pictus. Next base: position 87,034,815 of record CM050163.1, read on the forward strand.
AGTGAGAGTGCCAGAGAGAGAGAGAGAGAGAGAGTGCTAGAGAGAGAGAGAGTGAGGAGAGAGAGAGGTGAACACAGTAGGAGGAGAGTGGGGAAATAAGGAGATATAGAGGTATGGAGAGAGGGAGAGGAGGCAGCAGGCCAGGGAGGGGAGGTACAGGTGGAAGTGACGTTGGAGCCAGCAGTAGAGTGGGTCTTCCTGTACAGTTGGACACTGACTATCAGGAAACCCTGCAAGGTGAGTATCATATGCACCATCGCACCCATACTGTATATTCACACACATGAACCCCACACACATAGGTAACTGACATACAATAGGACTGTAAGATTTCTTGTTCTGACTACAGACATATGAGGCATTAATAACCATGTAAATATAAAATATATCATATTATCATCCTAATTGTTATTAATGAAATGTCTGTCCAATACCTGTTGTTAAAACAGAATCTAAATAGCAATTGCCAATGCAGTTTGTGTTTGTGTTATGTTTGCTCAAATGTAATTTTTTTTCATGAGTTCCCCTATCCCTTTCTTCCCCATGTTACACTACACCTTTTAAAGCTTTGTCGCTTACCACTCCAACTGCTTGGAAGCTATCCCCAGCGTTAAACGAGGTACAGCTGTAGATCCACAATGATTTCACATCCAAAAGAGAGTACATGTATTGGTGGTCACACTGCAGCATATGCAGATACAGATTCTGAGGGACTGCATGTGTGTGTCATGTACTAGCCTAACCTGGACATGTCTCATAAGCATGTTAACACCCATTGCTGAGCATTAGTCAAGGATTGGTCAGTCTCACACACTGCACTAGCATGTGTCCTAATGAACTGTAGATAGCACACCGCACTAGCTATAGATATATAGTGACCATGATGTTAGGGATATGGAAACACACAGCAAACAATTGTTCAGAGAATCAATACTCAAATACTATTGTCCTCTCATTTCAGTACCCAGGAGGCATATCCCCCGCTCGTGGAGACACAGGCAATGGCTCCACCCAATCCACCACTAACACCAATGCAGGTGGTGGTGGAGGAACCGAGGGTCCGGACCCGTCACAAGAGGCTGGCCCATCAGCAGCAGGACCATTGTGGGAATCACCCCCTGGGCCCTCACACACATCACAGGCACATTCCCAGCCCTTCCAAATTACTGGAGGTTCAATGAGCCACCAACCACCTGCGGGGATGTCAAGCTCATGGGGACCACTCTCAACAGGCCCACTACTGCTACCGGGTGACATTCAGGCTATACGTGTGGCAGGCCCCAATCCTCTCCCACTCCGGGCCACAACAAATTTTGACACAGCAGTGGTTTTCTCAGCAGTGGTTATCCCAGCAGTTGCCCCAGCAGATGTTGCTGCCATTGTTGCCCCAGCAGGTGATGCAGCCATTGTTGCCCCAGCTGTTGTCGCAGCTGTTAATGTTGCAGCCGTTGTTGCTCCAACAGAACGGGCCAACACCATGGGCAGCAGCATCTCCATTGCCAGCAGCATCTCCATTGCCAACACCACCTCCATTAGCCACAGCACCATCTCCATTGTCAACAGATTCCCTACTAGTAACACCATCCCTATCCCTACGGGGTACACCATCACAACGGGCAACACCTCTGGCCTCACCACAGCACATCTAGAGTTCAACATCGTCCAGAGACGGAAGTCACGTCTACTCACCAGGCACCTTGAGTGACAAATAAATCTGCGCATCCGCTTGGCTGATAAGCGCGAGGTCGGAGCAGTCCAACAGCTGACAGCTCAGCTGGCACATCAGATTAAATTGCTACCGGCCAGGTGTTAAGCATCCGAGCAATACATGGCGAGGTGAGGAGGCATAATCTTCGTAGGGAGAGGTAACAGCAAATGGCTCATAGGGACAGACAATCCCAGACACATCACTTGACGTGACTGGTACAGTTGGCTGAAGCCCATGTGCCTACACTACAGCCTCCCATTCCACAGGCTCCACCATCGCAGCCAGAGCTTAGAGCCTAGTCATCTCACCCCTTACTGCCAACATCAGCTACTACACAGCCACCACAGTTGGATGCACCTCTCAATCCAACACCTTCGTGGTAGAGGGAGGAAGGATGTGGTTCCAGAAGGTGTGGGCCCAGTGCTCAGAAAGAGGAAGTAGGTGTGAATGTCCCTCAGGTCAGTGGTTGTCAAAGCTCTCCCCAAGACCCACCACACAGACAATGATTTGGGTGAATCACTGTGTGATACACATGGAAAGCAATTCAAGGCTCCACCTCCTGTTAAATACTAGCTGCCCCATTTATTGTTCCATTTATGGCTTATCTGATGGCTCCTGAGGAGAGGATTGAGAACCACTGCCCTAAGTCCTTCCCATCCGCACTCCACAATGAATATCATTTTGTATTAATGTTAACATACTATTGGCTGGATACAGAGTGTGTACACGTATGGTTATTTTTAATATTTCTGCAATTGATATTCAATGTGGATTGCCTTTGAGATGCGGTGTTGAAGTCAATCCAAATAGTGTTCGGATTGATATCTTGTTATTGTCTCTGTAGGTGTTAATAGTCCAATCTGACGACCATGAAGGCATGTTCCTCCACCTCCTCTTTCTGTGCTACATATTTGATAGTAAAATTATTCACAAAGGGTTAATTTTCCTTGCTTAGCTGTGTAGAAATGTCCAGGGTCAATGAACCTAGGGTTATATTGATTGAAGTAAACAAGATGTGTAAACAACAGTAATATAACAAATAAGTTAATACACAATAGATACTTGTGCAAGAGTTTAATGATTCATACACTATAAACATCTGTGTATAAAAGAGCTTCTAAAATACTAATTAAATCAGAGATTCTTTAAAAAAAAAAACATTTTGTGTAAACTTGTCTTACTGTAAATCTTTCCTTGATATTAAGTATTTCCTCTTATGGGTTATGTATTTGATATCAAGTATAACCTCTTATGATTTATGTTTTGTCTCACACAGGTTTTTTATTTACCTAACGATATTCTACTAATCAATTTCAGATTATTCCTTCATATCTGACAACACACTGTGTTTGGAATAGACCTGTATGACATTATCCATGATTATGTTCATCTGTTTCATTAAGCAGATCTAGACAAGTTGTAAGTGCTATGCACATTAATGGTTTCTTCAATTAAATGGAGTGATTTCTGATGATCCTTTTTTTCACCAGATTCCGATTGCAGTGGTGTAGTGACCAGAAGTGACCCTGGTAGGTGCTATGCATCATGCTTATTCTAGACTATCACATTAACCCCTTTGTGTATCCCCTTGTTCACAAGGGGGGGGGGGGGGGCAGGTGGTAGTAAGATAGGAATGAAAGATAAAGAAAGTAAAGGGATTGATGCAGAAGAGGAAAGTGAAAGTGAAGACTAAGGACTACAGGCTTTGATAGGCAGTCAGCGAGGAAAAGACAAGAAAGAGATAGGAAAAGACCCAGGGGGCCAGGAGAGAGATAGAGTTAGGATGTTAAGGAAATAGTGCGAATTTTGCGAAGTGAAAACAAAGGAAACGTGAGAGAGCAGGACAGGGCAGTCCCAGACCGAGTGTACCGGGAATTACAGGAAATGGCTAAGGAAGTGCAACAGCAGATGCAAGAAAATAAAGAAATTATTAAAGGAGTATGCCGAGGCAAGGTACACTACACAACAGGACTTTTAAAAATATATAAATAATATATATATATATATATATATATATATATAATATATACATACACATACACATTTGAGGAGCCTCCAGGATCTCCTCACCCCCTTGATCCCCCCTTCTGATCCTCCCCTTTGGTTCCCCTGCCCCTCTTGATCCTCCCCTCTTCCTCTCTTGATCATCCTCTTGGCCACTCTTGATCTCACCCCATCCCCCATCGGCGCTTCCTACCTCACCAGAACTCCTCCCGCACTGCAGACTTCTGTTGCGGTGCGTGTGTGACGTCACTGGGATGCGCCAGCAGGCGAGATGCAGTTTGGGGGCATGCTGCGGGTGCAGTAGGAAGCAACAATGGGGGGGATCAGGAGTGGGGGTGGGTCTAAAGGGGGCCAAAAGGAGGATCAGAGGGGCCTAAGGAGGGAATCAGGAGGGGGGATCATGAGGGGGAGAGGATCAAGAGGGGCAGAGAGAGGATCAGGAGGGGGCTCCGAGGGGATTGGGAGGGGGCTCTGGGCGCCTTCCAGGAGCAAGGCCTTTGTGCATTGCACCGAGTGCAGCGGCGGTAGCTCCGCCACTGCTGGGACCACAGAGATCTTGAGGGCTTAATAAAAAGCTTACCAACACTTAGTAATAGAGGTCAGAAGTGTGTGACTGTTTTTGAAGTCCAGACAGTTGGGGTTGCCCTGGCTGTAGGGGATTTGAAGGTTTTACTATATAAAATAATTCCACACCAAATAGCCTCCATTTTTATTAACGCAGAGGTGGGAGGTAATTTGGATACCATTGATAACTATGGTACATCATTTGATACATATAAGAACAGATTGTGCATGTCATAGACCCCTTTTCAGGTCTTGGATTTTGGCCCAGTGAGCCACCATAGAGAACAGACTACCCCACTGGAAAATAGGTAGGGGAATTACATTGCCACATGGGCAATATGGGCAGGTGGATGATGGGGGGAATAGCCCTAAGACATGTGGTCTTATGGCATATGCCACTGCCTTATCCTGTATACTCATGTACATGTAATTCCCTGTGTAATATTACTGTGTTCTGTGTTACGTTAAAAGATTTAGGATCTTATTAAATTAAAGTTGCGTGTTAACACGTAGGTCGCAAATGTGATCTTTGCACAACTTGTGTACCACGATTCATCTTTACGATCCTCACGTCCAACTTTGCGTGATGAGGCCGGGATTAGGCTCAGTGGAGTGCAACATAGTAAGTCGCTCACACAAATTCCAACCTCTCTGCTTTCACCCACCTACAGTGGCCCTTAATGGTATAGCTCACAGCTTCATTGAAGTACACAAGCCCCCCTCACCAACACCACTTAAACGTAGGAACTGCGTGCGCGCCAGCGGTATACGAGATAGCGTCCCTCGCTTGTAGCTCGCAGCATTTCTAATTTAATAGCGTTGTAACTTTGTCAAATTTAAAGGACGCAGTCCTTTACGTTCAAACTTCGGATTTACGAGGCTGGAATTTAATGAGGCTGTTAATGTGTATATATAGCACGGTCATGAGTGGAATGTGTGAGTATAGTTATATCATGGATGAAATGCGTGCATATAGTTACTGTTATGGCATCTTGCTTATATAATATAAAGTCACATATGCAGTCACATATGGGACAAAGGGTTAAGTTCTACAGGAATTTATGTGGATTTACAACTACTGAGAGCTGCTAGGCGTGCATCCTCTCTGGCTTCAGCTATTAAGGTATTTGGAAGAAATAGCAGATCAGATGTCTCAGATTGCTGTGCGAGGTTGGTAGCCTTAGTTACAAGGTTGGGTTTAACTATAGAGGGGGGGGGGGGGTTATTTTGTGATGTATGTTCAATGCAAAGAAGAGAATAAACAGTTCAGTTAACCGCTGAGACATAAAGCAATCATATTTTCTATTTTATTTGATCCTGGTGGCTTTGATACTGATCCTATCTCCAACCTGCAAGTAATTTGTCCCGGTCACTACCACATACTGAGACTCCTGGAAGTGCTGATTCCTGATGGAAAGACCCCGACTGATACAGAAGCCAGATATCAGGGTGCTGGTGCAGAGATTTCCAAACCCAAACGTTCCTTATGGGTAGTTAACCTGTAGTCTCTAGCAGGTGGCCTCTGATTCATCACAGCGGACAGCAATTAATACTGCTTTTCAAACAGTTAAGGACCTTAAGGAACTTAAGTCCCCTAGGGGTTAGGGAAGATCCTGTAGACTATATGCATAGGTGTCAGCTGACTTGGATGGAGGTGACTGAGAATGGCATGACTGACGGAGTTAGAGCACTCTTTATCACTGCCATATTGGGAGGTTTACCAAAGCCCATGCAGCTGCAACTGAGTGATGTTGCAATATTGTTTGAGCTACTCTGGGGACAGGAGCATGCCCATATAATGCACCATGTATCTCTGTATAAAGGAAAGTAAGGTTAAACAAAAGGAGCAGTTACAGGCTAAGGTTGTAAAAAAACAATTCCCGTTATTAGTGAAACTTAAAGATGAGAGGGAGGAGAGACCCACACCTGCCCCCACATCTATGCCTCCGCCAAAACGTATTATGAGCACTACCAACAGAGGGGAGGCCAAGGAAGAGGAATAGGGTGTCCCCATATAGCTTCAGGATGAATGCTGGAAGGATACCGTATATATTCGAGTATAAGCCGAGTTTTTCAGCCCTTTTTTTAAGGCTAAAAGGGCCCCCTCGGCTTATACTCGAGTCACTCTCTCCCCCCCCCTCGTGTCTCTCTAATCCCCCCGTGTCTCTCTAACCCCCCCTTGTGTCTCTCTACCCCCTGTGTCTCTTTCCCTCATTCTAACCCCCCCTCATACTACCCCTCTAAATACCCCCCCTTTAGAGGGGTAGTATGAGGGGGGGGTTTAGAATGAGGAGGGGGGTTAGAATGAGCAGGGGGTTTAGAATGAGGGGGGGTTAGAATGAGGGGGGGTTTAGGATAAGGAGGAAGGTTGAGGAGGGGGTTGAGGTTGAGGAGGGAGGTTGAGTAGGGGGGGGTTGAGGTTGAGGAGGGAGGTTGAGGAGGGGTTTGAGAATGAGGAGGGGGTTGAGGATGAGGAGGGGGCTAAGGATGAGGAGGAAGGCTGAGGATGAGGAGGGGAGCTGAGGATGAGGAGAGGGCTGAGGATGAGGAGGGGGCCTGAGGATTAGGAGGGGGGCTGAGGATGAAGAGGGAGGTTGAGGATGAGGAGGGAGGTTGAGGAGGGGGGTGGAGGAGGGGGGTTGAGGAGGGGGGTGGAGGAGGGGGGTTGAGGAGGGGGGTTGAGGAGGGAGGTTGAGGATGAGGAGGGGGGTTGAGGATGGGAGTTGAGGTTGAGGATGGGGGGGTTGAGGTTGAGGAGGGAGGTTGAGGAGGGGGTTGAGGATGGGGGGTTGAGGTTGAGGAAGGAGGTTGAGGATGAGGAGGGGGCCTGAGGATGAGGAGGGGGGCTGAGGATGAGGAGGGGGCCTGAGGATGAGGAGGGGGCCTTGGGATGAGGAGGGTGCCTGAGGATGAGGTGGGAGGTTGAGGAGGGAGGTTGAGGATGGGGGGTTGAGGATGAGGAGGGGGCTGAGGATGAGGAGGGGGCCTGAGGGTGAGGAAGGGGCCTGAGGGTGAGGAGGGGGCCTGAGGATGAGGAGGGGGCCTGAGGAGGGAGGTTGAGGATGGTGGTGGAGGAGGGTGGTTGAGGAGGGGGGTTGAGGATGAGGAGTGGGGTTGCGGATTGGGGGTTTAGGTTGAGGATGGGGGGGTTGAGGTTGAGGAGGGAGGTTGAGGAGGGGGTTGAGGATGGGGTTTGAGGTTGAGGAGGGAAGGTTGAGGATGAGGAGGGGGCCTGAGGATGAGGAGGGGGGCTGAGGATGAGGAGGCGGCCTGAGGATGAGGAGGCACAGGGAAGGGAGAGGGGGGAAGAGACATAAAAAAGGGAGAGGGGGGAAGAGACACAGGGAAGAGAGAGGGGGAAAAGACACAGGGAAGGGAGAGGGGGGAAGAGACACAGGGAAGGGAGAGGGGGGAAGAGACACAGGGAAGGGAGAGGGGGGGAGAGACACAGGGAAGGGAGAGGGGGGAAGAGACACAGGGAAGGCAGAGGGGGGAAGAGACACAGGGAAGGGAGAGGGGGGGGGAAGAGACAAAGGGAAGGGAGAGGTGGGGAAGAGACACGGGAGAGAGAGGGGGACACAGGGGCCAGCACATTTTCCACCCTCAGCTTATACTCGAGTCACTCATTTCACCCAGTATTTTGTGGTAAAATAGGTGCCTCGGCCTTTACTCGGGTCGGCTTATACTCGAGTATATACGGTAATTGTCTTCTGGAACCCATTGTTGTACAAAACAAATCTGTAGCTAAAATATTTTGAATCCAAAATGTATATTTTTCAACTGAAACATTGCCTATGCCCATTTGTCTTTTACTCCATGTTTTCACCATCCTATTTTCACTTATACCCTCATCTTATAACCTGCTTGTTAATGTATGTTTGTTTGCATAAATTCAAACTTCATGTATCAGTAAAACAAAAAAATAATGCATCCTACTACACATGGACACCCAAATTAGTAGCAACAGTGAAGCTTGAGAATGGGCAACTGGCTGCTCATCTGGCAAAAGTAAAACTTCAAGTACCTCTACTGTCTAATACCTACTAGACTTCCCATTGACAGGGGACTAAAGTAACTACAGGAACTTATGGTTTAAGATACCATCTAGTAAAACTATAAACATCCCACTGCCTCATTCCCCTCCCTCCATGCTCTAACACTGTATCTCCCTCAATTCTGTATACTACCTTTACCCCTTCTCATAACCTCCGACAACAATACACATTAATCCATAATTACTCAATAAACCATTGACCCATTTTCACTCCCAAAATGCCTTCCAATAATTTTTTTTTAACGATGTAGCACAAAGAAACTTTTTCAATATAGGAATATGCATAAGTCTTGCACTTTTGCCCAGGCACTTAAAATGGTTGGGGATATAAGCAACGGTCATGTATAAAGTGTCAGATGATATCCAGAATGCTGGAACATAGACAAGTAAGATCGGCCACTATATTCTTGAACAGGTTTCAATACTTTGGAATAGTACATCTTCACTCCTAAATTACTTCACTACGGCACTAGGTATAGTACCTCTGTAATTTCCTTATGATCAACCCTTGGCTAGAGATGTCGCGAATAGTTCTCCCGCTGACTTTTTTTGGCGAACATAGCATGTTCGCGTTCGCGGCGAACTGCGAACATATGCGAGATTCGACCCGCCCCCAATACTTTATCATTGAGCAAACTTTGACCCTGCATGTCACAGTCAGCAGACACATTCCAGCCAATCAGCAGCATACACTCCCTTTTACACCCTTCTACCTCATGGACAGCAGCCATTTTGGAATCATAAGTACCTTGCAGTCTTACTGAGAGGAGGGACAGTTTGGATGATACTGCATCAATAGGGAAAACCATAGCTAGGCAAGTTTATTCAGTGTCCAGTGCAGTGCTGAAGGACTCTTGTGCATTATTATTATTACTAGCGTATTGCAATGAGATGTGTATGTTTGGAAAGTTGTATAGTTATTAATATACATATGGAGCAGTTTGCTCCATAAAAAAGTGGTCCGTATTAACGGCTCGCCTCGCTATGCGAGGCTCGCCTGCAATGAGCGCCTGTGTGTACTGTCAGTGTGCTTGGTGCTGTGAGTCTGTGTGTACTGTCAGTGTACTTGGTGCTGTAGTTCTGTGTGCACTGCCAGTGTACTTGGTGCTATGGGTCTGTGTGCACTGCCAGTGTGCTTGGTGCTTTAGGTCTGTGTGTACTGTCAGTGTACTTGGTGCTGTAGGTCTGTGTGTACTGTCAGTGTGCTTGGTGCTGTAGGTCTGTGTGTACTGTCAGTGTGCTTGGTGCTGTAGGTCTGTGTGTACTGTCAGTGTGCTTGGTGCTGTGAGTCTGTGTGTACTGTCAGTGTACTTGGTGCTGTAGGTCTGTGTGTACTGTCAGTGTACTTGGTGCTGTATATATGTGTGTACTATCAGTGTACTTGGTGCTGTGGGTCAATGTGTACTGTCAGTGTGCTTGGTGTTGTAGGTTTGTGTGTACTGTCAATGTGCTTGGTGCTGTGAGTCTGTGTGTACTGTCAGTGTGCTTGGTGCTGTGAGTCTGTGTGTACTGTCAGTGTGCTTGGTACTATAGGTCTATGTGTACTGTCAGTTTGCTTGGTGCTGTAGGTCTGTGTGTACTGTCAGTGTACTTGGTGCTGTTAATCTGTGTGTACTGTCAGTGTACTTGGTGCTGTAGTTCTGTGTGCACTGCCAGTGTACTTGGTGCTATGGTTCTGTGTGCACTGCCAGTGTGCTTGGTGCTTTAGGTCTGTGTGTACTGTCAGTGTACTTGGTGCTGTAGGTCTGTGTGTACTGTCAGTGTGCTTGGTGCTGTAGGTCTGTGTGTACTGTCAGTGTGCTTGGTGCTGTAGGTTTGTGTGTACTGTCAGTGTACTTGGTGCTGTATATACGTGTGTACTATCAGTGTACTTGGTGCTGTGGGTCAATGTGTACTGTCAGTGTACTTGGTGCTTTAGGTCTGTGTGTACTGTCAGTGTACTTGGTGCTGTAGGTCTGTGTGTACTGTCAGTGTGCTTGGTGCTGTAGGTCTGTGTGTACTGTCAGTGTGCTTGGTGCTGTAGGTCTGTGTGTACTGTCAGTGTGCTTGGTGCTGTGAGTCTGTGTGTACTGTCAGTGTACTTGGTGCTGTAGGTCTGTGTGTACTGTCAGTGTACTTGGTGCTGTATATATGTGTGTACTATCAGTGTACTTGGTGCTGTGGGTCAATGTGTACTGTCAGTGTGCTTGGTGTTGTAGGTTTGTGTGTACTGTCAATGTGCTTGGTGCTGTGAGTCTGTGTGTACTGTCAGTGTGCTTGGTGCTGTGAGTCTGTGTGTACTGTCAGTGTGCTTGGTACTATAGGTCTATGTGTACTGTCAGTTTGCTTGGTGCTGTAGGTCTGTGTGTACTGTCAGTGTACTTGGTGCTGTTAATCTGTGTGTACTGTCAGTGTACTTGGTGCTGTAGTTCTGTGTGCACTGCCAGTGTACTTGGTGCTATGGGTCTGTGTGCACTGCCAGTGTGCTTGGTGCTTTAGGTCTGTGTGTACTGTCAGTGTACTTGGTGCTGTAGGTCTGTGTGTACTGTCAGTGTGCTTGGTGCTGTAGGTCTGTGTGTACTGTCAGTGTGCTTGGTGCTGTAGGTTTGTGTGTACTGTCAGTGTACTTGGTGCTGTATATACGTGTGTACTATCAGTGTACTTGGTGCTGCGGGTCAATGTGTACTGTCAGTGTACTTGGTGCTTTAGGTCTGTGTGTACTGTCAGTGTACTTGGTGCTGTAGGTCTGTGTGTACTGTCAGTGTGCTTGGTGCTGTAGGTCTGTGTGTACTGTCAGTGTGCTTGGTGCTGTAGGTCTGTGTGTACTGTCAGTGTGCTTGGTGCTGTAGGTCTGTGTGTACTGTCAGTGTGCTTGGTGCTGTAGGTCTGTGTGTACTGTCAGTGTGCTTGGTGCTGTTAATCTGTGTGTACTGCCAGTGTGCTTGGTGCTGTAGTTCTGTGTGCACTGCCAGTGTACTTGGTGCTATGGGTCTGTGTGCACTGCCAGTGTGCTTGGTGCTTTAGGTCTGTGTGTACTGTCAGTGTACTTGGTGCTGTAGGTCTGTGTGTACTGTCAGTGTGCTTGGTGCTGTAGGTCTGTGTGTACTGTCAGTGTACTTGGTGCTGTTAATCTGTGTGTACTGTCAGTGTGATTAGTGCTTTAGGTCTGTGTGCACTGCCAGTGTACTTGGTGCTATGGGTCTGTGTGTACTGTCAGTGTGCTTGGTGCTGTAGGTCTGTGTGCAAACAAGGTTCACAGCTCTTCAACACAATGCTTCCAAATAGGTAAAGTCTATTCATTTATTAATGTATTACATGTTTACTATTACACACAAAACAACATTAGCTCAGTTACAATAACATTGCCGTCATTTTTTGACGGGCAAGTCACTAGTGTCATAATAAACACCACATGAACATGGCGACCACTCTCTTGTGGGATTCAGGTACGTCCACGGATTCATCCTCCATATATCTGAATAAGCCAGGAATGATATATAGAGGCCTACGGCGCTTATTGCCAAAGTGGTCCGTATTAACGGCTCGCCTCGCTACGCGAAGCTCGCCTGCAATGAGCGCCTGCGGCGCTCATTGCCAAAAAGTGGTCCGTATTACACATTATATAGTAATAATAATAAGAATAATAATAAAGCAGAAGACCTCCCCTGTGTCTCCCCCCCACTCCCTCCCATGTGTCTCTCTCCCCCCCTCTCCCCTGTGTCACTCCCCCCTCCCCTGTGTCTCTACCCCCCTCTCCCTTCCCGTGTTTCTTTCCCCCGTCCCCTGTGTCTTTCCCCCCTTCCCTCTCCCCTGTGTCTCTCCCCCCTCATCTGTGTCTCTTCCCCCTTCTTCCCTGTGTCTCTACCCCCTCTCCCCTGTGTCTCTACCACCTCTCCTTTCCCCTGTTTTTTTTTCCCCCCTCCTCTGTGTCTTTACCCCCTTTTCTCTCCCCGGTGTCTCCTCACCACTCCCTCCCATTAGTCTCTTCCCCCCTCTCCCCTGTGTCTCTACCCCCCACTCTCTCCTGTGTCTCTCCCCCCTCCCATGTGTCTCTTCCCCTCACCTCTCCCTTACCCTGTTTCTCTTCCCCCCTCTGCCCTGTGTCTTCCTCCCCCTCTCCACTGTGTCTTCCTCCCCCTCTCCACTCTCCTGTGTCTTCCTCTCCCTCTCCCCTGTGTTTCCTCCCCCTCTCTCCTCCCCTGTTAGCTTCTATACGCATACATACATACATACGATAAGAAATCTGGGGGGGGGGGGGTTAACCCTTACCCCCTCCCCCCCCCCCCACCCAGTTCCAACACCCATGTGTACTGTATAATAATGTATTGCATTATGTTATATTATATCACTAGCGACTTGCCTGGCACAAATGATGAGGCAATAAAGTTTGAAGCCATGGCAATGCTGTTTGCCACACAATGTGATGCTTTTTGTACTCTGAGGACCTTCTGCGCTCATTGTGAGTCTCTTCCCTCGTGTCCTTCATGTTTCGTGCTTTGCAACGATCAATCTTCGGCGCTCATCGCAAAGACAGATATATAAGTACAGTGTTAAATATATAATTTTTTTTGTGCAGTGTAAATTAAAAAATGTATTCAGGTCTCAGAGCATAATAAAGTGATTTAGATTTGTAACTGCTTTGAGAGTGCTATCGCTGGCAGCCAATGAGCAGTAATCCAGATATATAACTGCAGAGTAAAAAGTAAAACATTTTAGTGTAGTGTAAAGTCTACATTTTTATTTTCCATTACTAATTAATACTTATTAAATGAATGCACGATAATAACTATTGTGAATGACCAAATGTATTAGGAAGTGCGAAGCGTTAATGTATGTAAAGTAACCGCAATGTAAAATATGCTATTAAGCGTATTTTTTTATATATATATTTTTTAATAATAATTAATTAATTAATTACTAAAATACTTTACCTATTTGTAATTAATATATCCAGTGATCAATAACCTGAAGAGCTAACAATCAGTTTTGATTTTCCTGCAGCTTACAGTGTAACTTTTGGACTGTTGGTGACCCGAGGTGTAAGTGTCAGCAATGTGCGCAGTGCACGAGGGGAAACAGCTTGTATAGTCTTGTAACGCGCCATTTTAGATTTGTAATGTTATTAGTTGCAAGTTAGTGTTGTAAAATGGCGGCGATTGTGTATGTGTTACGCGGCTCGCCAGCAGTTTCCATTATTTATAATAGTGTATTTTGTACCTCGTCTGTTCCTAGGTAAAAGTCGTACATGGCTGGCGATGTTTTGCGCGGTTTGGGGTCGTGTAGCCTCGTTTTCATTTTTTCCGGACGCCATTTTTTTTGTCGCTTAGCCGATTTACAAGTGCCAACTGGGGAAGACGTTACAGATATCACATATATAGTTGTGAGCAGGCGGGTTGTTGCTAACGCTGCGGGCTTGCGAAGCGAGGGCCAGAGTTGCTGGCAAGGAGCGCCGAAGGCTCCCACGTCGGCTGCAATGAGCCGCAGGCGGGACTTACACCATCAAATTTACGGACTTACCATCCAAAAATACGGGACTTAGAAAAAAAAACATTACGAGCTCACAAAAATACGACCTTAACGCCCGTACCGCACGCACTTAAAAACATTAAAAACACAATAAATACACACAACAAACACATAAAAAGCTTACCCACAGCAAGGCGGGCACCTTGGACCTCTGCAAGTGAAGTTACACCTCCATTTAAGTTCAAATTCATGAGTTTAGACACCCGAAAATCACCTAAGTGAGAGAAAAAATGTCCCTTGAAAAAAAGAAAACGAGGCTACAGGACCCTAAACACGCAAAACACATACGGATTTTCCTAAAAAGCGAGGTAAAGATACACTATTAACAAGGACGCTAAATCATCCACACCCGCGTACCACATACACATTCCCCGCCATTTTACAACACTAACTTACACAATGCGGAAGTACCCAGCTACCCTAACGGCTTCCCCTCGCGCACGCAGCCTATTTACACTACACACTGCACACATTGCTGACACTTACACAGCAGCTCCACAGCACTGAAAACCTACATTGTATGCTGCAGGAACATGAAAACAGATTGTCAGCTCTTCAGCACAATGCTTCCTGCATATATTACTTACAAATAGGTAAAGTATATTCATTTAGTAATTATTTCATTAGCATACAAAAATACATATACACAAAAAAAACATTATCACATTAAACATAAAAGCCATTCACTGCGCGCCTCACAACGAGCGCCAACGCTGCTCATAGCATACAAAGCCTTGCAATAAGCGCAAAAAACACATCACCGCCGACCAAAGAATAACAGCAAAAGCGCCTATCAGAAAAAAAATACAACCAACAGCCTCGCAATGAGAGCCGAAGGATCTCCGACCGCCAACAGAATGAATGTCTCGTCCAAACCATTACCTGCCTTACAATCTTATTGCCGCCATTTTTTGATGGGCAAGTCGCTAGTAAATATATAAAGATCAAGATAATAAAAGTATCAGGAAATGTAACACAAAGATGCACGCGCGTCTGAATAATACGACAAATACAGATTTTTGTCATAAGTGATATGATCGCAGTATTGGGTCATAAACCCTAAACACTGGAATCTGTTACATACAACTTACTGATGATGTCATTAATGGGCTTCAAGGGGGGGGATCTCTTTTCATACTTTTTGAGCGGTGCAAATCCAACATACGCAGAGCGGAAACGCCACATCTGTGGGACACACACAAAGGGGTTCACTTTGGGAGAAAAAAACAAATATTTAATAATCATATTTTGATGTTACCAACAGATAAGGAAACGAAACTGAGGTTATTATATCTAATAGTAGCAAGCCTGGGAGTACTGGGAGTAATAATACTGCAGCAGGAGGTCAGGACTAATGTCACCTATAGACCCCCAGACAGATAAAGGTCAGTACTAATGTCCCTCTATAGACCCCCCAGTCAGATAAAGGTCAGTACTAATGTCACCTATAGACCCCCAGTCATATAAAGGTCAGTACTAATGTCACTCTATAGACCCCCAGTCATATAAAGGTCAGTACTAATGTCCCTCTATAGACACCCAGTCAGATACAGGTCATTACTAATGTCCCTCTGTAGACACCCAGTCAGATAAAGGTCAGTACTAATGTCCCTCTATAGACACCCAGTCAGATAAAGGTCATTACTAATGTCCCTCTATAGATACCCAGTCAGATAAAGGTCAGTACTAATGTCCCTCTATAGACCCCCAGTCATATAAAGGTCATTACTAATGTGCCTCTATAGACACCCAGTCAGCTAAAGGTCAGTACTAATGTCCCTCTATAGACACCCAGTCAGATAAAGGTCAGTACTAATGTCACCTATAGACCCCCAGTCAGATAAAGGTCATTACTAATGTCCCTCTATAGACACCCAGTCAGATAAAGGTCAGTACTAATGTCACCTATAGACCCCCAGTCATATAAAGGTCAGTACTAATGTCCCTCTATAGACACCCAGTCAGCTAAAGGTCAGTACTAATGTCCCTCTAAAGACCCCCAGTCATATAAAGGTCAGTACTAATGTCCCTCTATAGACACCCAGTCAGATAAAGGTCATTACTAATGTCCCTCTATAGACACCCAGTCAGATAAAGGTCAGTACTAATGTCCCTCTATAGACACCCAGTCAGATAAAGGTCATTACTAATGTCCCTCTATAGACACCCAGTCATATAAAGGTCATTACTAATGTGCCTCTATAGACACCCAGTCAGCTAAAGGTCAGTACTAATGTCCCTCTATAGACACCCAGTCAGATAAAGGTCAGTACTAATGTCACCTATAGACCCCCAGTTAGATAAAGGTCATTACTAATGTCCCTCTATAGACACCCAGTCAGATAAAGGTCAGTACTAATGTCACCTATAGACCCCCAGTCATATAAAGGTCAGTACGAATGTCCCTCTATAGACACACAGTCAGCTAAAGGTCAGTACTAATGTCCCTCTATAGACACCCAGTCAGATAAAGGTCATTACTAATGTCCCTCTATAGACACCCAGACAGATAAAGGTCAGTACTAATGTCACTCTATAGACCCCCAGTCAGATAAAGGTCATTACTAATGTCCCTCTATAGACACCCAGTCAGCTAAAGGTCAGTACTAATGTCCCTCTATAGACCCCCAGTCAGATAAAGGTCATTACTAATGTCCCTCTATAGACACCCAGTCAGATAAAGGTCAGTACTAATGTCCCTCTATAGACCCCCAGTCATATAAAGGTCATTACTAATGTCCCTCTATAGACACCCAGTCAGATAAAGGTCAGTACTAATGTCACCTATAGACCCCCAGTCATATAAAGGTCAGTACTAATGTCACTCTATAGACACCCAGTCAGATAAAGGTCAGTACTAATGTCACCTATAGACCCCCAGTCATGTAAGGTGTAACCCTTACACTACCTGATCCATACAACATCATACCTGATGTTTTAAAGCATGTTATTCCAAACAATTTAGGAATGTTAGGTAATTTATGCCCTTTATGGCTTAAAACCAGACTCTGTATCAACTATGTAATTTTCTGTGGGAGTTTTGCCATGGATCCCCCTCCGGCATGCCACAGTCCAGTTGTTAGACCCCTTGAAACAACTTTCCCATCACTATTGTGGCCAGAAAGAGTCCCTGTGGGTTTTAAAATTCGCCTGCCCATTGAAGTCTATGGCGGTTCGCCGATGTTCGCCGGTTCGCGAACATTTGCGGAGGTTCGCGTTCGCGGTTCGCGAACCGAAAATTTTAGGTTCGCGACATCACTACCCTTGGCTGGTGATGTCTATTTTTCTAGTTTTATTTTTTAAATGGTTAGGTAGTAGAGATTTCTTTAATTTTGTAACATCATGGGTAAGTATCAAAAAATAATAAATCTTTAATAATTTCTTTAGAACACAACAGTGAATTAAAACCAATTTGAAAATCCTGGATTGGAAAATGGGAATATAAAAAAGGTAAATTTTGTGAAATATATTACCACAATATTGTTTCTTTAAAAACTCCTATTGGAGGGGTAATAAATACCTCTTCCCTGTAGGCTTGTGGGCCTGAATGAGGAGAAATTTCCAGTTCCTAATTTAGGGGCCCTCTTCTACCCTGTATCACCCTTAAGAATACCCTGTTATATGTGCAGTTATAAACCTATAACAATCAATACGTTGGTGCCTGAATGACTGATGGAATTTGGAGTGGGCTTATAAATTGGGAGGCTATCTAGCCAAATTTGTTTTTGCTTCTCCCTTCAACACAAGCTGCTTTGGTTACTCAGTTATAATTGTACTAAGGACAAAACAGTCCAGGGGCTGTATCTGAATCATAGGACCCACAAGCAGTAAGGAGAGAACTGCAAAGAGTAGGGAATTCTTCACAAAAAAATTGAGCCTATAACTTAATTTCACAATTTGTTAATTTATCATAATTTCAGCAAATCACTTTCCCTACAACTATAACTGTTTTACAATTTTATATAACATATTTTCACTTCAATATAAAGCCTGAATGTTTTTGGAATCTTAGTTGTATATGTTATATGAGATATATATTGCAGTGGAAATGTTTCCTGACCTATTTTAGACATAGAAATGTACCCACAAGTCTATTTTTTGCTTGCTGTTTTTGTACTGTAGAGGTGTGGAAAATAATCTTGAAAAGTAGTTTTGATGCATTGCATGAGGTAGCCACCAGATTTGATCAACCTTTTGGATGCTACTTATTTTATTAAATATTTCCCTATTGGTGAATAACACCTACAAGCTGAATCAACAGTAAAAATTAATCAAGGGGAAAGGAGTACTAAAATAAACCTTTTTTAAACAAATCTAAACCACCTATAAAATAGAGTGAACCAACTAGGATGCCAAGAAGAGATTCTCCATAAAAAGGGAAAGCAAGGAGAGCAGGCCTATGACCTCATTGGAAACCATATTGCAACCAAACATTTTACCAACAAGGATTTTTTAAGCAAACTCACTTAAAATGTATTGTTTGTGGGGCCTGCTCCATTCGGGCTCCTGGTACAAGATGATCAACTGGATACTCTGTATAAATTCCCACCACAAGAACTCTTCACATACTGTAGCCTTAGACATTTTATCCAGATGTAGGAACTTTCACTGGTCACGCCCGGGTCATCTTGGCTAGTGAAATTATGTGATAAAGCCCCTCTTAAGAAAGGTATTATTAGCCTTATCTATGATTCAGTCAACACTGACCTAGGTCAACCTAATTTGACTTACTTTATATAGATGGGGTAACCGTTGCAAAATATATATTATTAATCTTTACATGACCCCTATGCAGGTGAACCTTGTTGCTGAATGATTCAATTTCTTTTGTTTTTGTATTTCACTGACGACGTTATTGTATATTGCTGCATTATCTGTATATTGACATGTTAACTGATTTAATAAAACTGATTGGAAAAATTTTTATTGTTTGCATTTTAAGAAAATAAAACAAATAAACTGGGGTTCAGATGAGTAGATGTGAACAATTGTATGTTCATAGATAGACTATCATCCAGGTTATAGGGGAAGGGGTTGAGCAAATGACAGAAGAGTCATGGTCAGAAGCAATAATTTGAACTGCAGAGGTCAATGCTCTTGTCCATTAGCTTTGATGATAAAGACTGATGAGCAAAGTTCAGAAACTCCACATGCAAAAAGTATCAAATAAGTACATTATATGGGCATGCACACTTAGATGAAGCTTGAATTTTGGTTGGTGTGTTTTCAGACGAGTAGGTTACAGAGCATGCCACCAAGGGCTGCACATTCTTAGGTGCAAGCTCATGTACTCATCATGAGCACTGTGCTGCTAATCATGGAAGCTGATTGTAAACACCTTCTATTCTACCTGCAGCCAGGTCTCAGTGTTCACATTTTGTGCTTTAAGGCCACAGATTGTCTATGTTTGACACACCAACTCTATCAACCTTCTGGGGTTCATCATATGCCTTGCAGCGATCAATGTAAACCTAAAAAAGTGTCTGCTATCCTGGATTTACCCAGGCCCACGCCCAAGAAAGAAGCTCCTTTGCCTAATCTGTTCTGTCACCTTTTGCAGGAAATTAATTTATGACTTTTCCAAGGTCATACAACCTTTCACTCTACTTACTAGAAAATATTCTGCCTTCTAATGGACTGAACAAGACAAAAATGCCTTTAACAACCTTAACTATTGACTGCACAAGGCGATCCATCTTCAAACTATTCTTGAAGTAGATGCTTCTGAAAAAGCCATTGATGTCATTCTAACCCAATGACAAATTATCCTATCTGCTTTTACCCCAGAATACTCTTATCTGGAGAAGAGAATTATGGTGCAGGAAATCACAAGCTCCTGACCATTATTCAAGCACTAGAAGTAATGGTTTGTTTCTGACTTGAAGGAAACAAAGGGAAGTACCGGTACTCAAAAAGTTTCTCTGTGGAAAGGTTTGCGGTAACCTTGAAAGGGTTTGGAGGTTCTTGGTGTGTTAAAGTATTGTGGACCTTTATGAAGTTTTGGGCACTGGCAAAGATTTTACTATTAGAACCCAAATAGGGTTCTCTGGCTGAAATAGTTTGTCAAACACTAGTATATACAATTAATATCTTAGCCAAAACAATCTAATGTGCAGTATAAAAAAGTCTCATGGACAAAAACACAGAATTAAAGTTTGAGCTGTCACCACAACCTGCAGGTTCACTGGCGAAAACCAATAGTAAGTGCACAGACCTATGTGTGCTGTTTGGAAACTTCCCTGGCAGTAGGTCATTATGCAACAAACCAGTTCCTTGCATGTTTGTAAGAATGGACATTCTTCTGCCTGAACTGGTAACTAAAACTGTTTATTTGTGTTATTGTTACCTCCAATCATACTTGCATTTACAAAAAAAAAAATGATGTCACAGTTTTATGCTAAGCTACTGAAAAAAATATACCAGCATTTTTTATACATTTTAATAGAAAACCATATATATATAACTGTGTCTGTTTCAATCCATATTGCATGCAATTTTACGTTGAAAAATAAAAAGAGTAAAGAAATAACAGACTAATGCTGAACATTTCACAGTTGAATTCACAGTGAATGAGTGAAGAAGTTACAAAACAAGATAAAGGAACTTGTGTAATAGAAAATAGGGTTGACGGAACCTAATTATGTAAAGAAACTCATTTTATGTAATGCTTTGTTACATAAAATATTTCCCCGAGCAATGAGAAAAGATACAGAGATGCAAATTGAAACTAGATTTGGCGTAATATAGTTATGTAAACACATGCCTAGGAGGAAAAAGCAAAGATCAGAGGTGCCCAGAAACTTAGCAACATGTAACAATTCAGGATATCAGGTATTTCAGGTTAGTTACAAAAACACATTATATACCAGATATTGTCAACGGGCCAGTTACCTCCCTCCTAATGCTCTGGCCTAGGTGACAAAGCATACATATGTGTACTGTATATGCATGTCTGTATTATATATATACTAGCGACTTGCCCTTCAAAAAATGACGGCAATGTGATGTGTATATTTGTAAAGTTGTTTAGTTATTAATATACATATTTGACACTTGTAAGTATTGTGATATTAAACATGTGTATTTTAGTAAAATGTTCTCTTGGTGAACAATAACTCTTAAAGCATTTTGT
The DNA here is from genome assembly GCA_027410445.1 of Discoglossus pictus. Classification (NCBI taxonomy): domain Eukaryota; kingdom Metazoa; phylum Chordata; class Amphibia; order Anura; family Alytidae; genus Discoglossus; species Discoglossus pictus. The sequence goes on from CM050163.1 coordinate 87,055,782, forward strand.
ATTAAAAGTATTAACATTTGAATGTAAGAACAGTTGAACTTTAAATTAATCAGTATTGTAAAGTTGACTTAATGTTTTTTTTAACATGCAATTTGTCTCTGAAGATTTGTTAACTTCAATATATATTGAATGCAGAGGAAAGCAAAGAGTAAAAACCCTTGTTCAAACGTACACAATTTTAACATGAAGTTTGTAATCTATGCAATTGAAAAACTTGAAAGTATATTTTTTTAAACTTGAAATTTATTATGTGTGTAAGTTTTGAACTTGACAAAACATTTGTAAAACTTTGAACATTATAAACAGTAACATAGTGAATACATTTTTTAACATAATTTTGTATTAAAAGTATTACCAGTTGAATGTAAAAACAGTTGAACTTTAAAGTAATCAGTATTGTAAACTTGAGGTAATGTTTTTTAACATGCAATTTCTATCTGAAGAATTGTTAACTTCAATATACATTTAATCCAGAGTAAGAAAAACATGAAAAACCCTCCTTTAAACGTACCCAATTTTAACATGAACTTTGTAATATGTTTAAGTCATAAACTTGAGATATTTTTTTTTTAAACTTGAAGTTTCTTATCTGTGTAACTACGGAACTTGAAAAAACATTTTTACAACTTGGAACATTATAAACAGTATTATAAACATTATAAACAGTAACATTATAAACAGTAACATAGTTAATTAATATTTAAACATAATTTTGTATTAAAAGTATTAACATTTGAATGTAACAACAGTAGAACTTTAAACTAATCAGTATTAACATGCAATTTCTATCAGAATAATAGTTAACTTCAATATACATTGAATGCAGAGGAAGGCAAACAGTAAAAACTCTCCTTAAAACGTAGCCAATTAAATTAATTCCTTACTGACCCCATGAACCGGCGATAAACTTTAATCCAGGGAGTAATCTTAACATAAGAGACAATATTTACATTGTGACTTAAAACGTGGTTGAGCTGTTAACATGAACTTTGTAATATGTTGAAGTAAAGAACTTGAAAATATTGTTTTCAAACTTATAACATTATAAACAGTAACATAGTTAATTAACATTTGTCCAAAAAATGCAAGGCAAGTATTTTGTGAGGCGAATCATCCATTAACAGTACTTCCATGAATTATGACTGAATTGTTTCTTGTTTTGTATTTTTGAATGCTTTTAAATTTGTTTTGCATGGGTTTTATTTGTTTAATGAAAATGTATAGTACTTCATAGTAGACAATGTTTTTAGTAAAAATACGTCCATCTTCTAATAAATCACCTTGACTTTCATTCTTTTCAATGTAAACTTTAATAGCCTGTGGATTTTTTGCACCGTGACAACGCAACGTACAATTGACCATGTGCAAATACTGGTTCTTCCAAGAAAATACCCACAGATTTCAACGTTTGACCTTGTGATTTATTAATGGTCATGGCAAATGCCATAATAATGGGAAATTGTCTTCTTTGAAGTATAAAAGGGAGACTACTTTCACTTGGTGCTAAATCTATTCTTGGTATGAAAACTATCTCTCCTTTATGGGTACCAGTTAAAATTTCAGCGTCTATAAAATGGTCCTTTAATTGTTGAACAATTAATCTTGTCCCATTGCATAGGCCTTTTTTAGGGTTCATATTTCGCAGTAACATGATAATTGCACCTTTCTTTAGCTGCAAAATATGTGGTGGCATTCCAGAAGGAGTTAGTGAGTTTATGAATTCAGTAGAAAAGTTAGCCTGACTTTCATTGTCATCAGCAAGTACAGAATCAGCATTGTGATAATTTCTTCGTGGTGCATTAATTTTTTTTAAAGATTTCATTATTGAGGATTAATGCATCCTTATTTTTACATGTTAGTATGACTTGGTTGGCAAGCTCGGAATATTCCTGGTTATTCATGCTACCTTCAAATATAGCCAATATAATATCTTGGTGACAAATCATATGAGGTGGGATCTCTACAGTGTTGTCAGGTAAATGTGGTGTTTTTTCTGTTCTGCCTTCTCCAATTTTAATAAGCCAATCATTAAAATCAGTTTGGCTTTCTGATCTCATATTTTGTTGCAGTTGAAGATGGGTAAAATGTTTCCACAGTGTGCTTGACTTTATACAGGTTTCGATAATGTCAGTTCGATTTCCATGTACAACGACAAGTAATGTTTGTCTAAAATCCCACCTAACAATATTACCTTTCCACCAAATGGAAAAGTATTATCCATGACTTCACGAAGCAAACGATCAATACATTGGAGGGCATAGCATGACATCATTGTGGCCTCATCTATTATAATTCATTTACATTTGTTCAATTTCTTTGCTTGTAATGATGTCATGCGAATATCTGACACAGAAGATTCTAAAACAGGCACTGGCAGTTAAAATCCACTATGAACAGTTCTTCCACCTTCTAACAAAAGTGCAGCAATTCCAGTAGTGGCAAACGCCATTGCTATTTTACCTTGTGCTCGTACCGAACTAATTAATAAATTATATAGATAGGTTTTTCCTGATCCGCCAGTTCCATCAAGATAGAAATAATGCTCTGTCACCATGTCATCACCAATTCATTTTTAATGGCATTAAATGCTTGCAATTGTAAGGTATTTAAAGTTGCAAGTCTTTGAGAAGATACAAATAAATGCAAATTGTTTTCTCATCTGCCGTGGCATTTGACACTGTGCTGCTTCTTCTAAACATCTTTCCCACTCTGTATCATCAGCAAGTAAGTTTCTATGTCGTGCAGCTAAATGGAAGGATTCATATACAATGTCATTAACAGTTCTTAAGTGTTCAAAACTATGTGCTCCAGGAACATTTAAAAGTAATATCCGTAAGCAAAAGCGTTCAACCTCTCTTGGACTGACTGTGTAAATTCTTGGGATTATTTTATTGCCTCTGCTTTTTCTTGGTCTCCATAATCCATTCACAAAAGCATAGTGATATGGAATTTCAATATATAAGAATTGTGTTGCTTGTGAATCTGTAGAATTTAATTCAAACCATGCAGTTAGTGTAGTGTGACAATCTTCACTTTGGGCCAATGCATTCATTTCATTTCCAGCATGGAAATACACTAAATGTCTTTGTGACAAATGTACTGCTAATCTATATACTGCATGTGATCTATCATGCAGTTCAAATTTTAAAAGCCGCCACATAGCTTCTGGCGCACTAACATAGCGAGCATCTACATGAGATGCAAGTTCATCATGTACTAACTCACTACTTTCAGGGTTGTCTGCACTTTTGACGACTACAGTAGCTGCATCGTAGCCTTTGTAAATATATTTATAGACATATTTAATGGATTTGATGGAAGTGCAGGCTTCTACGTTGATGTGGGCGTTGTACTTCATGAGTAAATGTGGATTGTAGGGTACTACATATCTATTGTCAACTTTTTTTCCACGAATAATGGCACTATCTCCTTCTCTTCTTTTATAAAGTGGATAGCCATCACAATTGGCATAGGTTTTGTCTCTATAATCTTTTGGAAATTCTTTGGAACATTTATTATTTTCCATACATGGTGATTGTGGATTAAGGTCACCACAGGGTCCATGAATCATGCGATGAGTAACAATCTCATATAGTCTACCATATAGTTCTGGATCTGGTAGTTCAGCAACAATGACTGCATCCACTTTGTCAGAAGTATCTAATTTAATCTAATTTCTTGAAGTATTATCAGAAGATGTGCATGTGGAAGTCCTCTTTTTTGAAATTCAATGGTATATACATAAGCAAGACATTTGCCAAATAAGTGACTGATAGTGATGTCACGTATTAATTAATTTAATTTAATCTTAAAAACTCTGGCTACTAAATCTGGTCGATCTGAAGCACTTTGTCCAAGAAGTAGATTTTCATTAATTTCTGGCCATTGTGGATTACATATAAATGTCACAAATAAATCTGGTTTTCCAAATTTAGTCACAATAGCCATAGCATCATTGTATCTTTCTCTCATATTTCGAGGAGATCCTTGAAAGGAAGATAGTAAAATGATGGCTTTGCCAGCTGTGATGTCTCTGCTTGTAGCCACATCAGCAACATAGTCCATTAGTCCAGAATATTGTTCTACACGTAGTTTATCTTGTTGATATTTTATAAAGTTTTAAATTATTTGCCTCAACTTGCAAATAGGAATCAATAATCCATTGTTGTGTTAGTTTTCCACCACATAAAATTGGATTAAATGTATTTCGAATGGCAACTTGAGCAACTTTAAATTCAAGCATAGAAACATTATTTCGGATTCTGGCTTTAGCATTTGGGTAACTTGGAAGTGTTAATTTTGGTTGCCAACCTGCCTCTCCGTGTGGGAAAAAAATGGGATATGTCATTGGATCTAAATTTGGACTTAAGATACTCATATTAGGGAATGGTTGCTCCTCATTTCTGGGATATATTCTAATGTCTCTTTGAAATGGTGGTTCTCCTTCATCATTTTGAAACACCATTGCAACCTCATTTGATGTTGGCAAGTTATAACGACGTTTATCAGTATGTCTGTCTCTTTTAAGCACCATATTAACCTTTGGCATTGGTAATTGATGTCTTTTTGCATGAAGTAGTTGTTCATTTTCTACTTCTGCCAATTTTTTATAAGCTTTACTGTAGGGGTTATTGTCCATAATGTTATTTAGCTCTATAAAAACACTGTGTAAGCATTTTTTATTTTCTTCCATCTGCATACGTTGGTCAACAGCTTCCATTGTATCTAAGACATATAGTTGAGCGAATTTTCTTTGCTCTCCTTCCTCTGGATGTAAATGGGAAGTCCAATGATAAATTTTTCCTTGTACTTTAAAACAGAAAGGACCATGTCCTGGTACATTAGCAGCTAATGTTGCTCCCATAGATGCAAAGGATATGGCACTATTGTAGGATCTTATGGTTGTATTTTTGAAAAGTAGGTTCAGTCATAATGTTTTGTAAATAGATTGGAAATTCTTTTCTTTGTGGAAGTTTGAACTTGCCTTTTTGACAGCAACTAATGAATTGGCCATGTCTGGGTCTCTCCTGTTTAAAATAATAAGCTTCACAAAACTGACATTGAGTAGTCATGTCCCCACAACTATGAACCTCTACTGCTAAAGACTTGAGTAAAGGACAATTTCCAAAGCTTATAGGAGTTTGACTTTCATATTCATCAGGGGAAATGTCATGTAATGTTTCACCAACAGGTTCTAAATGCTTTGTTTTTTTGGTGGCATTTCTTGGTATATGTTGTCCTGGTTTTGGTGAAATGTCATGTAATGTTTCAGGAACAGGTTCTAAATGCTTAGTTTTTTTGTGTGGCTTTTTTTGGTATGTCTTGTATTTTTTCCGGTAAAATGTCATCTGATGTTTGAGGAACAGGTTGTAAATGCTTTATTTGCTTGGTAGTTTTTTTGGGCGTATCTTTAATTTGTGCAGGTGATAGTCTTTTGCTTGCAAGTCTTTTGCGTTCTTTTTCTTGTCGAATTTCCTTCTGCTCCGGTGTCTGCTGGCTGTCTGCTCTCTGTCGTTGTTCTCTAGCTTTGCGTCTTTTCTTTTCTTGTTTACTCTCGTTATCCGCCATGTTAATCTGTAAAAAAATAAGAATGTATTATTACTTTATTTTGCGATGTTAAGTTTGTTTTCAGAGAAATTTCTTATCAACAGTGTGATTACGTTTTATAGTTAATATTGTACATTAACTTTGTCATTCAATTTCAATCTTGCCAATTGAATAGGGGTCTAAATAAGGCTATAACAATTTTTTTTAAAGAAGTTTTTATTTAGTAAACATCTATCTAAAAGCAATGTTTTCAGTAACTAAAAAGTTATTTTAAAAAATATGTTATGTACTCATAGTAAGCCCCATTAAGTGGTGAAACGGACCGTCGGGAGCAGGGGGGAGATGGTACACTTAATTCTATGCACTTTGTGAGCTACAGCAGAACAACTATACCCCTGTGTGGTATTTCAAAAAACGCAAGTATACATGTATTGCTTTATGTCCTAAAGGGGAGACTTAAGATACTCCTATCCTTTTTTCTCAAACTTAAGCAGTAAAAGCCTAACTTTATGCAGTGGTTTGATAATGCTATAAGTGGTACATATGTCTATTTAAGGATTGATGGTGATATCTGCCTCCCCTCTATACTTCTATCATCTATCCAAAAGCAAGGTTTTCAGTAACTAAAAAGTTATTTTAAAAAATATGTTATGTACTCATAGTAAGCCCCATTAAGTGGTGAAACGGACCGTCGGGAGCAGGGGGGAGATGGTACACTTAATTCTATGCACTTTGTGAGCTACAGCAGAACAACTATACCCCTGTGTGGTATTTCAAAAAACGCAAGTATACATGTATTGCTTTATGTCCTAAAGGGGAGACTTAAGATACTCCTATCCTTTTTTCTCAAACTTTATGCAGTGGTTTGATAATGCTATAAGTGGTACAAATGTCTATTTAAGGATTGATGGTGATATCTGCCTCCCCTCTATACTTCTAACATCTATCCAAAAGCAAGGTTTTCAGTAACTAAAAAGTTATTTTAAAAAATATACCAAATTAAATTATAGTATACTGCTTTCATACTTATATTTATACTAGGTACCACTCTCTACCCCCTGCCTTTTTGTTGTTGTTTTTAAACCTTTCTTAGTTCAGTGCACTTTTTTACAAATAAACAGGGCCTATCCTCAAACTTTTCATCTATAATATATGTTGCTGCATCCCTATGATTAGCAAATACCTATTGCATATGAGGCTTGCATACCAGCATCACTTTATTATTATTATACCATTATGATGCTTATTTTTAAGCTCTAGAAATTAAATATTATATCACTTCATCTGTCATAATAAAGGTGGTCACTTATTTCTAATCCCACAGTATTATGGGACAGTGACACCCCATTTTTCTTGACTTACAGCCATTATTTCAGGATAGACACTTTTTAATTTTGTAGTTACTTATCTTGCTTTATCCTGGAGAACACTAAATTATCCTACTTTTTTCCTATTAAATTATTTCCCCCTTTTTTTTTAATTTAGTGTTAAGCACTAGGAAATTGCTTAGGTCATACATTCATATCCAAAGAAAAAATGACACTATTTTTGTGTCTTGTATGTGTTATGGTGAATTTTTCAGCTATGGTGGTTTTTGTGCAACCTTTTGCAAATAATTTAAATGTTGTTATGCTTATTTAGGCTTCTTTCTAAGGCTTATAGGTTGTTAAACATTAAAGAAGAATATTAATTTAGTTTGCTATATGTTTGTGTGATTTTTTTGTACAATCCTGTTTTGTGGCCACCACTTTTGTTATGCTTATTTAGGCTTCTTTCTAAGGCTTATAGGTTGTTAAACATTAAAGAAGAATATTAATGTAGTTTGCTATGTGTTTGTGTGAGTTTTTCTAAAATCCTGTTTTGTGCCCACCACTTTTGGTATGCTTATTTAGGCTTCTTTCTAAGGCTTATAGGTTGTTAAACATTAAAGAAGAATATTCATTAAGTTTGCTATGTGTTTGTGTGAGTTTTTCTACAATCGTGTTTTGCGCGCACCACTTTTGGTATGCTTATTTATGCTTCTTTCTAAGGCTTATAGGTTGTTAAACATTAAAGAAGAATATTAATTTAGTTTGCTATGTGTTTGTGTGAGTTTTGGTACCATCCTGTTTTGTGCGCACCACTTTTGTTATGCTTATTTAGGCTTCTTTCTAAGGCTTATAGGTTGTGAAACATTAAAGAAGAATATTAATTTAGTTTGCTATGTGTTTGTGTGAGTTTTTCTACAATCGTGTTTTGTGCGCACCACTTTTGGTATGCTTATTTAGGCTTCTTTCTAAGGCTTATAGGTTGTTAAACATTAAAGAAGAATATTAATTTAGTTTGCTATGTGTTTGTGTGAGTTTTTCTACAATCGTGTTTTGTGCGCACCACTTTTGGCATGCTTATTTAGGCTTTTTTGTAAGGCTTATAGGTTGTTAAACATTAAAGGATAATATTAATTTAGTTTGCTATGTGTTTATGTGACTTTTTCTACAATCCTATTTGTGAGCACCACTTTTGGTATGCTTATTTAGCCTTGTTTGTAAGGCTTATAGGTTGTTAAACATGAAAGAAGAATATTAATTTAGTTTGCTATGTGTTTGTGTGAGTTTTGGTACAATCCTGTTTTGTGCGCACCAGTTTTGGTATGCTTAATTAGGCTTCTTTCTAAGGCTTATAGGTTGTTAAACATTAAAGAAGAATATTAATTTAGTTTGCTATGTGTTTGTGTGAGTTTTTCTACAATCCTGTTTTGTGCGCACCACTTTTGGTATGCTTATTTAGGCTTCTGTCTAAGGCTTATAGGTTCTTAAACATTAAAGAAGAATATTAATTTAGTTTGCTATGTGTTTGTGTGAGTTTTGGTACAATCCTGTTTTGTGCCCACCACTTTTGGTATGCTTATTTAGGCTTCTTTCTAAGGCTTATAGGTTCTTAAACATTAAAGAAGAATATTAATTTATATTGGCGGCCATTAAACATTAAACATATATAGTTCATTTCTTTTTTGTACTTTATACTTTACCTTGATTGAAGTGTCGAATGAAGGGCATCCCCTCCTGCCAATCTTAATCCGCCGGTCTTCTTGTAGTGTCTGTTTGAAAAAGAAAGTGAAATGGTTAATTGTATATTTCTTCTTTTTGATTTAGCAAAGCATGGTGTTTTTCAGCATGTAATATATTTTTCCTATATCTTACCTCTTGTTCTTTCTTGGAGTTGTTTAAAAGGGATTGTGGGTCACAATGCACGTTGCAAATTCTTGAGTGACGCTGTTGATGCAGAGTCTGTTTGAATAGTAAAAATGGCGAAAGATTGATGTTATATATTGAATTACAATAAATTAATGTCATGTAAATATATACTTCTGTAATTACTTTCAATTAACATGACTTATTTTTTGGGGCTACACACCTAAATACATGATACACATATATGTGCGTGTCACATATCAGTATACATCAATGAGATTAAAACATTTTTTTTTAACTGTCATTTAAATATAGTTGTTTAATTAGTTTTGATTAGTTGTTTAATTAGTTTGGATTAAGATTAGTTATTTGCATGGGTTATACACATAAATGTGCGTGTGACATGTCAGTATACATGAACCACATTTTCATAGTTAATTTTTTTTTTTGTGCGTGTCACATTTCACTATACATGAATCATACTTTAATAGTCAAATGAACATATTTTTTTTTTTGGCCTACACACATAAATCTGTGTGTGACATGTGACTATACATGATACACATATATATGCGTGTCACATATCACTATACATGAATCCTATTTTAATAGTAAATTATTTATTTTTTGTAATGTCATTTAAAGATTAGTTTGTTGCAGGGGCTACACACATAAATGTGCCACATGTCACTATACATAAATCACATTTTCATACTTTTTTTTTGTCCTGTCTTGATAATAAAATGTAATATATTATATTATATTACATTTGCACAGTGTAAAGTAGTAATTAGTAAACAGCAGTTACCTATCCAGTCACTCCGTTCATCACCTGAGTAGAAATATAGAATTTTGTGTAAAGTAGGCAGTATTTATAAACTTGTAGAAATTTCTGGAAACTCAGACCGTTAGAACGCAATACGCATGCGCTATTTGCGTTCCAGCTTAAAATTTGCGTTCCATCCGCCATTTTGTGAGTAGTGGTGGTCAAAATGGTGTTTAATATCAGTGTGGTACGTTCCGCATAGTATGTATTTCATTCTTGCGAGTCACTGTAGTATAGTTACGTCTGAAGCCTCGTTTTCGTTTTGTTCGGCGGCCATTTTTTCTCTTGCTTAGGCGATTTTTAGCAGTTAAAACTCCTTTTTTTGGACTTAAATAGACGTGGAAATTAAGTTTTGGAGGTGCCGGATGCCCCCCCCTTGCTGTAAGTAAGCTTTTTATGTGTTTGTTGTGTTTATTTCTTGTGTTTGTGATGTTTTGATACGCTGCGTTTGGAATGTGGCGATTCACGGACCTATTTTTTTGCAATGCGGCCGTATTTTTTGCGAGAGACGCACTTGGCTTTTACGTGTACAACGCAGTGTTTTTTTTTTCTAAGTCGTGCGTATGTGTGTTAAGATTGTGTGAGGCGCTTTTGAGGTGTTTTTTTTTAAAGTCTTGGGTGTGTGTAAGTGGGTGTGAGGCGCCTTTGAGGTTTTTTTTTGTTAAAAAGTCGTATGTGTGTATGTGTGTGTTAACACAGCCGACATTGGAGCCTCCACCTCCGCAAATGTGGACCCTCGCTTCGCGAGGATTCGTATTTGTAGGAACTTTATGTTGGTTTTTTTTTGGCTGGGAGGTTGGGTTTTTTTTGTTAAAAAGTTGTGTGTGTGGTGTGTTTGTGTTAACACAGCCGACGTTGAGCCTCCACCTCCGCAAATGCGGACCCTCGCTTCGAGAGGATCCGCATTTACGGGGACGTTGGGATGCTCCACCACCGCAAATGCGGCCCCTCGCTTCGCGAGGACCCGCATTTGCAGGGAACTGCGTCCCTCGCTTTGCGAGCCCGCAAGCGTGAGCAACGGCCCGCATGCTCACATCTATATATGTGATATATATATATATATATATTGTAACGGAGCAGGAACACGCAGTCCAAAATCTCTGCTGGTATATGATAAAATACCCAAGAGGCACTACAGTTTCACCATCCCCGACCTCCCATATTGGACGACACACAATTTGGGAGTCAAATGAATACTGACTTTATTTACCTTTACAGAAATATATATACATCTCTTTGGCCACAGGTAATACACATGCCCATATTTGGCCACACACAATACACATAAAGAGAACAATAGGTGGGTCACACCTCCCTGGCAACTTTGATACAATCAGACATTGATTCAATTACACTTCTTTGTTCTTATCTGAGAATGAAAACACTGTATACAATAGACTTCCTTTATCTTATGCGGAGTCGCTGTAACAAGATTATCTCCCATGCCAAGTAGCTGTAAATGTCTGGGACAATATTCTGCAGAGCATCAACCAACATACATATATTAGGATCATATTTTAACCATAATAATCATAAAACAGGGTAAAACAGTGATGGGTTCCGTTACACAATTCCCCCGTGACCATAAGCCGGCATACACGGTCTGATCCCAACGGATCGGCCTGGGGATGTCCGGAGAAAAGTATTTGTTGGTCAATTCTCTAGTTTGACAACCCATCAGCATTACTGCAATTCACATAGTTCAATTGCCATGTAGCTAAAGTCTTTCCCATAGTCTTTCATTATATGAATGGGCTTCATGGCACAGTTATCTGGGGTATCATGGTTCAGACAGGGCAAGTACAGAATGACCCCCCTGTATGTAAAGGGCCAGAATGAGTGACTTACACTCTGGTATGGCCGAACACTGGTTCCAAAGGGCAATATGTACCAGGGCCATAGTCGCAGGGCAGGAGGCTGGCAAACAGTCCTCTCCAAGCCAAAGTGGCGAAGGGCACTTCGTCACACATCTCTCCTTTGGGGGGAAGTCTAACCAGGTACCTGGATATTTTGCTGGGGTGATGGGGCAACACGCTGAGGGGACTTGAGGGGCAGAGGCCAGCGGCACTCTGCCCTGATGCCAGCTCTTCTGCTGGTATAACCTGCAGGACTTCCTGCTCTGTACAAGGGACAAAGGGAGGGCAGAGGCCGACTGCACTCTGCCCCGCTGTCAGCTCTTCTGCTGGGGTACTTGGGACATATTCCGGCTCAGTAGCCAGGGAAACGTGGGGGTCAGTGGGGGTTAACATTTCCTCTGTTAACCCTGGGGCCACATTAGAAGTTAGCTGGGGAGGGGAATTTGTACTTACCCCCTCCTCCGGTTGTCCCAGTGACGGTAGTTGGGGATCTGGACAAGCTGTGGGCGCAGAGACCACGGTCCCATCTGCGCCGTCTGGGAGATTGGTGTCTCCCCTGGTTAGGGTAAACTGTCGCTGGGGGGGAAGGATGACACCTTCTGCCCCCTGTGTTTCACACTGCCGCTGGGGGGGAAGGACGACACCTTTGGCCCCCTGGGGTACCCACTGCCGCTGTGGAGGAAGGTCGACACCTTCTGCTCCCTGGGGTACACACTGCCGCTGGGGGGGAAGGATGACACCTTCTGCCCCCTGGGGTTCACACTGCCGCTGAGGGGGAAGGATGACACCTTCTGCCCCCTGGGGTTCACACTGCCGCTGGGGGGAAAGGACGACACCTTCTGCCCCCTGGGGTTCACACTGCTGCTGGGGAGGAAGGACGGCCCCTTCTGCTCCCTGGGGTACACACTGCCGCTGTGGGAGAAGGCCGACACCTTCAGCTCCCTGGGGTACACACTGCCGCTGGGGAGGAAGGACGACACCTTCAGCTCCCTGGGGTACACACTGCCGCTGGGGGGGAAGGCCGACACCTTCAGCTCCCTGGGGTACACACTGCCGCTGGAGAGGAAGGACGACACCTTCAGCTCCCTGGGGTACACACTGCCGCTGGGGGGAAAGGACGACACCTTCTGCCCCCTGTGGTTCACACTGCCGCTGGGGAGGAAGGACGGCCCCTTCTGCTCCCTGGGGTACACACTGCCGCTGGGGGGGAAGGCCGACACCTTCAGCTCCCTGGGGTACACACTGCTGCTGGGGGGGAAGGATGACACCTTCGGCCCCCTGGGGTACACACTGCCGCTGGGGAGGAAGGACGACACCTTCGGCTCCCTGGGGAACACACTGCCTCTGGGGAGGAAGGACAACACCTTCGGCTCCCTGGGGTACACACTGGCGCTGGGGGGGAAGGACGACACCTTCGGCCCCCTGGGGTACACACTGCTGCTGGGGAGGAAGGACGACACCTTCAGCTCCCTGGGGTACACACTGTCGCTGGGGAGGGGAATTAGTTGGAGTATTCCACGTGGAGCGGTTTCTGTTTCTGGGACAGTCTCTCTGCATGTGACCCTGCTGGTTACACGTGTGGCACCTGATGTACCGTGCAGGGGTTTGGTAGTTCCCACCACCCGGACGCAGTGCTGGGGGGGGGGGGGGTTAATGGTGGGAGGTGGGTTAGCAGCTCCCAAGATGGACCGCTCCCGTGCCCGCTGCTTTTCCATTATGAATTTGTGGACATCTGTCATTAACCATTCCAAGGTTTTCATGGGAAGCGTACCTGGGAAAAAGGCCAGTCTGCTTTGGAGTTCTCTTCCAAACTCATTCTGTGGGGTAATACGAGGTACTGTAACCATGAGTTCCTTTCTGTCTGCATCCCTGTAGTCCGCGGCCGCCTCCTCCTCCTCATGATGGAACGCTGTCTGAAAACTAGCCGGTTCCATCCTGCTGTAGCCAGGGGCGCTGTACGGATACTAGCGTTGCCCTCAATTTGTACTCCACGGAATGGTGTCTCCTGTAGCTGTCCTTCTGACCGTGGGAACAATCCCGCCACTTGCCAACAAATGTAACGGAGCAGGAACACGCAGTCCAAAATCTCCGCTGGTATACGATAAAATACCCAAGAGGCACTACAGTTTCACCATCCCCGACCTCCCATATTGGACGACACACAATTTGGGAGTCAAATGAATACTGACTTTATTTACCTTTACAGAAATATATATACATCTCTTTGGCCACAGGTAATACACATGCCCATATTTGGCCACACACAATACACATAAAGAGAACAATAGGTGGGTCACACCTCCCTGGCAACTTTGATACAATCAGACATTGATTCAATTACACTTCTTTGTTCTTATCTGAGAATGAAAACACTGTATACAATAGACTTCCTTTATCTTATGCGGAGTCGCTGTAACAAGATTATCTCCCATGCCAAGTAGCTGTAAATGTCAATGACAATATTCTGCAGAGCATCAACCAACATACATATATTAGGATCATATTTTAACCATAATAATCATAAAACAGGGTAAAACAGTGATGGGTTCCGTTACATATATATATATATATATATATATATATACAAACACACACACATATACAGTGCCTCGCAAAAGTATTCACCCCCCTTGGCATTTTTTGTGTTTTGCTGCCTCCCAACCTGGAATTAGCATGGATTGTTTGAGGATTTGCATCATTTAATTTACAGAACATGCCCACAACTTTGAAGATGTTTTTTTATTTTTTTTTGTGAAGCTAACAATAAATAGGACAAAATAACAGAAAAACTCAATGTGCATAACTATTCACCCCCTAAAGTCAATACTTTGTAGAGCCACCTTTTGCGGCAATTACAGCTTCAAATCGCTTTGGATAAGTCTCTATGAGCTTGTCACATCTTACCACTGGGATTTTTGCCCACTCCCCCTTTCAAAACTGCTCCAGCTCCTTAAAGTTGGATGGTTTGCACTTGCGAACAGCAATCTTTAAGTCTGACCACAGATTTTCTATTGGATTGAGGTCTGGGCTTTGACTAGGCCATTCCAACACATTCACATGTTTCCCCTTAAACCATTCAAGTGTTGCTTTTGCAGTTTGTTTGGAGTCATTGTCCTGCTGGAAGGTGAACCTCCGTCCTAGCCTCGAATCACGCACATAGTGGTACAGGTTTTACTCAAGAATTTAGCACCATCCATCTTTCCCTCAACTCTGACCAGTTTCCCTGTGCCGGCTGCTGAAAAACATCCCCACAGCATGATGCTGCCACCACCATGTTTCACTGTGGGGATGGTGTTCTTTGGGTGTTGTGATGTGTTGGGTTTGCGTCAGATATAGCGTTTTTCTTTAATAGCCGAAAAGTTACATTTTAGTTTCATTAAATCAGAGCACCTTCCTCCATACATTTTGGGAGTCTCCCACATGCCTTTTCACAAACTCAAAACAAGCCATTTTGTTTTTTTGCTGAAAGTAATGGCTTTCTTCTGGTCACTCTTCCATAAAGCCCAAGTCTATGGAGCGTACAGCTTGTTGTCGTCCTGTGTACAGATACTCCAGTCTCTGCTGTGGAACTCTGCAGCTCCTCCTTGCCCGGTTCGTGAGTTTTGGGGTGCGGCCGTCTCTTGGCAGGTTTGCTGTTGTGCCATGTTCTTTCCATTTGGTTATGATAGATTTGATGGTGCTCCTGGGGATCATCAAAGTTTTGGATATTTTTTTATAATCTAACCCTGACTTGTACTTCTCAACAACATTGTCCCTTACTTGTTTGGAGAGTTACTTGGTCTTCATGGCAGTGTTTGGTTAGTGGTGCCTCTTGCTTAGGTGTTGCAGCCTCTGGGGCCTTTTCGAAAAAGGTGTGTCTATGTAATGACAGATCATGTGACACTTAGATTGCACATAGGTGGACATCATTTCACTAATTATGTGACTTCTGAAGGTAATTGGTTGCACGAGAGCTTTTTATGGGCTTCATAACAAAGGGGGTGAATACATACATACATGCCAATTTTCTGTTTTCTATTTCTAAAAAATGTTTTATGTACATATTTTTCTCATGTAACTTCACCAACTTAGACTATTGTGTTCTGATCCATCACATAAAATTCAGATTAACAAAACATTGAACTTAAGGCTGTAATGTAACAAAATAGTGAAAAAGTCAAGGGGTTGACGACTTTTGCAAGGCACTGTATGCATTTCATGTTATGTGTTTACTCTTAATAAAAATTGATTGACAAAAAAAAAAGAATGTTTGTGGTCCATCCATGACCTTATGGATGATTTTGTGGCCAATGATCTGGACACTGTGAGCAGCAGAAATGTGAGACACAGTCTTCTTGGGGCAGTGTTTTGCTACCAGCACCTGCTGGATCGCCATAGAAAGAGGATGTGTGCTGCATGAGCACTGCTGCAAAAACATATACGATCATATATAAAGTGACTTATATTTCACCAAATTGATATATATGACCAGGATTGTGCACAGGAGGACCCAGTTGGTTTTAATAATCAAGTTTGGAAACTTTTTCTTCTGAGATTTGCTGCTGAACCATAACAAACCCCATCCATACTTAAGGTTGGTAAACACCAAAATTGCTTGTCTGGATCAAACCTATACAGTTCTAATCTAGATGCCTTACACTATTGGAGATCTTTTCTGTGTAACGATTTGTAGATATAGAATAAAATCTGGATTGTACTCCCAATAAACTGTATAATTGTGAATTATGTAAATCAAAAAAAGACCCAGCATCTTATATCTCATATAATAATACAGATATAACCTATGCCTTTTATGTGGGAGACTGTGAAAAATTAATGCAGACTATTTCCGCTTTATAAGGTCCCAGATTATCACCCTCTGATCAGACCTTCCAATCCAGGGGCCCCATACACCTCCCACACCTCCACTTCTAGAGTAAAGCCTAAAGGGCTTGGAGTCAAAATCTGCCCACACTCATATTGACAAAATATAACGAAGGCAAGAAACAAAATATAACATGCTTGCACAGATACCCTATAATCTGGGGATGCTAAGAGCTAAAGTGATGAACCACTAAGGAGTACCTAACACTTTCAACCCCAGTGCCTGCACAGTGTTAAAGGCCTAGAAGCAGGGTACAGAGAGCTGTTACACAACAAGCCAGACCCCCAGGGGTTAAAGGAAAGCCCTAATCTATTGTATCTGGTGATTTACAGTATTCCAGGACTATAAGCCCAAAAGAAAATCCATTGTGATTTGTTATCTCTACAGTACATTCTTGCCAGAACTGTCTTTTATCATACGTTCTTGCCAGAACTGTCTTTTAACGTAGTGGCTGGGAATTACTCTAAGGGCTGGAAGACTTGCTCTGGGGAGGACTGCACAGCCTAGGGTGGCACGCCCAACATGTTTTGGACAAAGGTCTGAACATAACAACTTGATAGAAATAGCTCTCTTAATTTGTCTGCACAGCTCCATCTAGTGGGCAAATTTCAGGCCTGCAAATTCAGACCTGCAACAAAAAAACTACAAAACACTGCCATCTGGTGGGCCTACAAAGTATTTAGAGCTCTATACAACATTGACTGAGAGCTATAAGGCCTTCCAGTTAACCACTCCCTGCACCCCTCATCATTACCTGCTCCTCTCAGCTATCTCATGGGACAAGACTTTTTTTTCTCCCCACACTTTCTCACCAGCCAAGTCTTCCTATCATAATGCCTGAATAGCACTATAAGTGTACCTGAAGGCCCCGGGCCCAATGACTTGATATGACCAGACTGGAGACCTCTTGGACATGATCCTTATCTAACGAAGAAAAATTAGTATCTATACCTGAGGGCACCCGGCCTACTGGTGTGTTATGACTGGGACGGGGGCTAAGCGGATATAATACCTACTTGTTAACAGAAAGAAAGCCTATCCCTATGCCTCCCGATTGTCAGCCTAGACAGTGTCCTCTCACATTTTCATGCCTCAGCTTCACCCGCTAAAAACACTATCTTCCTATCCATCATGGGGAAATCTAGCAAGAAAACCCAGCAATCTAGAGGAATTAAGGATCACTTTCCAACACAAGCCCCTCCACCGGCTCCATCTCCGCAGCCAGATCCCACTTCTTCAGACAGCTCGGACATCAAGGGTACCCCGGAATACCCTCCACATATATATATAAAAGTAAAGATTTATACAACTACATATATTTTATAAAATACACTTATTAAAGACACAATGTTTAAAAAGTATCACTGAATAAGCCATATCTTACAACTACCTCCACAAATAAGTATTACTGTTGTTCAGACATAATTTAGAAATCTGTGCTAACAATGTATATAAACTACTCCATAAGCACACTTTGGCTACATTAATTCAGGCAACTTCTTAAAAACCACACCTGTATCATTGTTATGGCCTGTACTGTTCAAAAACATGTTCTTAAAAGTAAATATGGCTAGGCCTGCACTCAGGGAGAGACCGGAGGACCCTGTAGTGCCCCGCAGGGCCTGCGGGTCGGAGCTGGTGGGTCTGGGGATGGCCCGAAGTTGATCAGGGCCCGAGGTGGGCTGGCGGGCTGGAGGACAGAAAAGCCAGCAAAACAACGGCCGCCATCTTGCGGTCCCACAAGGCGGACCTGAGGCCTGGGCCTGGGAGGCAAGTACGCACACCCCCTCCACAGGGCTCTAACTCTGCGAGGAGCTGCTGTCTCCTGACATACTGAGCTGTGCCAATAATGCCTTCACCTTCTCTGGACCCCTGCAAACTGCCAACCCAGTAGGGCTGGAAGAAGCCCCTTGACAGACTAGGCGAACCCTGGGACCCCTGAGAATGGAAGAGGAGTCTACCCTACCAAAATCTTGCACCCCACATTCCCTTCTTCTGATTTGATCCTGACAACATCAGGCCCAGAGGCTGTGTCTTTATTTTTGCCAAAGACATTGCAACTTTATTGGCCCTGAAAGTTTGGCAGACTTATTGGCACATAACTGTGGGTTGACTTCATTACCCCCTGATTTAAGAGATCCAGCTAGCTCTGTGACTGAATACTCTACAAGGCCAATAGATTGGCGTCTGCTATACGGAGAAGGCTATGAGGAAAACGAGACAGGTTGCTAGCCAGGAGACTAAAGTTTAAAGAAATTCAATCCAGGGTCACCCAGATTATAAAATATGATGGTAAAATCTCCTGTAGCCGAGGGACATTCAAAAATAGTTTTAGTCCTTCTATCAGCAGATATATTCATCTCGAATGCAGACTGCAAGACTGGACCTTGATTCCTTTTTAGGATCTATAGATCTTCCCTCGATAACAGAGCAGCAAATAGCTAATTCGAAGTTAGACATTTCACCCGAAGAAGTGAGAGCAGCCATCCAAAGTCTCAAAATAGGTAAATCCCCTGGGCCGGATGGTTTCAGAAATTTATATTATAAGAAATTTGAAACTTTACTTACTCCACATCTCACGTCCCTTTTCAAAGCAATTTTGAAGGGAGAAAATATGCCCCCAGAGTTAAATCAGGCGGATCTGGGGGTATTTCCTAAAGAAGGTAGGGATAATCTTGAAGTGAAGAACTACCTGCCCATATACCTATTGAACGGGGACGTCAAGTTATTAGCTAAAATTATGGCAACGCAGATCTCCAGATTTTTACCAGAGATTATACACAAAGACCAGGCAGGTTTTATACCTTATAGGCAGGCAAAGGACAATGTCAGACGTATCCTGAATATCCAATATTTGGATCACAAAGCTAATTTCCCGATGTGTCTACTGGCCCTAGACACTGAGAAAGCCGTTGGCACGGTTGAATGGCCATACCTGTATAAGGTGCTTGACAAGTTCGGTTCTAAGGGTCATTTCGTTACTCTACTTAGAACATACTACGATTCTCTGCTAGCTAGCCTGAGGTTGCTGGGCGACCACATGGCCCAGATTCAAATTCAAAGAGGTACGCGTCAGGGATGCCCACTCTCGCCCCTAATATTTGCCCTTGCCATAGAGCCGCTGGCACAGGTAATTAGATTGGATAAGGAGATTCAAGGGTTTGAAGTAGGATTACAACATTACAAGTGCTCTTTCTTCGCTGATGATATCTTATGTACTCTAACTAGCCCCAGGTCATCCATACCAGAACTTATGACGGTTTTAGATAAATTTAGTAGAGTTTCAGGGCTTAAGCTGAATCTAGAGAAATCAGAGGACCTAAGCTTGGTCATGATACAGAGCGATATAGAATTTCTGAAATCTATATATGCTTTTCATGGCCTGCCCGACATATAAAATATCTAGGGGTTAACATTACACCCAAGCTATCGGATCTATACAAAGCAAATTATCCTCCTTTGTATAAAAAATTGAATGACGACTTGTTGAAATGGAGGAAATACCCGCTTTCGTGGACTGGCCATATAGCAGCAACCAAAATGAACATACTACCTTAGATCTTGTGTCTCTTCAGAATGCTCCCTATACCAATTTCCCTGAAAGAGCTTGACCGGTTCCAATCTAGTATTTTTAGATTCATTTGGAAAAATAAAAACCCTTGTATTTCTAGAAAAATAATGTGCCGGCATAAAAAGGAGGGGGGACTATCATGCCCAAACTTGCAATACTGTTTTAAGGCGGCGCTATTAGCTCAGCTGTCCCCATCAGCCAAGTTGGGTGTTCTTGGAACATCAACAAATGTTTCCTCGTAACTGGGAGACACTAATCTGGGTTCCTGAGGGGCTGAGCCCGATTAAGACTCTACAAAACCCTATAATACAATTAACTATAACCTCCTGGAGGTGGGCTAGGTCCAAGAATAGGTTATATGTAGATGCATCCCCTCTGGTGTCGGTTCTCTCTTTTCCTGAAATTTTGGCAAACTTGAGTGTAACATCTAAACACTGGTGGACCTCTAGAGGCTTGGACAGGTTAGGCTCTTGGTTCACTGAAAGTCGCGTGATTACTTTTGATCAGTTCAATGAGAAATATTCCCTCCCTTCGAAGGAGTTTTATAACTATCTGAAAATAAGAAGTAAATATGGCTAAATATTTCATTATGATGTCACACTTAATGCAAATGTCAGGTGTTGTATGCACAAATATGCCATTTGGTGTTAAATGATGATGATATTAACATTATTGACATGGAAACCTAAGACTACAGTAAGCAAATGCATGAAGACATAGAAGTGTCAAGGCATATTTTGCCATCAACCATTATTGATATATAAATATGAATATGCTGTTATACATATTTTATTGATCTCTTCATGCAGATGATTTCTGATTTCTGATATATGATTATACTCCACTATATCTTAACACAGAATGTGTATACTGGAATATCATGTGGATACACAAAGCAGATCCTTAACTAAATGTAATCTATTTTTATATCCCAAATCAATAACCATAAGAAGCATATAGATTCTGGTATAATAAGAATATACATTTATTATATCCACAGAGCACAATCTGAAATGTAGCAGACCGTGCATTAATATGATGGCTTAAAAGTAAAGCTGTGTAATAGGCATCATT
The DNA here is from genome assembly GCA_027410445.1 of Discoglossus pictus. Lineage (NCBI taxonomy): Eukaryota > Metazoa > Chordata > Amphibia > Anura > Alytidae > Discoglossus > Discoglossus pictus. The sequence goes on from CM050163.1 coordinate 87,076,690, forward strand.
GTGTGACCATATATCTGTTTTTATGATGTGTTGATCTTGGATGGTTCAATTAATTGCCACTGTGAAAAATATGTATAGCATATGATTTATCATTGATGTGTATTATGATCTCTTTTTGTACTGGCTTATATCAAACCAATAAGCCCTGCTGGGGTCTGCCCTCTGCAGCTCAGGATGACACAGACTCTGCTATACTTGCCAATACTCTGTTGTACTTGCTGTGCTGTGTCTCATACTAATCAGTCTCTGACCATCTCTCAGCAAGACTTAACAACATGCTGCTGAGACATGCTCTCTGACATTGGATGTGTGTTATCGATGTGTGTTGTATACAGGTTTGAATATGTGATGGGATGGTAGTGTTTATGATATTCACCTGGCATATTGCCTGCCTGCTGGGTGTCCACCAGGCCCAACTACCATTGCTGGGGCAATCCCTCAGCATCCTCTCCCACTCATTGAAGTGGATGGTCACTGGAGGGCCACCAGCTGTTGCTCTGACAGCTTTGACCTCCTCTGACATCTTCTTCCTCATCTTGCACCGGCAGTCATCATAACAGTGCTTTACAGACCTAACATCCCTCACAAAGACTCCCAAGGCACTGATCTTCCTGCTACCTCCTTCCACATCTTGGTCATCTGACCAGACCTCACATCCCTGCACATCCCTGCCCCCTTGGAGAATTTGGGTGTGGGCATGGATGAAACAAAAAAAAAACATAAATTATTTGTGGGTATAATTGGGGAACCTGTTCTTGGGAACAACCTCTTGTCCTCCTGACTGTGCCTGGAGTGGCTCACCTTCCTGGTCTGACCCTGAGGCCTGTCCCTCCCCAGCATTACTCAGTACTCTTAAGCCCCCCCTGCTCTATATGCACCTGCATCTTGGGCATCCCACGCTCCTCTACTGCTGCCACTCCAGGCCCTCCCTGTCCCCCCCACTACTGTCACTCCTGGTACTCTCTGACCCTGCTCTGCTGAGAATGAATTCAAATTTTAGTAGTGTCTTGTGTAACATACTGATGTATTTTGGAGATCTTTTTAGGTGAAACTGACAATATTTTGTCATTGATTGTGTGTGAGGAATGAGAGAGAGGGCAGGGTCTAATAGAACCCCAAGACTATAAGCCTGGGAGGTTTTAGTGATGATGGCATTGTTAATAGTGAGAGAGATATTTGAGGAGTGGAAGCTCTAGTAGAAGGTGTGAAGATTAGGAGCTCAGCCTCTGACATAAACCTTGGGGTAATCCAACAGACAGAGGGCGAGGCAAAGAAGAGATGCTAAAGGTTCAACCATTGAATGTGAACCATGAGAGAGCTGTTTCACGCATGCCAAGAAAGAGGAGAATTTGGATTAAAAGAGAGGGGTCAACTGTATCAAAGGCAGCAAAGAGAACCAGGAGAATTAGAATACAGAAGTGACCCTTTGACTTGATGGGGATCAAGTCATTAGTGACTTTTGTGAGAGCTGTTTCTGTTGAGTGTTGGGGCCTGAAGTCAGATTGGAGGGGGTCAAGTAAGGAGGCAATACATTTGGTAAGGTGATTGTACTGTAGATGAGTCGCTCAAGCACTTTTGAAGCCAGGGGAACTAGAGAGATAGTTAAATGCCAAAGCCGGTCATATGAGTTTTCTTAGGAATGGATGTACTTATGACATGTTTTAAAGATGATGGAAACTTGTCAGTGATGAGGGAAAGGTAGAACAGATGTGTGAGAGCTGGGATAAGTGTGTTATAGAGGGAAATGATTAAGTGTTAATGAACAGGATCATGTGGACAAGTTGTAAGGTGTAGAGACTTCATCCTCAGTTACAAGGTCAAAGGAGTCCATAGTGGATGTTGGATTGGGGAAGGGTAAAGGCTGGGTTTTGTTGGTTTGTTGAGAGGAGAGTGCATTTGATCCACATTGAGAGAAGTACAAATTTCAGATTTGTATTCAATTTTATTTTATCCAGCTGTGAGACAAGAAGGGACAGATGGTGTGGTGGGCAGAGGAGAGTGTTGAATATAGCAAACAAATGTTGGGGGTTGGAGGACAGATTTGATATTACCATTGAGAAGTAGTGCTGTTGAGGGCAGAGAAGTAGGAGCGCAAAATACACTTGTAAGAAGTCTGCTGATGTGAGAGATTTCCTCCATGGTCATTCAGCAGTAACGTAGCAACTCTGGAAGTAAAGTATTTGTGTAGTGTATCATGGTTGTGGAGAGCGAGGGCATCTGCCTGTGGTAATGGCGGCAAGAGTGACAAGGGTGGAAGTTAGAGTCATGTGAGGTGCCAGTGTCAGAGCGGGTGAGGGTGGGGAGGAGAATGGGTTGTAGTACTTTGGAAAGTTGTTGTGGGTCAAGTGCTTGTAGGTTTCTGTGGGTTCTAGTGGCAGGGATTGAAGAAGGGTAGTGAGTAGAAGGTGTGGTTAGGTTGCAGTTTAGGAGATGGTGGTCAGATAGAGAGTGGAGCGATGATAAGGTTGGAGATTGTACAGAGATTGGTAAAATAAGGTCAAGGAACTATCTATCATGGTGAGTTGTGGATTCTGTCCATATTGAGATGCCAATGGAAGAGGTAAGTGAAAGTAATTTTGCTGCTGTTGGGGAGGTGGGTTTGTAAGTAACAATGCTGCAATTGGCAAGAACAAGTGTAGGTACATTGGAGGAGAGAAAATGAGGGAGCCAGGTGACAAAATTATCCAAAAATGAATTGGGTGGTCCAGGCGGTCGAAAGATCTCAGCAAGTCTCAGAGAGATGGGCGAGAAGAGGCAGATAGTGTGAACAAAAGATGAGTATTGGAGTGAGGGAATCAGGAGTATGCCGTGAAATGTGCAGTGAGAGGAAAGTTATATACCCACACCTTGCTTGTTCTCAGGTCTAGGTGTGTGACTGAAGTGAAAGCCATCATATGAGAGTGCCACAATTTAAAAGTACATTTTTTTGCATTCATTTAAACTGGTTATTTAGGGATGATATCCTTCCAAACTTGTAAATCGGCACTTTAGAGTGTATCTAATTAATTGATAGTCTTTACTCAAAATGTTCTTATCTACAATGTGTAATTCTAGCTAACTGATTACACGTTTATTCCCAATGGCTATAGAAACTATTCACTATTGAGAAGCAGAATGTTAAAAAGTAGTGCTATTATTTATACTGTAATAGTAGACCCAAAACTTGCACTAATATTAATATTTTTTTTTTTTGAGTTTGCCCTAATGTATTTTTTCTGATATTTACAACAATCATTGTGCCACTCTCAAGTTCTATACACAGCTGTCTATCGCCATCTAGTGAATTAGGTAGATACGTGCAATGTCTTAGTTTCTACGCTATAATTTGTTAAGGGATACTGGAGTCACAATATATGCACTGCACTATTAGAGTGTGAAAACACATAAAGAAAAAGCGTTTCATGTATTAAATTAATGCTGAGTTCATGGAGTTTTGGTCAATAGAAGTCAGTGGATTTCAGTGTGTGACTGAATTAGTAATAAACTTTCAACAGCATGGTTGTAATGAATATTTATTAGAATCAGGAGTAGAGCCTTTAAATCAGACAGTGGCTATGACACAAGTAACCACTTTATTATTATATTATTAGATTATATGCCAGCACCCACTGTAACAACAAAATAAATAGTTTAGCGATTTAGGCTGGAGTCCATGAAGTTGAGGGTCCCTAGTTAATGTCCTCATACAGCCTGTGTTATGCATTTTAAACCCCATTGTGCCAATCCTGTTAAATAAATGTGTTGGCTAGGGACAAGCATGTTCATTTAACAAGTTTGTTATGCATGGGGTGATCAGCATGTACAGGGTGTTAGGAGTGGATGGTATCAACATGCTTCATGAGATCCCTCCTGCAATGACCTCCTGAGACCTGATGTGACCCACATATCTGATCACCCAAAACTAAATTTGGCATTCAGTATTCATCCCAAATGATGTCAAGTGAAGTTGCGAGCACATGATGTCATGTATGTCCTGCTGGGAGGAAACAAAGCTTGAGCCGGGAACACCAATGTTAGCTTTGAGTGATCAATTTGGGGGGGAGGGGGGGGGGCATAAGATTGCAGGGGTCATAGTAGGGGGTCACTGGTGAGGGAAATAAGGAGGAGGGGGTCATGGAGGGATAATGAAAGGGAAATATATAAGGGGAGTGGGAATTAGGGGCAAGACAGGGGAGAGTGAGGGGAAAATCACTGTGGGATGAGGAAGTGGGGAGATCAGGGGAGTTCAGGAAGAGATAAGGTAGAGGGGAGATGAGGGAAAGACCAGGAGATTACAGGGCAGAGTTGAGGGAAATATTGGAAGGGGATAATAGGGGGAGCGGGAAATAATGCAGGGGGATCAGCAGAGAGATGTCCGCTGTCAACCTGGGTTCAATTCCAAGTCAGAGAAGCAAGAGGTCACACCCCCTGAAGTTGGGCATGGTCAGTACTGGGATGGGAGACCATCTAGGAATACCAGGAGCTGTATGCTGTGGCCCAATGGAGAAGGAACTGGCAAAGCCACTCCAGTATCTCTGCCATGAATACCAAGTGGATCAGCATGACCATGGACATAAAGAATTTCTAGTGTGTTATGGTTCATGAGGTCACGGAGAGTCCAAAATGACTGAGCAATGTAAAAAGAATGGGAATTGGCGAGGGAAGGAAACAGAAGGGGCAAGATGCTGAAGATAATGGAGGATCTGGGAAAGCGATAAGAGAGGGAAAGGTCAAGAAAGGGGTTTATAAAAGAAATCGGGTGGGATGAAGGGTTGGAGGGAGATTAGAATTAGAGAGAGAAGAGGGGGAAGGACTGGGTCAAATAAATAAAGAGATTGTGGAGGAGATGAGGTAAGAGAAAGACCAGGAAGGATTAGATAAGGGGAGGGACAGGGAGAAGTGGAGAAATGACGGTGAGAGAGATGAGGGAGGAGAGCATGGAGGGTAGATGGGGAGAAATAAGGAAGTGAGAGAGCTACATGTGGAGGCATGAGTGAGGGATAATGGAATGAGAGAGAAATGGGTAAACACTGGATAAATGAAACAGAATTATCTGGGGGAGGGGGAAGGGGGGAAGAGAGAAGAGAGGATTATGGCTGGAGAGAGTTATATAGATTAGACAAATAAAAGTTGAAAAACATATATGGGAATAAGAGAGATTGGGAAAGGGAAGAGAGATGGTGAAGGGGGGTATAGGGAAATGGGAGGTGGGGGATAGAAATGAAAGGTGGAAAGAGAGTGATGTGTGAGAGAAAGAAAGCAATGGGGAGAGGTGAATGGGCACACATGGGGGATAGAGAGGAGCTGAGTAAATTTATAGAAATATTAGCTTTTAGCAAACACTAGTAATTTGGGGTTTTTGGGGAATGAACCGTGCTGGGTGGTTTTGAATTCTCTAGATTCTGTACTTTCAGACAATTTATACTTTTATAGAATTAAGTACAAGGGCAGATTAAACTCTTTGTATATTGCACTTAAGTCAAAAAGAGCCTCCTATACACTTGTAAGTTAATGACCTCTGTTTGTGTGTGCAGTATACCAGTATAAAGCTGAACTACTGCTGAAAAAAACAGTATAACATTCTTCAAATGTAGAGACAAATACGCTAAGGGTTGAAAATCAGAAATATCTTTGAATATCACATATAATAGTTGGCAAACTACGAATCGTCGTCACGCTTTGCGAGCTCGCGAAGTGAGCTCACAAAAACGGCATCTTTCGCAAAGAATTTGCGAAAGGTGGAAGCTTTAAGGCGCATGACTTTGGAACAGCACAACCCTGCATAATCCTTAACTCAAAGCACTTTGTCCTACGCCGCCTCAAAACACTAACAACACAACCCCGCATTGTTAACTTGCAGCATTTTCACTACAGCGCCTTAAAACACCATACAAAACTTCCACACACACCTTAACTCGCAGCTATTTACTCCTACAGCGCTTCAAACAAACCCACAAAATTCCCAAACACAAACCTCAAGTCGCAGCACTTACTCCTACGGCGCCACACACCACCGCACAAAAAAATAAAAATGAGGCTACACGACCGTGAAGCGCGCAAAACATAGCCAGACACGTAGCAGTTTGACAAGGCACATACGAGGTACTACAACAGGCTGTTACTAAAGACGGAAAATTCTTCAGACGCGTATAACACATACAATATCAATATCGCCGCATTTTACGACAATATACACAATAACGCATCTGAAATGGCGGCTTTCCTGACTAAACTAATGGTTCTGGCTCGCTCACGCAGCCTATATATAGGGCACACTGCTGACTTTTTCCTCAGGTGATGACAGTCTGACTGGATATTTTCTGCTGCCGGAAAATCAAAAGAGATTTTTACCTCTTCAGGATATTGATTGCTGGATATTTATTATAAAAAGGTAAAGTATATTAATTAATTAATTATTTTTCAATTAAAAAAATATTAATAAAAAAAAATGTAATTACTACATTTTGCAATACATGTACTTTAGCACGATATTAATCATTAACCATTTCAAATATGTTTATTAATTCATTAATTAATTTTTAATGGACATTAGTTTATTAATTATTAATTATTTATAAAAATGTATACAATTATCACTACCTATACTTTATGATTACATTATTGATTAACTCTTTATAATATATTTAGTAATTGATTAATTACTAATGTTCATTCGTTAATTAATTATTAATTATTAATTATAAGAAAGTTAAAAAATAGATCATAAAATATGTATATTTATCACTGGACTTACATTTTGGGGTTGATGATCAACTATTAATGTTCATTTATTACTTTATTAATCATTAAGATTAATAATGTTCATTAATTAATTATTAATTAGTCGTAATAACAAATTTAGTAAAAAAATATATAAAAAAAGATGCATAGTTCACAGTGGACTTACATTTCGTGGTTGCTGCTCAACTATTAATGTTCATTAATTACTTCATTGATCATTCATAGAACAAATGTTTTGGGGAAAATGCATGAAAACATATGCACATTTTGCACTGCACTTACATTTCAGTGTTGCTGCTTAATTATTACATTGCTGTTATATTTATGTTTTCAGCCTTCATTATTAACGCAATTGTTTTTGTGTGTTGATGCTTAATTATTAATGTTTATGATTAATTATTTAATTAGTCATTTATTTTAAAGACTTAAAAATTAAATGTGCTATAACGCATCACAAAATAGGTAGATTTTACAGTGTCATCATATTTATCTGTTGCTGCTCATTGTCTCAAAGGAATAGGATCCTGAAACCGCTTAAATATTTACATCACTTTCTTACATTTTATAGTGCATTTACTTACGTATTTTGCAAATATGCCAATTAAACATCATACAAACATTAACAATGCTTTTTATTTTATTTCACAGTTTGATCATCTGGGCACCTGACTACACAAAGGGGCGTTTGCAGCATTTGATCTGCAATCAGATTGCCTTCACAGGTATATCATTTTTCAATATTTACATTTATTTTAGTAGATGCATGTATAACAAGGACAACAAGTACTTTCAATGATTCATACATTCATTCAAACAAAAAATTAAATATGATTTTTACATCTTTTGACAGATTTCTCACATCTCCACCTGCCTGAACATAGGAGATGACACTGCAGGAATTAACATTATAGAACATCAAAATCACAGGTATATGATTTTGTGATGACATTCTTTACAAATATAGCATTAAGTATTGATTTGCGTTGAGCAATGTTATTTAATACATTCATTCAAACAAAAAATTAAATATGATTTTTACATCTTTTGACAGATTTCTCACGTCTTTGCCTCTGCAGGATTTTACATTATAGAACATCTACTTCACAGGTATATGATTTTGTGATGACATTCTTTACAAATATAGGATTAAGTATTTTTTGGAGCCCACGGATGACAGATATTGCTTAATTAATTTAAGTAATTTATTTTAAAAATTAATCAATATTTACAAGAAAAAAAAAGAATACATATATCCTTAGCTATTGATGTTTAAAATAATTACACTTTAACATCATACCTTGATTTATTGATTAATTTCTGCATCATTTCTTCATTTCTTCATTAATTTATGTAGTACGGAAATAAAAAGCCTTTCACGCCAATCTATACTTTACTCATAGCTATTTCCGTTTGTCCTTCTTTACGAAAACATATTTACAGGTTTAGATTTTGTAGTCATAACACTTTTACATTCATTTATTAATGAGTATTCTTTCATTCATTAATTCATCATTATGTTACTGCTCATTGTCTAACAGGGATAGGACCTTAGAAGCAGTTAAATATTTAATTTCATGTATTATATTAGGTCACTTTTTAACATTTTAAAATGATTTTAACATATATTTATGATTAGGATTTACGTTTACTATGTATGCCAATTAAAATGCATATTTTCTAAATATTTATATGTCATTTTAGAGATCCATCATCTCTGCACCTCCCTGAACACACAGAGTGACGTCTGCAGTATTTCAGTTGATATCACATCTAATTGACAGGTATCATTCTTAATGACATTATTTATAAAAACAGAATTAACACCCTTATTTGGATAGAAGATAACTAACTACAAACTTACATAACCAAAAATATGTTATGTGGTTATATAGAGCACTATTCAATTTGCTAAATCACAATTTAACAAAGTCTCTAATTATTTTTTCATCAACATTATTCAAAGGTTGTCATTCATTAAAAGATACATATTTAAAAACACATTTATCTTTACATGAATGAGAATTACACTTCAGATGTTTATTCATGTCAATCTATAGTTTGCTAATAGCTCTTTTGCGTAGCCCTTCTTTAGGAACACGTGATTACCTGTTTATGGTTTTGCATTCATGATAGAGAGAGACACAGAGAGAGAGAGAGAGACACACACACACAGAGACACACACACACAGAGACACAGAGAGAGAGACAGAAAGAGAGAGACAGAGAGAGACAGACTGAGGGAGACAGACCGAGAGAGACAGACAGAGAGAGAGACAGGCAGACACAGAGAGAGACACAGAAAGAGACACACAGAGAGACACTCACACATAGAGACACACACACATATAGAGAGACAGACACACACACATAGAGAGAGAGACACACACACACACACAGAGACACACACACAGAGACTCACACACACATAGAGATAAACACAGACACACACAGACACAGTCAGACACCCAGAGAGACAGACAACCAGAGAGACAGACAGAGACAGATTACCATTACATTTTTTAGAAATACAGTCAGGTCCATAAATATTGGGACATGGACACAATTCTAACCTTTTTGGCTCTATACACCACCACAATGGATTTGAAATGAAACAAACAAGATGTGCTTTAACTGCAGACTTTTAGCTTTAATTTGAGGGTATTTACATCCAAATCAGGTGAACGGTGTAGGAATTACAACAGTTTGTATATGTTCCTCCCACTTTTTAAGGGACCAAAAGTAATGGGACAATTGGCTGCTCAGCTGTTCCATGGCCAGATGTGTGTTATTCCCTCATTATCCCATTTACAAGGAGCAGATAAAAGGTCCAGAGTTAATTTCAAGTGTGCTATTTGCATTTAGAATCTGTTGCTGTCAACCCTCAATATGAGATCCAAAAAGCTGTCACTATCAGTGAAGCAAGCCATCATTAGGCTGAAAAAACAAAAAAAAAACATCAGAGAGATAGCAAAAACATTAGTTGTGACCAAATCAACTGTTTGGAACATCCTTAAAAAGAAAGAATGCACCAAGGAGCTCAGCAACACCAAAAGACCCGGAAGACCACGGAAAACAACTGTGGTGGATGACCGAATAATTATTTCCCTGGTGAAGAAAACACTCTTCACAACAGTTGGCCAGATCAAGAACACTCTCCAGGAGGTAGGTGTATGTGTGTCAAAGTCAACAATCAAGAGAACACTTCACCAGAGTGATTACAGAGGGTTCACCACAAGATGTAAACCATTGGTGAGCCTCAAAAACAGGAAGGCCAGATTAGAGTTTGCCAAACAACATCTAAAAAAGCCTTCAAAGTTCTGAAAAAAAATCCTATGGACAGATGAGACCAAGATCAACTTATACCAGAGTGATGGGAAGAGAAGAGTATGGAGAAGGAAAGGAACTGCTCATGATCCAAAGCATACCACCTCATCAGTGAAGCATGGTGGTGGTAGTGTAATGGCGTGGGCATGTATGGCTGCCAATGGAACTGGTTCTCTATTATTTATTGATGATGTGACTGCTGACAAAAGCAGCAGGATGAATTCTGAAGTGTTTCGGGCAATATTATCTGCTCATATTCAGCCAAATGCTTCAGAACTCATTGGAAGGTGCTTCACAGTGCAGATGGACAATGACCCGAAGCATACTGCAAAAGCAACCAAAGAGTTTTTTAAGGGAAAGAAGTGGAATGTTATGCAATGGCCAAGTCAATCACCTGACCTGAATCCGATTGAGCATGCATTTCACTTGCTGAAGACAAAACTGAAGGGAAAATGCCCCAAGAACAAGCAGGAACTGAGGACAGTTGCAGTAGAGGCCCGGCAGAGCATCACCAGGGATGAAATCTAGTGATTTCTATGCGTTCCAGACTTCAGGCTGTAATTGACTGCAAAGGATTTGCAACCAAGTATTAAAAAGTGAAAGTTTGATTTATGACTGTAAATCTGTCCCATTACTTTTGGTCCATTAAAAAGTGGGAGGCACATATACAAACTGTTGTATTTCCTACACCGTTCCCCTGATTTGGATGTAAATACCCTCAAATTAAAGCTGAAAGTCTGCAGTTAAAGCACATCTTGTTCGTTTAATTTTAAATCCATTGTGGTGGTGTATAGAGCCAAAAAGATTAGAATTGTGTCGATGTCCCAATATTTATGGACCTGACTGTATATGACAGGTTAAAAAAATTCTGTATGTATAATAAAACAAATGCAATTCTTACAACTCTATTTCCAATAACAGATTACAGATTACAATGGCGGACAATGCAGAAGATAAGAAAGAATATAAAAGAAGGATGACACGGGAAAGGAAGCAGAGATGGAGAGATGCACAGACCCCTGAGACTTCACAACGTTTAAGAGAAGAAGATCGACAGAGACTTCTAAATAAAAGAAAAAATGGCTAAAAAAGCACAAAATGAGTCTGCTGGAGACTCAAAGAAAAGAAAAAGTAAACGAAATGTCTGTAAAACATTCTCTAATGACCCTATTTTGCGTCCTGACACCAATGATGATAGAGATGACACCAATATAGATACTGTATAGAAAGTTCACCTGTGATCTATATTGAGGACGGACATGATAGTCCTTTATTTAAAGCACTAGCATTGTGGATTAATGAATGTGGTTTGTCAGTTTTGTGGGGCCTATCATTTTCTGAAAGAAAGACCAACTGATGGAGAGTTTATTAGTTGCTGTCAGAAAGAAAAGGTAAGACTTCCAGAAAAACACACATTTCCAGACTATTTAAAAAGTATCACGAGTGATCCTACATTTCCAAATTACACCAATTTTAAGAAAAACATTCGGTTTTATAACAGTGCAATTTAATTTGCTTCAATCTGTGCAACATTAGCCAAAAATGTCCCAGGACATGGTCCTTACTGTTTTAAAGTCCAAGGACAAATATACCACCGGACGTCACAATTACACCCAGAATCAGTAGAACAAAGGAAATTTGCACAGTTATATGTCCTTGATACAATGGAAGCTGTTGAACAACGAATGATGCTTCCTGAAAATAAACAATGCTTACCCATAGTCTTTGAACAGATTGATAACATTATGGCCAACAACCCATATAGTAAAGCATACAAAAATTAGCTGAGGTTGAAAAAGAACCACTGGCACATGCGCAAAGACATCAATTACCAATGCCAAGAGTAACTATGGTTCTCAAAAGAGATCACCATACTGATCAAACATGGTATAATTTACCAACAGCAAATGAGGTTGCCATTGTATTTAAAAATGATGATGGGGAACCACCATTTGAGCGGGATATTAGAATATATCCACACAATCAAGAACAACCGTTTGTAAACATAAATATTATAAGCAGTAATTTGGATCCTATGACATATCCCAGTTTCTTTCCAAATGGGGAGCCAGGATGGCAACCAAAATTACAGTTGCAAAGTTATCCCAATAGTAAAGTTTGTGTTAGAAACAATATTTCCATGCTGGAATATAAAGTGGCACAAAATGCTGTCCGGGATCATTATAATACTATTTTATGTGGGGGTAAACTTACACAACAATGGATTATTGATTCCTATCTACAAGTTGAAGCAAATAATCTAAATTTTGTAAAATTTCAACAAAATAAGCTTCGAGTAGAGCAATATTGTGGATTGATGGATTATGTTGCTGAATTGGCTGCAAACAGAGACATTCCTGCTGGAGGAGCAATGATTTTTCCATCCTCTTTCCAAGGATCTCCTTGCAATATGCGAGAAAGATACAATGATGCCATTGCTATTGTCACTAAATTTGGCAAACCAGATTTATTTATTACATTTACATGTAATCCACAAAGGCCAGAGATCAAAGAAAATGTACTGCTTTGACAAACTACTTCTGACCGACCAGATTTGGTGGCAAGAGTATTGAAAATAAAACTAAATTAATTAATTCATGATATAACTAAAGCAGACTTATTTGGAAAATGTGTGGCTTTTGTTTATACCATTGAATTTCAAAAAAGAGGCTTGCCACATGCACATATACTTTTAATCTTGCAAGAAAAAGATAAATTGAATACGGCAGACAGAGTGGATTCAGTAATTACTGCTGAACTGCCACATCCAGAGAAACATTCCAAACTTTATGAGATTGTAACTCATAGAATGATACATGGTCCATGTGGAGAGATCAATCCAAATCCACCATGTATGGAAAAAAAATGCATAAAAGAGTTTCCAAAACAATTTCAAATGCAGACTTATTTTAATTTTGATGGATACCCTTTGTATAAAAGAAAAAAAGGACAAAGAGCTATTATCCGTGGCCAATAGGTCGATAATAGATATGTGGTTCCATACGATCCACTTTTGCTGATGAAGTACAATGCACATATCAATGTGGAAACTTGCACCTCTATCAAATCCATCAAATATGTGTATAAATATATATATATAAAGGATATTATGCAGCAACTGTTGAAAAAGACAATCCAATTTTACATGACGAACTTTCATCTTATTTAGATGCTCGCTATGTAAATGCTCCACAAGCAATGTGGCGTCTTCTCAAATTTGAGATGCATGATCGGTCACATGCTGTGTATCGATTAGTTGTCCATTTGCTACAAAGTCAATTTGTTTGCTTCACTGCAGGCAATGAAACAAATGCTTTAGCACAAAGTGAACATAGAGCAACAACGCTTACTGCTTGGTTTCAAATAAATTGTCAGGATGCTCAGGCCAGACAATTGGTATACATTGACATTCCAAATCACTATGTATTGGAAAATGGTGAATGGAGACAACGAAAGAAACATAATTATAAAATTATCCCAAGAATATATACCATCAGTCCACGAGATATTGAGCGTTTCAGTCTAATATTACTTCTTTTACGTGTTCCCGGTTTACAAAGTTATGAACATTTACGCACAGTCAATGACATAGTTTATGATACTTTCCAGTCAGCTGCAAAACATCAAAACTTTCTGGCAGATGATACAGAATGGGAGAGATGTCTCGAGGAAGCAGCACTATGTCAAATGCCAAAGCAAATGAGAGAACAATTTGCTTTCATTTGCATCTTTTGCAATGTACCAGATGCATTAATTTTGTGGGAATAATTTAAATTACATATGTGTGAAGATTTCTTGAAACGTTACAATGAGACCATTGCACAATTGAAAGCATTAATGGAAATACAGGAAATCTTTCTTTGTCATGGATTAAATTGTGCCAATTTTAATCTGCCTGATCCAGGAATTATAGATGAAATTAACTTTAATGAATATGACACTGACATTGAATACCAAAAAACACAAGACAAAATTGGAACTTTAAATGCATTGCAATTGGAAGCATTTAACGCCATCACAAATGCAATAGAAAATGACATGCTTAAAGAGTGTTATTTCTATCTGGATGGCCCTGGTGGATCAGCAAAAATGAATCTATATAATTTGTTGATGAGTTGCATTCAAGCACAGGGTCAAATAGCACTGCCATTTGCAACCACTGGAATGGCCCCACTTTTGTTAGAAGGTGGTAGAACTGTGCATAGTGGATTTAAACTGCCAGTTCCCATTTTGGAAACATCAGTGTCAGGTATTCAAATGAATTAATTTCAAGCCAAAAAATTGCACAAGAGTAAATTAATTATAATAGATGAGGCATCTATGATGTCATGTCATGCCCTGCAATGTATTGATAGATTATTAAAAGAAGTTATGGCTAATGATTTGCCATTTGGTGGAAAGGTGATGTTGTTAGGAGGAGATTTCAGGCAAACATTACCTGTGATGCCACATGGCAATCGGACTGACATTGGCGAAATGTGTATAAAAAGAAGTAAGCTGTGGAAAATATTTACACACCTTAAATTAGAAGTAAATATGAGATCTGAAGACCAAAATCAATTCAATGATTGGCTCATTCAGATTGGAGAAGGAAAACAGCCAAAAATAAATAATTTACCTGATGATGCTGTGCAAATTCCACCAGAAATGATTTCAAAAGAACCACTAATTTCAACAATCTTCCTCAATACCATCAATAACGAGGATTACTCAGACATTGCAAGCAAAGTCATATTGACATCCAAAAATATAGATGCCTTGAATCTAAACCACGAAATGTTAAAATGAATCAATGTACCCCAAAAAAAACTATTACAGTGCAGATTCTGTTCTGGCTGATGACAAAGATAGTGAAGCAAACTTTACTATGGAATTTATTAATTCTTTAACTCCCTCTGGAATGCCACCACATGTTTTGCAACCTAAAAAAGGGGCAATTGTCATGCTATTGAGAAATATGAATACCAAAAAAGGACTTTGTAATGGGAACAGATTAATTGTGAAGGATTGAAAGGATCATTTTATACATGCAGAAATTATGAGTGGTACCCATAAAATCTAACCAGTTCTTATACCGAGAATTGATTTGGCTCCAAGTGAGAGTGGTTTGCCTTTTGTCCTTCAAAGGAGACAATTTCCCATTATCATGACATTTGCCATGACCATCAATAAATCCCAAGGACAAACTTTTAAGTCTGTGGGTATTTTTTTGAAGGAACCTGTGTTTGCACATGGTCAGCTATATGTTGCATTTTCAATATTCCAGAGGAAATTAAAGTACATGTTGAAGAAAACCCAAGTCAGGGTGATTTATTGGAAGATGGATGCGTTTTTACGAAAAAACAGTGTGTACTATGAGGTGCTGTAAATATAGAGGACAGTGGTTTAATTTCGACAACAACATTTTATGTTACTCTGACTGATTTTAGAGGACCACTATTTCAATAAGAAACTCTATACAATGGCAAAAAATAGAGAACAGTGGTTTTACTTCCAGGACCAAATTTTAGCTCACTGGGACTCTTTAAACAGGGGACCACTATTTCACTTAGGAAACTCTATGTGCCATTTGCACAAAGTATAACAAGAAAAAAAAAACAACAACTGTAAACAGTGGTTATACAGATTGGAATATGTTAGAAGTTACCTTTTTACATGATTGGCCCCACAAAACAATAAGGTGACATTTTCTTTAACTTGAAGGTTAAATGTTATTGTTTTATGTTACTATTTCACATGTTAACATTGTATTTTCATAGTTGTGGAAAGTTGGTTCATTGTATATTTTATATAGTCAAGGATTTATGTTACTACAAGTTTCACCATTTGTTAATATATTGAACTGTATAATTAAATAGAGCATATTGATTCAGGGAATAATCCGATCGCCAGTTAATGGGGTCAGGAAGGAATTAATTTTTTCCCCTCTTTGATACAATTGGCCAAGTCTAAATGGGGGGCTTTATTGTTTGCCTTCCTCTGGATTCAATGCCATCTTAGTTTAACAAGTGTTTAAAAAAAATGAATGCTACAAAGCATCTCATTGTTCAAAATAGTTATTTACAGAAAGTTTACATAGTCGTCTGTTATTCATGGATAACTATCAATTCAAAATGTTAGTATTGTTAAAAACAAAGTTTCAAGATGGGTTAAAATACAAGTTGCATGTTACAAACTTTTATGTTATGGTTTACAATATGTATTCATGAAAACTTCAGACATTGTTATATTGTTATTCCATATATGACTGAATATCAAAAGAGTTAATATTGAAAAAAAATATTCTATACCTGTTGGTGAAATAAAAGTTGAAAGTTAAAAATGTTTAAGTTTTATTCAAAATTTGGTATTTCTTTGTAGATTAAAAAAAAGGTTAAGAATGTCAGAGACTCATATTGTGTGCCAAACAGTTTTCACAGCATTAAAATGTTATTGACCATAATTTTTTGAAGGGCAAGTCGCTAGTATATATATATATATATATATATATATATATATATATATATATAGAGAGAGAGAGAGAGAGAGAGAGAGGTTTATAATGAGTATTGCAATATAATTTGATACCTTTTGCATTGGACAAACGTGTTAGTTACAATGACGAGCTTTCGAGAGGTTCAACCTCGCTTTATCAAGTCTCAAGCAATACTAATATGAGATGGAACCCTCAGTTTGAATAATAACAGCAGATGCAGAGAGAGTGGAGACAGTATCTGACATCATCAGGTAAATACATATATGGGGAATAAACACAACTTAGTAAAGGAAACATATATACACATATTATATACACATGAAAAAGCAGAGCACTGTAGTCCACAGTGATATCTTTCCTCTTGGACAAACACCTCACTAAGAGTGCTAAGTCTGTTAAGGTATTAGAGGAAAAAAATCACATTAAATTCTGATAATGTGTTAGAAAACCCAAGTCCATATTAAGTCCCGTATTTTTAGTGTTGAAGAATGTGATCATCTTTATTTCAAATGCATTTTTCTCTTGGATGTTTTTAACTTTTCCTCTGAGTATTTTGACTTTTTAAATTTTGGATGGAGTGATCATTCTGGCTAAAATGGTGTCCCACTGGGCTACAATAACTGTCTTAATTATGCTTTCTTATTGAATGTCTATGTAAATCCATCCTTAAATGCATTTTTGGGCCGGTTTCTCCAATGTAACAGCCTGTGTCACATAAAGTACATTGTATTATATAAACCACATTGGACGATGTACATTAATATAATGTTATGGGTTTTGTTGTTATGTGTGGCTCTACCATCATTACAAATGTGTTGGCATAATTTACAGACACGTTTGTTACAAGGTTTAGTTCCATCTTGTATATTCAGTTATTCATTATCCAGTTTTCTGCTGACAAGTTTTTGTTTCAGGTTTGGTGGTTGTTTAAATGCAAGGATGGGAGGTTTTGGAAATACATCTTTTAATTCAGTATCTTCAATTAGTAATGGTTGTAAATCTTTGATTATTTTCCCAATTTTCTCTAAAATTGGATGGTATGTGGTCACTAAAGGTATACGTGAAGTAGTCTCTTTTTTTTTATTTTTTATAATTAACTTTTTTATTGAAAGAATAAACAAAGATAACATTGTAAGTTCAGCAAGTCATATAACAAATCTCTCAAGTATCAACAAGATATATCAAAAAGTTTCTTTCAAAGTTTTTCTTTTTTGGTTAGAATAACACATGACCATGTAAAACATTTATATACAGTCACACAAGGTCTTGAACATATATACATTCCTCAAAGCAGACATGTGTCCAGGAGGTACAGTACGGTGATACCATAGATCAAACATCAGGTCAACCCATAAAAGTAGTTCACACGAACCTTTATTTATTATTATTTTGATGGCAGTGGTTATTATTTTTTGGGTAATAATACAGGGCTTGTAACCCTTTTCTTTAAAAGATTCAGACAGTGTTTTGACATTTTTTATCACAGTCTCCAGTGTTTGAGCAAATCCGATGGTATCTAATAGCTTGAGTATGGATGATGGCTTGTTTGGTGTGGAAACTCGAGCTGTGTAGGTAATTAGATCTGTCTGTGGGTTTCCTATATACAGATGAGTGGAGAGTGCCATTGGTGATGGAAATAGTAGTGTCTAAAAAGTTTCCCTGTTCCGTAGATAAATTCATTTTAAGTTTTATAGATGAATGGAAGGTGTTGAACGAACTATGAAAGTCTCTGAGTTTGCTTTCTCCTTCTGTCCATATGATGAACAGATCATCTATGTAACGGTAGTATTTGTATGGTTTGTCAATGGATACAGATAAGAATGTTTCTTCTAGATTGGCCATAAATAGATTTGCGTATTGTGGAGCCTTTTTGGTACGCATGGCAATCCCCATCATCTGTAGTTCGGTATCTTGGTTAAAAGTAAAATAGTTGTGGGTAAGGATATATTGTATTAGTTTAACAATAATATCAGGGCCATATTTATTGTTTTGCATGTTTGTTGAAAGAAACTTAAAGCATGCCTCAGTACCATCTTTGTGTGGGATGTTGCTGTAAAGAGACTCTACATCTGCTCATGGATTGAGAGCTGGCTAAAAGACAGGAAGCAAAGGATTGTTGTAAATGGAACATAACCCGATTGGACTAATGTGGTAAGTGCGGTTCCTCAGGGTTCAGTATTTAATTAAGGATGTACTTTCCAAAGGGATTTGCATTTATTAGAGAAATTGGCAACTAAATAAAAGATGAGATTTAATATGAATAAATGTAAAGTTATGCATTTAGAAACGAAAAATAGCAATGCAATTTATAATCTTAATGGAGTAAATATAGGGATAGCAGATATAGAAAGGGAATTGGAAGTACATGTGGACAACCACCTAGGGACCAGAGCTCAATGCCAAGCAGCAGCTACAAAGGGAAGTAAAATAATATCATGTATTAAGAAGGGTATCGAAGCAAGGGAAGCAAATATAATTCTGCCACTATATAAATCCCTAGTATGCCCTCATTTGAGCACCACTACAAAAAAAAATACATTTTAGAGCTCGAAAAAATACAGAGAAGGGCAACAAAACTAATAAGGGCAATGAAGGGGCTAAGTTATGAAGAAAGACTAACCAAATTAAACGTATTTTCTCTAGAAAAAACGCATCTAAGAGGGGATATGATTACCTTACATAAATATATTCAGGGTCAATACAAGGCTTTGAAATCAGGACAGTATTTAAATGGTCATCTGAAAATCTAGGTTTTTTGTTTTGCATGGAAAATTGTTGTAGTATTATTTTGTTCTAAAGTAAATCCATCCTAAGAAATTCAATGTTGTTGTTGCTACATTTATATGCAAATGAGTATCTCACACATATTTATTTGTTGCTTTGATGTTCTAATTATGTGCTTGTCTGTCTCTGTGGTGACCAAAATAAAAGCATGCAATGTTATCTGGCAGTTAGACCCCTCTCCCACCCTTATCAAGTACTCTGGGCCACACAGTAGCACACTGAGCTGCACATAGCATACAAAAGCATGAGCATCACTTCTACATATTTCAGAAATAATTTCCTATAGCGGAAAACTGCTAATGCAATGTATAGCAAGTTTTTATGTTCTTTAAAAGTATGTTCTTTAAAATGCTGTTGTGGGGACTTTAATAGATTTGCATCTGTGACAGAGCTAGTGAATGGAGGGCCCTGGTGCAAAATAAATGGTTGCCCCTTTCAACCAAAAATATATGTACATGGTCAGATCACCCGTAGCTCAAGCATGGATTTGCAGCTATACAGGACAGCATTGGAGCCACAACTTGGGTAATTCATGCCCTTAGTTGCCACCTGCTGGAATTTATCTGAATTGCATTGCTGTTTATTTCCTGAAACTTCAGAGATGACCATGGGACCAGACAATGCAAGCTAATATAATATCATTCATATGAAGATAAGATCACTACCAATCTAGAACGAGGGGGAATGAGAAGACCGATGCCAACTGTTGTGGAAGCCTTTGGCAAAGTTCTACTCCTTTCACATTCAATATACATGTGATGTCCAGAATGAACTTTTAACTTTAATTATGTTTCAAAACTGTTTACTTGATCTTTAAATCATTTTTAAGAGACATGGGTTGTGATTTATTCATTGTATTTGTATTTCCATGTGTTTGTACTGATATGTATGTATATTTAGTAAAGCTTCTAGGTGGCTCATGTATCTCTGAGTGTACTTAAAAACTTACTCCACATAGCTGAACTGCTGGTCTCATTCATCCAGTTTATTTCAGGTATTTCAAATAACCCATTATTAGAACTTGACCATGTTTGGCTGCATTTCCAATTTTTAACAATCTGTATTGCAAATTCCCATCTCTCACTTTCACTGTTATGTGGAAGTTTATAGCATGTTCCTATCAAAATGTGTTCCTCCACTTTATATATGACTATAGACTTTAAATTGGATTTAACATAAAGACAGCCTCCTCCTCCTCGTCTACCATTGTCCATATTTTTCCTAAATAGGTCAAAACCATCAAAATGAACAGTCCAGTTATGAGAATCATCCCACCATGTACCAGTAAAGTCTATCAAATCATATATCTGCCTTAGTGTTATTAATTTTAGCTCTTCCATTTTCTCTGAAAAACGTATTGCATTAGCTAACCTTCACTTTAGGTTGCTAAGTCTCTGAGGGTTTGAAGTAATTGCTACCATATTTGAGTTAACTTCTATGAATTCCCTGTTGATTATACTAACCCCCCATGAGTAGTTAACTCATCCCTTACCCCTGCCCTCTCTACACTTTCTACCCCATCACTTCTATATAGTCCTCAGCGCTCTAAAAACCCCAAACCCTCCTTAGTTCACCACTTTTTTATTTTGGCCATGCATTATCCTCCCTAAGCTCCTTCTGTTTTCCTAGACTAGCACATGACACACAAATATAACCTGGAGGTCCTTACCTAATCTTCTTTCCTAGATCCATAAAATCCTTTTTAAAGACATGCCATCTTCCACCAACGTTGTCATTGGAACCAATATGTACAAAGATAGCTTGGCCATCCCAGCACCTCCAGAACAATTTATGAACCAGATCCACAACATGCCGAACCCGAGCAACAGGGAGACCGCTAACTATTTGGTTGTATTCTGTGGTTACATTTCTCCTTTTATATTATATATGTGATGTACAGTTATTAATATTTTCGCAGTATAGAAGAGATTATAGCATTGTTTTATCTACTTTTGTATTGGAGGAGTGCTTACATATTTTTTAATGGATTTGTGCGTGACTTATTCTGAAATATTCAATACGTATTTTGTATCCTGATGTTTACCTTTTCCTCTCTTTCTTTCTTGAAGTGCAGAGACATACTATTATTGGTCCCCGGAACCCAATATAGTATTATGTGTATACATAAGTGCAGAGAGGTTATTATAAATCCTAATTTGCATTATGTAAATTATTTTCACATTTTTAGTTATTTGGTTTATTTTGAGAAAAAGCCAAATTAATAATGTATTCAAGCAAAAAACAAGAAATATGCAATTCATCATATTTATCAAAAAAAGGGGTTAACAGAGATAATTTCTACTAAAACAGAAAATCCATTGAAAGCATTTTACATTAATTTTGCATTCATATGAAAGCCCAGCATGCAGCATAGCTTTTAATTAACATCTGAAATTTTATAATGAAATAGCAAGTTGAGTGTGAAAGTTAATTAATTTGTTGCTAATTTTAGTTGTTTTACAGGAAATGCCACATTAATTTAGCACAGTATAAATTAAGGCTGAAAATACGAATACACATTCAGTACATTTATTTTAAAAGAAATACCTGTCAAGAATTCACAGTAGTTCAGTTAATTAGAGTCTGTTCTATGGCAAAAGTATGAAGTAGGCATAACATATTTTTAGTATATTCCCAAGTAGCTTTTATGACAACTAAGATGTTTTGCCTAGTTATTCAGATCCAAATTTTAAACAAGATACATTTAGATATAACTTATTTTTAACAGTTCTTAACTGACTAACCCTTCAAGTGCTGAATCATGTCTAAGTTTTGATTGGTTTAACAATTTTGCTTTGTATATATGTAGACATAGGTTTCAATTTATTTTATTTGTTCCACTCCACTGAACGTTATTCATTTTTGGATTCCCCTTCACATGGAAAATGTAAGGGGTTACCTTGCTAAGACTTCAGTTAACAAGCTGCCTACAGAGGCAGGAATGATATGACTGGTCTGTATATCTGAGTCCAGAATGAGGCACACCAGAATCGTTTCAAAGCAGAAATATAGCAACAAGTAGAAACTAAGGAATGCTAAGATGCAGTGAACTCTACAAGAGGATTGCAAAACCTGGGAAGGCTCCAGGGATTTTCAGCTGCAGCTTCTCTTTCCATAGAGCTATAAGATGTCCCCTGTTTGGGGTGGTCAGACATATTTCTGACAGTACACTGTTCTTCATGTGAGTCCTGCAAATGGTGCTTTGAGGTAAGATACTAGGGAAGGCTGTAGCTGGCACACAAGAGCACTCTTCAGGTTTATAAACTTGCCAATGGAATCCAGTAGTAAAAATATTTCCATTGTCTATGAGAGTAATATATATATATATATATATATATATATATATATATATTTTTTTTACACAACCCTATTGTCCAGTATTAGATGAGATTATTCAGTAGGGTTTCTACTAGGAAACCATAGCGTCAGGAGCAGTGGAAAAGCTAGAGAATGGAGGGCCCTTGTCAGGGCTGCATCCACCCTTTTGGAGCCCCTGGGCAATGAAGTGGAGCCCCAGCAAGTGAGTACATTAGGTATACACGGACCCATTTTTGGTATTTTCTGTGCATTTAAGTTCCTTTTCCTGTAAGTTCCTTCTTGTCCTAGGTTGTTACCCCTAGCAGTCAGTCTAAAAACTGCAGCATTTCCATTTTTAAGCCAGGAACCATTTATTTTTTCAAAGTGGCGCCCCTCACAGGAACGCTGCCTATTTTGCCTAATGGGTAATCCGGCCATGGTCCTGGTGCAAAAAAAAAAGAACCCCACCCTATGGTATGAAGTAAAGACGACGGTCTACCGAGTGAAGACTGCTAATAATAAGAGACTGTTTATTTGTTTCCTGGCCACAAGGTGGCACTATCACGAGTCAAAGGGACTATTTGTTTCCTAGCCACAAGCTGGCATTTTCAACCAAGTAAGAGGACTGTGTGTTTCCTAGCCACAAGCTGGCATTTTCACAAGATAAGAGACTGTTGTTTCCTGGCCACTAGGTGGCACTCTCACCAGTCTCCCAAGCTTAAAAGACTGATGACAAGCTGGCCACAAGGGGGGCAGTTCCCAAGTTAAAGGACTGTTGGTATATACCTGGCCACAAGGTGGCATTCTCCCACCCCGCAGAGACAAAGTTATTTATGTTTCGTTATTTCAAGCAGAGCTACTGCTTCAACTGTTAATTTCCGTTTTGCAAATAAACCAATTTGCTGCATTTGAAGTCGGTGTCAGCCCTTTATTTTAGAAACCAGCGCTATATGCGGCCATCCTGATCACAGTATATATATATATATATATATATATATATATATATATATATACACAAACATTAACCCCACAAAGCAGCCATCCCTCTTGGCATCCATCCCTACATAGGACCAAGTTCTTGTCAGCAGCCATCCCCTCTCAGCATCCATCCCCGCACAGCACCCAACCCCTCTGAGCAACCACCTCACATACCGCCCATCCCTATATCATTTGTTCCTCCCTCACAAAACCCATTCCCCTGAACTTTGATGCCACTTTGCAGCCCTTGCTCCCTTACCCATCCCTGATACACATCCCCAGCATGCCGAACTGCTCCACACTGCCACCTGTTGGAGCTTCACTAGAAATGTTCTTTTTTAAAACAGGCTGGGTAGCAGTTGTGTGTGGTCAAGGAGGCACAAGGGGGTCCCAAGGGGGTCACATTGGGGTATTGGCAGGTAGGAAGGCCCCAGGGAAGCCCATACACTACAGAAAAAAAATGAAATGCATTTTTTTTAAATTACACAGCACTGGGCCCCTCCGTCCTAGCCTCAAATCACGCACAAAGTGGTACAGGTTTTGCTCAAGAATATCCCTGTAATTGACACCATCCATCTTTCCCTCAACTCTGACTAGTTTCCAGACCCAGCTGCTGAAAAACATCCTCACAGCATGATGCTGCCACCACCATGTTTCACTGTGGGGATGGTGTTCTTTGGGTGATGTGATGTGTTGGGTTTGTGCCAGACATAGCGTTTTCTTTGATGGCTGAAAAGTAAAATTTTAGTCTCATCAGACCAGAGCACATTTCTCCATACATTTTTGGAGTCTCCCACATGCCTTTTTGCAAACTCAAAATGTGCCATTTTGTTTTTTGCTAAAAGTAATGTCTTTCTTCTGGCCACTCTGCCATAAAGCCCAACTCTAAGGAGAGTAGAGGTTATTGTCGTCCTATGTGCAGATAGTCTAGTCTCTGCTGTGTTACCTTAGGTCTCTGTGCTGCCTCTTTAATTAATGCCCTCCTTGCCCGGTCTGTGAGTTTTGGTGGACGGCTGTCTCTTCGCAGGTTTGCTGTTGTGCCATGTTCTTTCCATTTGGTTATAATAGATTTAATGGTGCTCCTGGAGATCATCACAGATGTGGATATTATTTTATAACCTAACCCTGACTTGTACTTCTCAACAAAATTGTCCCTTACCTGTTTGGAGAGTTCCTTGGTCTTCATGGCAGTGTTTGGTTAGCGGTGCCTCTTGCTTAGGTGTTGCAGCCTCTGGGGCCTTTCAAAAAAGGTGTGTATATGTAATGACAGATCACGTGACACTTAGATTGCACACAGGTGGACATCATTTCACTAATTATGTGACTTCTGATAGCACCAGAGCTTTTTATGGGCTTTATAATAAAGGGGGGTGAATACATACGCACACGCCAATTTCTGTTTTCTATTCCTCAAAAATATTTTTATGTATATATTTTTCTCATTTCATTTCACCAACTTAGACTGTCCTGATCCATCACATAACATTCAGATTAACACAAAATTGAACTTAAGGCTGTAATGTATCAAAATAGGTAAAAAGTCAAGGGAGGTGAATACTTTTGCAAGGTACTGGGTATTGTGGTAGATTAGCCTGTTACCTATACATTAACAGCCAGGAATTCAGGTATTCTTTTAATATTTTATTAAAAGTCCAATATTTGTACCAAAATAATACACACTATCTTCATCAGTGGGAAAAAAAGGAGCATCTGGCCCGCCCGTCTCTCCGAAATGCTCCATCCTCCAGGGACCCTTTAAATAGGCTTTTGAAAAAACTGTCACACTTGCAGTGATACTGCTGTCTTCTCCCTGGGGTTAAATGTCCACAGTCTCTAAACAGGAAAATTGCTTTCTCTCAGCAGATTGACTTGGCTTGTAGGCCTGAGTTGCTCCTGTAGACAGCTCTGCTCTGGAAACCAATGTTACTCCTGCAGACAGTTCTGCTCTGGAAACCAATCTTGCTCTTGCAGACAGTTCTGCTCTGGAAACCAATCTTGCTCTTGCAGACAGTTTCTGCTCTGGAAACCAATCTTGCTGCTGCAGACAGTTCTGCTCTGGAAACCAATCTTGCTCTTGCAGACAGTACTGCTCTGGAAACCAATCTTGCTCTTGCAGACAGCTCTGCTCTGGAAACCAATCCTGCTCTTGCAGACAGCTCTGCTCTGGAAACCAATCTTGCTCTTGCAGACAGTTCTGCTCTGGAAACCAATCTTGCTCTTGCAGACAGTTCTGCTCTGGAAACCGATCTTGCTCCTGCAGACAGTTCTGCTCTGGAAACCGATCTTGCTCCTGCAGACAGTTCTGCTCTGGAAACCGATCTTGCTCCTGCAGACAGTTCTGCTCTGGAAACCGATCTTGCTCTTGCAGACAGTTCTGCTCTGGAAACCGATCTTGCTCTTGCAGACAGCTCTGCTCTGGAAACCGATCTTGCTCTTGCAGACAGCTCTGCTCTGGAAACCGATCTTGCTCTTGCAGACAGCTCTGCTCTGGAAACCGATCTTGCTCTTGCAGACAGCTCTGCTCTGGAAACCGATCTTGCTCCTGCAGACAGCTCTGCTCTGGAAACCAAGGTTACTCCTGCAGACTGCTTTGCACTCCAGACTGTCTCTCCTTGCAGACAAACAATCTTTACTCTTACTCCAAACACCACACCGCTTGATTCTGTCTGTAGGACTTTTTAAATCATCCTGATAAGGATCAGGTGCACTGGCTTGATTGAGCTGCAGTTCCAATTAACTCTTGCTTGTCATGCCTGGATATATAGCTCAATCTCAGGCTTATATACACTTCTTGCTTGACTCTGTTACATATCTTTCCCCTTAGCTCAACACCATGGGGTTGAGCTACATAAGCCGAGAGGCAGTGGACCCTGGATAGGGCATCCACATTATTATGTTTCTTTCCAGCTTGATTTTCTACTGTAAATCTGTATTGTTGTAACGAAAGAAACCATCTAGTCACTCTGCTGTTCTTTTGGTTTTGATGCATCCACTTTAATGGGGCATGGTCTGTAACAAGCTTGAATGACCTGCCCAGTAGATAAAACTTTAGAGCCTCAGTAGCCCATTTTATAGCCAGACACTTTCGCTCAACCACTGAATACCTTTGTTCTCTAGGTAACAGTTTCTTGCTGAGATATTTGACTGGATGTTCTTCACCCTCTACTTCTTGGTATAGTTCAGCTCCCAGACCAATCTCAGAAGCATCCTTCTGTAGTATAAAGAGTTTTTGAAAATTTGGAGGTACTAATACCGATTCTTGACACAGCTTCATAATTCAATTTTACTGTATCTGGGGCTCTTTGTTTAGTTAGATCTGTTAAAGGAGCTGCAATGGTGGCAAATCTGGGTATAAATCTTCGATAGTACCCAACTATCCCCAGAAATGCACGCATCGGTCTCTTCCTCACAGGCCTTGGCCATACTCGTTTGGCATCCACTTTATTTAGTTGAGGTTTGATCAGCCCTCTTCCAACTGTATATCTGAGATATTTAATTTCTGCCAATCCTAGAGCACATTTTGCCGGATTCGCTGTTAAACTTGATCTTCTCAGGGACTCCAATACTTTTTCAAATTTGTGTAAGTGCGAATCCCAGTCTGTGGTATGTATTACAATGTCATCCAAATAAGCAGTTGCATATTCTGAATGGGGTCTTAGAAGTTTGTCCATAAGTTTCTGAAATGTTGCTGGGGCTCCGTGAAGGCCAAAAGGCAAAAGTTCATACTGGAACTGCTGATTTTGTCAGAGGAACCTGTCAATATCCTTTGGTCAAATCTATTGTAGACATAAATCTCGCGGGTTCCCAGTCTGTCTATTAACGCATCCACTCTTGGAATGGGATACTCATCAAATTGGGATACTTCATTTAACTTTCAGAAGTCACTGCAAAAACGAATTGTCCCATCGGATTTGGGGATTAGGACAATTGGACTACACCATTCACTGCTAGACTCTTCAATGACCCCTAAGTCCAGCATTTTTCTCACTTCTATTTTTAGTTCCTACCTTTTTGCCTCAGGAATCCAATACTGTCTGCTTCTTATGATTACCTCAGCTTTGGTGATGATGTCATGGTAGACCATCTTTGTTTGACCTGGATTTTCAGAAAAAAACATCTGTATTTCGTTGAATCATTATCATTACTTCCTCTTTCTGCTGGGGTGACAATTCTGATGATATTTGCACCTCAGGTAGCGTCACTTCCATTGGGTATACATTGCATACTGCTGCTACCTCAGCCTCTCTTTCTCACGCCTGGCTTTTAATAAATTATGTGATAGATCTGTTCCTGTTTTCATTTACCAGGCTGCTTGATTTTGTAATTGACTTCACCTACAGCCTCTATTATTTCATATGGTCCCTGCCATTTAGCCAGGAGCTGGCTTTCAGATGTAGGAACCAGTACCATAATCCTGTCACCTGGTTGGAATTTCCTGACTTGGGCATCTCGATTATAATATGTTTTCTGGGGCAGCTGTGCTTGTTCCATGTGTTCTTTAACAAGCGGGGTTATCTGAGAAATTGTATTTCCCAAGGACTGGACATACTCCACAATATTTTCCCCTTGGACTTTTTGATCTTCCCAGGTTTCTCGTAGTGTATCAAGTATTACCCTTAAATGACGTCCATACAATAGCTGAAATGGCGAAAATCCTGTAGAGGCCTGGGGTACCTCTAGTACTGCAAATAATAGAAAAGGCAGTAATAGGTCCCAGTTCTTTTCATCTTTATCCACCACTTTCCGTATCATTCTTTTCAAAGTTCCATTGAACCTTTCCACCAGTCCATGGGTCTGAGGGTGATATATTGAAGGCCTTAAAGTTTTTACTTGTAATTGTTTGCATAAATCCCTCATTAGCTTTGAAACAAATGGTGTTCCTTGGTCCATTAGTATCTCTTTTGGTATTCCTACTCTTGAGAAAAGAAGTAGCATTCCTTTTGCGATACTCTTAGAGTTAGCAGACCTTAAAGGCACAGCTTCTGGATATCGTGTAGCGTAGTCCAATATAACTAAAATGTATTGATGCCCTCGGGCTGTTTTTTCCAGTGGTCCCACGAGGTCCATCGCTATTCTCTCAAAAGGTTCTTCTATAACAAGGTATCAAGGGAGCTTTTAGATGGGGATGTGGACATTCAAGCTGACACTCTGGGCAAGATAGACAATATCGGCGTACTTCTTCATATACTACAGGCCAGTAAAATCTCTTCATTACCCGATTTAAGGTTTTCTCCACTCCTAGGTGGGCTCCAAAAAGATGACTGTGAGCCATTTATAATACTTTTCTTCTGTAGCCCTGAGGTACCAGTAATTGTTCTGTGATGTCTTCTATTTTAACCACATGATATATGAGATCTCTTTTTAACACAAAGTGTGGACCCTGGGGATTTTCTCGCCCCTGTACTATTTCTCCATTTACTTTTACCACTTCCCTTCTGACATTTTGTAGGAGAGGATCATTCGCTTGGTCTCTCCCGAAACTTTCTACCTCCTGGAGAACATTTTGTTCTTCTTCAATCTCTGTTTGATTTGGAAGGGTCATCTCTTGGTCAGAAGAGGATCCTTCCAAGTTTGCTGTATCTTCATGCTTAGTCCGTGAAGCTGTCAGGGCTTCTTCTTGGCCTTGTCTCTTTTTTATTTCTGTCGAGATTTCGGAACCTTTTCTTGACCGGAGAATAGTTGATTATCCTCAAACGGGAAGATATCCAATATAGATATGGGACTCATCCCATTGCTTTCTATATGTAGGAGATTTTCAAAACCACTGCATATGGTAGATGGGGCACTACCGGGGCTGTTATTTGGGGTTTTATTCCCTTAACATCAATCCATGTGGTTTTTGTTGGATAGTTCATTACTGTTCCATGCACACAGGTGATGCCCACGCTTTTTCCTAGCCTCCCATTATCTGCGGCTAATGCTCTTCTGGACAACAGGGTAACAGCACTTCCGGAATCAATCAGTCCTATTACTTTCTGTCCATTTATTATCACCTCTGTAATAAATAGATGCTTCAGCTCAGTCATGCCAACTAAATTAACCACATCACAGTGAATTGCTGAATCTCCAAGATTGCACTGCATGGGCTCATCCCGATTTGGGCATTGGGCTGCCATATGTCCCATCTCTCCGCACTGGAAACACTTCACTGTATGTAAGTAATTGTTTATTTTTCCCTCAACCTCTCTCTTGTCGGTTCCATCAAAATCTTGAGTTTCTCTTTTGTAAGTCCCTGTGGCCCCCTCAGTAGGCCGACTTTTTACTGATAAACCACGTTTCCAGGGTTTTGCTTTCTCTCCCAATGATTTGGCTCAGATGCTTCTTACAGCTTCATGACTTTCGACTTGGGCCACTAGTTCATCCAGGGACTGTGATTCATACTGTCCAACCCACTCTCTCATACCTGTAGGTAATCCTCTCCAGTAGTGGTCCAGTACTACTATCTCCACAATTTTTTCTGAAAAGTTGTTTTCTGGACATAGCCATTTGCGCGTAAGGTGCAGTAAGTCAAAGATTTGTGCTCTTGGCGGTTGGTCCACTCTGTATTTCCACTTATGGAACCTTTGAGCCCGAACAGCTGGATTTACCCCTATTCTGGCTAGAATCTCTGCCTTTAGGTATTTATAATCATTTGCTTGTTCTGCTGTGAGATCATAGTAGGCTCTTTGCTCTATTCCTACCAGAAATGGGGACAGTATTCCTGCCCACTGGGTTTGAGGCCAGGCTTGATGTGTTGCAGTCCTTTCGAAGGCCAGCAAGTAGGCCTCTACGTCATCCTCCTTACTATTTTTTTGTATGTGGTGACTTGCTTGCAATCCTATAACAGGTTCTCTTGTTCCAGTAGCTGCCATTTTTTTGGTTTGGTGTATTATCTCTTGTAAATTGGCTTGGCTTTGTGTCATCTGGTTTGCCAGCAATCTGTTAAATTCCTGTTGTTGTCTATTTGTCTCTTGCTGTGCTGCTGTGACTTATAAGAAGGCTTTTACTAACGCTTCCATTTTTTCTGTGGGTGGTCTTTTGGTATAAGGACCTAGATCGCACTTCTGACACCAGTTGTGGGCGATTAGCCTGTTACCTTATACAGTAACAGCCAGGAATTCAGGTATTCTTTTAATAACTTATTAAAAGTCCAATATTTGTACCAAAATAATACACACTATCTTCATCTGTGGGAAAAAAGGGAGCATCTGGCCCGCCCGTCTCTCCGAAATGCTCTAACCTCTAGGGACCCTTTAAATAGTCTTT
The DNA here is from genome assembly GCA_027410445.1 of Discoglossus pictus. Classification (NCBI taxonomy): domain Eukaryota; kingdom Metazoa; phylum Chordata; class Amphibia; order Anura; family Alytidae; genus Discoglossus; species Discoglossus pictus. Next base: position 87,107,513 of record CM050163.1, read on the forward strand.
TGAAAAAACTGTCACACTTGCAGTTATACTGCTGTCTTCTCCCTGGGGTTAAATGTTCACAGTCTCTAAACAAGAAAACTGCTTTCTCGCAGCAGATTGACTTGCCTTGTAGGCCTGAGTTGCTCCTGTAAACAGCTCTGCTCTGGAAACCAATCTTGCTCCTGCAGACGGCTCTGCTCTGGGAACCAATGTTACTCCTCCAGACAGCTCTGCTCATAAACCAATCTTGCTCCTGCAGACAGCTCTGCTCTGGAAACCAATGTTACTCCTGCAGACTGCTTTGCACTCCAGACTGTCTCTCCTTACAGATAAACAATCTTTACTCTTACTCTACTGTCTATAGGACTTTTTAAATCATCCTGATAAGGATCAGGTGCACTGGCTTGATTGAGCTGCAGTTCCAATTAACTCTTGCTTGTCATGCCTGGATATATAGCTCTGCTCAATCTCAGGCTTATATACACTCCTTGCTTGACTCTGTTACAGTATATATATACTGTATATACAGACATATTTTTTTGTGTGTAACCCCCCAACTCCCATCTCTCACACGTCTCCTCCATCTCTCTCTCCTTCTCTCCCCCTTCTCCCCCTCTCTCTCTTTCAACCCCATCTCTCCTTCTCTCTCCTTTCACTCTCTTCCCTCTCTCTTTCTCTCTCCTCCCTCTCTCCCTTCCCTCTCCTTTTCTCCCTCTTTCCCTCTCTCTCCCCCTCTTTCCTTCTCTCTACCCCTCTACTTCTCTCTTATTCTCCCCTCTCCTTCTCTCTCCCCCTCTTTCCTTCTCTCTCCCTCTCCTTCTCTTTCATTCTCCACCTCCCCTCTCCTTCTCTCGCCCCTTTCCTTCTCCCCTCTTCTTCTCTCGCACTCTTTCCTTCTCTCTCAGATCTCCATCTCTCCCCCTCTCCTTCTCTCTCCATCTTTCCTCCTCTCCCCTCTTTCCTTTTCTCCCCCTCTCTCCCCTCACCTTCTACCCTCTCCTTCTCTCTCCCCCTCTTTCCTTCTCGCCTCCTCTCCTTCTATCTCCTCCTCTCTTATTCTCCCCCTATCCTCCCCCTTTCATTCTCCCCTCCCTTTCCTTCTATCTCCCTCTTTTCTTCTCTCTCCCCCTATTTCCTTCTCTCCCTCTCTCCTTCTCCCTCCTTCTCCCCCTCCTCTTTCTCTCTCTCCTCATCTTTCCTTCGCTCTCCCTCTCTTTACTTCTCTCCCTTCTCTCCTTCTCTATCATCCCCCCTCTCCTTCTCTGTATCCCTCTTTCCTTCTCCCCCCTTTCCTTTTTCCCCCTCTCCTTTTCTCCTTCTCCATCCCCCTCTCTCACTCTTCCCCTCTCTCCTATTACTTACCTGTTTCTTGCATGCTCCACATCTGCAGTTGAGCCTCCCTCAGAGCCTGGGTCCTGTTTGCTCTGTGGAAAACAGACAACAAGCAGGACACCCTCAGGGGGGAAAAGGTCTAAAACTGCCGGGATATGGCCGGGGGGCAGTCTGAGGCTGGGCCCTTATACTGCAGAAAATGTTTTTTAAATACATTTACTTATTTAAACACAGCCTGCACTGGGCCCCCCAGAAGATAAAGGGTCTCTGTGCATAGTACCGTCTGCACCGGCTCAGCTTCACCCCTGCTTCTATCTTTCCCAGCATCACAGTCTTCTCTAGGGACTCCTGCCATCTCATGCAGAGGCGTAGCTACAAATGGCACCCGCAGCCTTCCAGTGGCCCTCCTGTGGCTCCCGCATGTCCTCGGTGGCCCCTGCGGGTCTTCTTTGGCCCCCGCAGATTACTTGTGGACCCTGCAGACCTTCCATGGAGCCCCTGCAGCCCCTTATGACCCACTGTGGCCCCCCTGTCCCCCTTGTAGGCCCTGCGGTCTCCACTGCCCCTTATGGCCCCCGCGGACCTCCCATTGGCCCCTGTGACTGCTTATGGCCCCTAAGCCCCTTATGGCCTCCAAGGCTTCTCATGGCCGCCACAGACCTCCCGTGGGTCCCCTGCAGCCCCTTGTGGCTCACTGTGGCCCCCCACTGGCCCCAGGGGCCCCTATGCCCCATGCAAGCCCTGTGGCCACCACCGCCCCTTATGGCCCCCGCAGACTTTTTGTAGGACCCCTGCAGCCCCTTATGGCCCCCTGTGGCTCCCACAGCCCCTTATGGGCCCCACAGACCTCTTGTGGCCCCTTGCAGACTCTTTGGCCTCACTCAGCCCCCTGTAACCCCTCGTGGACCTCTGTGGCCTCCCTCAGCCCCCTGTGGCCCCCACAGCCCCCTCTGGTCTGCTGTGGCCCCGTCACACTCCAGGAAGTGGAGTGCAGCACAGGCACGTACGAAAGTATTTATATCGGTGTACTTGCTTCCTGCTCAGAATTCCGAGAAATACAGTTATTACACTGCACTCTGGGACGCTGAGCAGGGACAGACAAATGTGTCCACAAATGCTTAGTTTTTCAATCCATAAGAATTTTAAACATGGCTTCCTTTAAGCTTATTCCCGCTGCATTACACAGCTTTTTTTGAAAAGCCAAGATTGGATTATAGACAAGGTGGGAATCCTGCCCATGGACAGCTGTTTCAAGGTTATTTATTTTTTTAGATTGGCCCTCCGTGCCCCACTCTGGTGCCAACATTAACATTATATATATATATATATATATATATATATATATATATACACATACACACACATATGTATATATATATATATATATATATATATATATATATACTAGCGACTTGCCCGTCAAAAAATGACGGTCAATAAAAATTAAATGTGAAATTTGTTTGCAACACAAAATGAGTTTGCTCCCTTTGTCCCTTTTTTTTTCTAAAAAGAAATACACATTAATTTTTTTAACTTTTTATTTTTTGTAACTTTCAACTTATATTCACATTTTTTATTTTTATTTTAAATAACAATATAATAATGTCTTACTTTTTAATGCATACATATTGTACTTTTTAATGCATACATATTGTAAAGTCTAACATTAAATTTTGTAACAGGCAACTTAGTAACTGCAGACTATATTAACTTTGAGTAAGTAAATTTACGGAAGAACATGTTTTTTTTCATTTGTAACATTTTTCTTAAACTCTTGTTAAACTAAATTAGCATTGAATCCAGAGGAAGGCAAACAATAAAAACTCCCATTCAAACTTTTACAATTGTATCTTAGAGGGAAAATTAATTCCTTCCTGACCCCATTAACTGGCAATCGGATTACTCCCTGAATCAATACTTTGTCTTTAATTAATACATTTCCAATTATTATGAAATGCTTCAACTTTATACTAACAATACATGTTTGCCTATACCACATATATATTTAACAAACAGTTTTCAAACTTTAAAATACACATATTTAACATCTGAAATTGTAACATCAAACAATAACATTTAACTCTTGCAAGACACGAAAATGTGAGAATTTTTTTGTAGGGCCAATCATATGAATATGAACATTTTAACCCATTCCAATATGTTTAAGGATGTTTATTGTTTGTTTTTTTGTTCTGTTTGTCCTTTGTGCAAATGTCACATAGAGTTTCCTAAGTGAAATAGTGGTCCCCTATTTAAAGAGTCCCAGAGTACTTAAATTTTGTACTGGAAGTCAAACCACTGTTCTCTATGTTTTTTTGTCCATTGTATATAGTTGGTTCTTGAAATATTGTTTTTGTGCAATCATATTGAGTACCTTAAAATGTTAAAGGACAAAAGGCAAACCACTCTCACTTGGAGCTAAATCAATTCTTGGTATAAAAACTTGTTCACCTCTATGGGTCCCAGTTATAATTTCTGCATGTATAAAATGATCTTTTAACTCATGCACAATTAATCTGGTGCCATTACAAAGTCCATTTTTTGGATTCATAATTCGCAATAACATGACAATTGCACCTTTTTTCAATTGTAAAATATGTGGTGGCATTCCAGATGATGTTAACGAATTAATAAATTTGATACTAAAATTCGATTCACTCTCTTTATCATCAGCCAGAACCGAATCTGCACTGTAATAATTATTTTGTGGTGGATTGATGTATTTTAAAATGTCATTATTTACATTCAAGGCATCGATATTTTTTGATGTTAATATCACTTTGTTTGCAATGTCTGAGTAATCATCGTTATTAAGAGTATTTAGAAATATGGCTGATATGAGTGATTCATTGCAAACCATTTCTGATGGAATTTCAATGGTATCATTTGGTAAATGCTGTATTTCTGGATGTTTTCCTTCTCCGATTTTAATAAGCCAATCATTGAATTCATTTGGGCCTTCCGATCTCATATTTAATTCTAATTTGAGATGTGTAAATATTTGCCACAGTTTACTGGTCTTGATACATGTTTCAATGATCTCTGTTCTATTTCCGTGTGGCACAACAGGTAATGTTTGCCTAAAATCGACTCCTAATAGCATCACCTTTCCACCAAATGGCAACTTATTATCCATCACTTCTTTTAAGAATCTGTCAATACATTGCAGTGCATGACACGACATCACTGTTGCCTCGTCTATGATAATTAGTTTAGTTAGTTTAATTTTTTTTGCTTGTATGGAATTGAGTCGAATATCTGACACTGATGTTTCCAAAATGGGAACTGGCAGCTTAAATCCACTATGCACAATTCTACCACCATCTAACAAAAGTGCAACAATTCCAGTTGTTGCAAATGGCATAGCTATCTGACCGTGTGATCGAATATAACTCATTAAACAATAGTACAGATAAGGTTTTCCGGATCCACCTGGGCCGTCTAGATAGAAATACCGGTCTTTGACCTTTTCATCATCTGTAGCATTTGTGATGGCATGAAATGCTTCTAACTGTTTAGTATTTAAAGTTGCCAGTTTTTCTTGTGTCCTGGATCTGGTAAATTAAAACTTGCACAATTTAATCCATGAGCGAACAATATTTCTTGTATTTCCATCAATGTTTTTTTTTTTTCCCCATAAAGTTTTTATTAAGGGTAATCAATAATTACTTGTACAAAAATAAGCACAGTATATAAAACATAACTTCACTTTTCAAGAAAGGAAAATTACTTTCCTAAACATCTGCTCCTCTTTGTTGAGTTATTCCTTAATATAATTTTTTTTCAGTGCACATATTGGTATAATAAAAAAATAGTGTTTCAATCAGAATATTATACGAATATATATGAAAGGAAAAAAGGAGAAATAGAGAAAGAAGAAGAAAGAAAGAAAAGAAGAGAAGAAGAAACAAATAAACAAAGAAATGAAGGAGTATAAGGAAAAGAGCACATAATAGACAATTGCTTCCAATCAGCTCTTCTACTTCAAAGGGTCAGGTTTTGACTTTAACATGGCTTTTCCAATTCCCGTACAACCCAATCTTAGTTTTACTATCGTTAACTTTCGTCTGATGAAGCCTCCAGTATCCTCTCCCGCTCCCCCTGTTCCAGTCCGCCCCCCACTCCACTCCTCTTACAAATGCAGAGAGCCTACTTAGCTAATATTCCACTCAGCCCACCACTACCTATGATATGCAGTCAGGGAAAGAGATCCAGGGTCCCCATACTTCCAAAAATATTTGATGTGTGTCCAATAATGTATGAGTCATTCTCTCATTTATAAATAGGAAGTTTATTTTGTTTTTAATTTTCTGGAAGTTAATGGAGTTGTCCTTCCACCTTCTAGCTGTGATGTTTTTTACTGCCAGGTAAATCAGTTGTGTCAATTTATTGCCCTCCCCTCCTAATTCAGTATATTTCATGCCTAAGAGGCATGTCGCTATGGATGGTTTAAGTGAGGTTCTAAATAGTCCTGAGATTAGATTAGTCGCTTTAGCCCAGATTTCAGAGACTAAAGGACATTTCCACCACGTGTGAATGAAGTCCCCTCGTTCCTGACATCCCCTAAAGCATTTATCCGAGTTCGTAGGCAAAATTCTGTTTAGTCTAGCAGGGGTCATATATGCCCGATGTAGGATTTTCAGCGAGGTTTCCAGCAGGCTATAATTAAGGGAGCCTTTTGAAAGGCTAGAGAAAGCTTTAGACCAGGAGGTCTCATCCCAGTTCTGTTCCAAGTCCAACTCCCCCTTCAGCATAAAGGAAGGCTTTGGTGCACCAAGGGAGGGAGTATTAATTATGTTATATATTGCCCCCAATGTACCCCTAGTAAGGGCTGAGTTTTTGCATACTATGGTGAGCCAGGAGTCTTTAAGCGGGCCATATTCCCTGTATAACTCTTCCACCCAATGCCTGATTTTGATATAGTTAAACATTTCCGTATCAGGAAACTCCCTCCCTCTGCTTACTGTTTCTAAAGAGATAATCCCCCCCCCCCTCCATCCATGAGCCTAATTTATCCAATTTTTGCAAGGTCCAAAAATGTTTAGAGTTAGAAGAGAGGGTAGCCGAGAGAGTGGGAGAAGTGAATATTGAGGTGAGAGGTGTTACCGGGTATGCTAGATTATGGGTTTTCTTGGCCCAGTTCCAGATTTTTAAAGTAAATTTAGTGATTGGGTTACTTATGTAAGAATTAAGAGTATTCGAATTTGGTGCCCATAGGATAATACCCCACGTGAGGGGGGGCATTTGTGCCTCCTCTATGAACACCCAATTAGGCTGGAGGGGAGTGGAGTGTGCCAGGGGTATGAAGGCAAGTTGTGCAGCTCTGAAATAGCTAGAGAAATTCGGGCAAGAGAGGCCTCCCTTAGATTTATGTCTATACATGACCTTCCTCGCTATTTTCGGGGTCTATTCCTCCAGATGAACTTGAACACCAGGGACTGAAAGTGAGCTAATTCTGAGTTACTTATTTGGACAGGAAGGGTTCTGGCTAGATACAGGAGCCTCGGCAGGATATTCATCTTAACCGAGGTTATCCGACCCGTCCAAGAGATATGCTTCCTCATCCAAATGTTCAAGTCCCTCTGGAGATCCCTGAAGAGGGGGGGGGGGGGGGGGGGGGGGGAAATGGTCTTATAAACTCCCGCTAAAGAATTAGTGATATTTATCCCCAAATAGTGAATATGAGTGGCCGGCCAAATAAATGTGTTTCAACTGCTTAGTGCCTCCGTCTTGTCCTGGTTTAACCTAAGTCCAGTAAGAGTGCTAAATAAACCAATTGTGTCCAAAAGAGCTTCAATGGAGGGGCCAGGATTAGTTAGAGTGCACAATAGGTCGTCAGCAAACAAGGAGCACTTCAAATGCTGGTTTCCCACTCGCATCCCCTCTATGGAGGGATTTGCCCTAATCGCTTGAGCCAGCGGCTCTATTGCTAGGGCAAAAAGGAGAGGGGATAAAGGGCATCCTTGTCTCGTTCCACGCCCTATCTCTATTACAGCCTTCTGGGAGCCCGGAAGTTTTAAGTTAGCTTTGGGAAGAGTGTAATAGGTGCGAAGCAAATTAAAAAATTGGCCTTTGAACCCAAATTTATCCAGAGCGGCGTACAAGAAAGGCCATTCCAGGGTATCAAATGCCTTCTCTATGACCAATGCAAGCAGGCAAACCGGGGTATTTCTATGTCTAGCCAAATGGATGATGTTTAGGTTCCTTCCTATATTATCGCTTGTCTGCCTGTAAGGGATAAAGCCAGATTGGTCCTTGTGAATTAGGGAGGGTAAAAAGACAGAGATCCGTTGTGAGAGTTTAATGTCCCCATTTAGAAGCGAGATCGGTCTGTAATTTTTTGCCTCCTTTGGGTCCCTACCTTCCTTGGGGTAAAGGATCAGATCAGCGAAATTAAGTTCTGGGGGAGTTGATTCCCCTTTCAAGATCCTGTTAAAAAAGGCTGCATGTGGGGCCAAAATATCCGAGAACTTTTTATAGTAAATGTTAGTGAAGCCATCAGGGCCAGGAGATTTCCCCATTTTTAAGTCTCTAATTTTCTTCCTAACCTCCTCCACCGATACCTCTTTGTTTAGGTTTAGTAGGTCCGACGCAGATATTTTAGGCAGATGTAAGGAATTCAAGTAGGAACTAATAGAGTTCCCTGGAGGGGAGTTGTGGGAGGAATAAATGTGCTGGTAAAATTCCCTAAAAGTTTTTTGTATCTCATTTTGGCTGAACGTAAGTATTCCCTCTTTGGTTCTAATTTGGGAGATTTTGGACTGTGAGTATCTCGCCCTCAGACTTTTTGCCAATAATTTGTCTGGTTTATTCGCCTTAGCGTAGAAGAGGTGTGTTCTTCTCAGAGCTTATATCCGTTCTTATAGATAGAATACCATCTAGCTCCAATCTAGCTTTGTCAATTTGGTCCCTTAACGAGGAAGAAGGGGAAATTTGATTCTGTTTCTCTAATTGAGCTAATTTTTTAACAAGATTTTCCTCAGTATGTCGAATTGATTTCTTATGTTGTGAAGCCAATTTAATGCATGTACCCCTAATATAAGCCTTATGGGCCATCCAGACCCATCCTGGCGAAGTTTCCCAACCCGCATTGGACTCAAAGTAGGCTGCCAATTCAGAAGCAATTTGTTCCTGGTATGTGGGTATTGAGAGCAAGTATTCATTTAGTTTCCAAGAGAAAGGTAATCTGGATTGAGATCCCAGATCAACCTCCAAAGAAACTGCAGCGTGGTCCGACCACGTGCAGGGAACTATATCTGCCTTATCCGAGCTGTCGAAAAGCGAGGCACTAATGAGAAGGGCGTCAATACAGGAGTAAGACTTATGGGTGGGGGAGAAGAAAGTGTACTCTCTTCATTTCTGGTGGTGGCCCCTCCAAGCATCTACTAGGTCCAAAGAATGGTGCAGTTTTTTGATTTGTTTAATCTTATTAGAAAAGCGGATTTGCTTTGAGACGATGGATTTATCCATGCTCTGGTGTAAGACCAAGTTTAGGTCTCCACCTATTATCAATTTCCCCCACTCCCCCCCCCTCCAGTGTCCTTAAAAGTCTAATCAACGTTTTATGTGGGGCTGCGGTAGGGGCATAAAAAGAGACAAGCGAAGTAGGGGTACCCAGAACCTTCCCTTTCAAGATAATATAATACCCTTCCCGGTCTATTATTTTAGAGTCTATTTGGAACTGGAAATCCTTGTGCAATAGGATCGCTACTCCCTCTTTTTTGGAAGCCTGGGTGGTGCAAAAGAATTGGGGATAATCTTTGTTCAGGTAGGCAGGAGTTTTATTCCTAGCAAAGTGGGTTTCCTGGAGGAAGATAATGTTTGGTTTGTGGGTTCTATAGTACAAAAAAGCCTTCCTTCGCTTGAAGGGAGAGTTAAATCCTTTTACATTGTGGGTGAGTATTCTTGTGGGAGATGTCATGGGTGTGCTGTTGGCGTAAGCATGTGAATAGCTAATAGCCTTGTACCTTTAATAGCGACTGCCCAGGAGGAAGCGAGGAGCGGCTTTCCCAAGCCAGGGCGAGGAGGAGGTGGAGGGTCGTGTCGGATCTTCTTGTTCAGATTTGGTCTGATGGTGACGAGAGTGGGAACAAAGAGGCATATATTAGTTGGGTTTAGCAGTGGTAACCACCAAAATCTAAAGCCATTACTCAAGGGAAATTCCGCCCTTACAAGTCTGCTCTGTAGAAGTCCCATATGACCTAGCCATCTGCCCAGCAGACATTAAGCTGACTTTACCATAGATTGGAAAAGAAAATACCTCTCCAGGCCTGCTTTCACAGGGTGAATGGAGAAGCAAGAGAGAGGGTTTAGAAAAGGAAGTAGCCTATGGGACCAAGGCTTTGCGGGGACCAGAGAATAAAGATAAGTAGCAATTAGCCTGCCCAAGTCTATCAGAGAAAAAAAAAAAAAAGAAAATAAGAGCAGTACAACAAAGAGAGAAAATACAATTTACCATTGTGATATTCCTAGCTTAACGAACTAGTCTAGCCCAGCCTAGTTCTATCAGTTCTCCTCAAATCTAATCTATATCAGTCTAAATTCTAACTGGTAGGGGTGTTAAAAAAAGGCTAGAAAACAATATGGGATGAACCTTGCTGAGCACGGAAAATCTTTAATTACAACTTGAGGCAGAAAAGACCTTAACCTAAAGAGAGCAGACACTACAAACAGGGGAGCCTCTTCCCTCCCCCCCTTCTTATATCTTTTGTTCTCTTCAAAGCCCTGAAACTATAACCGTAACCTAGAGTGACTAGACCTTCTCAGAGGGAAAAAAAATATGGAAAAAGCACAAAAGAGACAATCAGCATAGTTATAAAACATGATAACCAATAAGAGATTCCTGTGGTATAGTCTCTGTCAGAAAAGGGATTATGTATGATAGGCCGGCAGGTCCTCCCGGCTCCCTGCCCGGCTCTTCGAGTCATGACGCGGCCTCCAATTCCTGCCTCGGTCTCCATTGTCTCTGGGGAAGAGAGGGAGGCAAAGGGGTCACCTGTTTCAGGACTGTTTCTCCAGTGGCCAGGTTCAGTCTCTGTAGAAGATCCAGACATTCCTCCAAGGAACGCACAGTGTGGGATGCGCCAATATAAGAGAACAAAGGGGCAAAGGGAAAGCCCCATCTGTACCTGATGCCATGCTGAATAAGAATCTCCAGAGCAGGCTTCATCAGTCTCCGTTTTTGTAAGGTTGGAGGAGAAAGGTCTGCAAAGAACTGCAGAGAAGATCCATCAGGACCCTGGATGGTTGTCACTTTACGGGTGGTGGCAAGAATCAAGTCTCTGGATTGCTGACGGAGTAGTCTCACTATTATGTCCTTTGGCAAATCCGGGTTTTTATTTCCACCCAGGGCCCTGTGGGCTCGCTCCACTTCCCATATATGGTCCGGAAAGCCTGCCAGGCTCTGGTCTATAGTGGCTTTGAGATATCGGGGCAGATCAATTATTGCTGTTGGCACCCCCCTTATCCGGATATTGAATCTTCGGGAGCGGTTCTCCAAGTCTTCCAGTTTGTCTTCAAGGGAAGTGATACGATAGGTATTCTCCCCAATGGCACTCCTATCTTTTTCTTGGGCCTCCACCACTTCCATTGTCTCCTCCAGAAGATTGGTCCGCTGCCCAATGTCAGTAGTTCTTTTTGTAGAGCCGTGACTGCCCTATTGATATGGGACTCTAAAAGGGCCTCAAACTTCGCCATAGAGTTATCAGCTATGTTGACCTCTGGGTGTAAGGCCTCTGATACCGATTCAGAGTCAGATTGGTCTGAATGTTCCGGAAAGGAAGCTTGTGTTGATGTCTGCGGGGCCCCAGCTATCCTGAAGTGCTCCTCAATTTTTTTGGAAGGCAGGGCTTTCTTGTTTTTTCCCATCTTGCCCGTGAGCTTGACTCGCCGTATATTGGCTGTGGTGGCGTTGCAAAGTCCTGGTTAAGAAATAAGGCAGGGACTCCAGTAGCACCCCTCACAAGGCCCGAGCAAGCTGTTCTCAAAGAATTGCATAAAAGGATTCAGTTCATATTCAGGAGCAAGCTTAGCCCCTACCGGACAGTACTATTCACCACATTAGCATACCCCTTTCAGGTTGCAAGACGGCAGAAAGGAAATTTTGGAGAAATTCAGCTCGCAATGTAGAGTGGCAGTGTTGCTCTCTAGACTGGAGATAAGGTTGTTGTTTTGCTGAAGTCACTCCTAGGGTGCGGCAGGAAATATAAAAACTGTAGTACAGCTTGGCAAATGAGAAAAGTTCTGCACAAAATTCACCCAACACCAAAGAGCCTTATCAAGCATTCAGTCTCTCCTTTTTTATTTGTCTCTCTTTTCCTCTTTACCCTTCTCCCCCCTGTTGTGGGTTTCTGGAGAGTGAGACAGGGTATAAACTAGGGAGACAAGTCCTGTGCCTTAAAGCTGCAGGGGATTAAGGCCCCAGTGTGAGGGTTATGCCAATCCTCTGCCCTGCACTCCGTCTGCTGTAGCCTGCTTCTCTTTCTCCCCTCTTGCGGTCTCTGGGGATCATGTCCCAGCAATCCTTAGGGGCTCTCACAGCTGCTGCTGCCTATGGTCAAGTCAGCCAAAATACCCCTGGAGGGCCTTGGGGTGCAGTGTCTATTATTCCTCCTCCTCCCCTCTCACCTTCTCCCAGCACTTTACAGGGGGCCCCAGGCGAAGGGCCAGGTTCCCCTCTTACCCCCTGACGGTCTTCGGGGTTCCCGGCACCTGCCCCTGGCCTCTGAGGTGGCTGGGGGGGGGGGGAAGCAGCCTCCTGGCGCCCTTCTGAGCCCTGGCGCGCTTCCAAGCGCCGGCTCCTGATGGCGGCCTGCACTTCCACCACCACGTCCTCTTGCCGCTGCCTCTCTGGGCGCCCCCAATCCGGTGCTGCACCGGTGCTCGATCTTCTTGGGCGTCCGGCCGCCTCTCCTGCTCAGCCCCCTACGCAGATAGACGGGGGAGAGCTGGAAGGGGTCTGGAAGGGTCCGTACTGCTAGGCCTCATTCGCGGGTCTTCCAGACGGGGTCCCCGGAGGCAGGGAGAACGCACCCAGTGAATCTCTGGAGGTGGGCGAGCCTCCTCTGGGCAAGAGTGCAGCTCTAGCTGCAAGTAAAGGCCAATTTTAAAGCCTTTACCTTGTTGCAGACACGGAGCTCCAGCTGCACGCGTCCTCTCACTTCGGCTACTTAGCCACCTCCATCAATGTTTTTAACAGAGCTATTGGTTCTCTGTAACGTTTCAAGAAGTCTTCTGACATGTTTAATTTAAATTTTTCCCACAAAGTGAAAGCATCAGGTACATTGCAAAATATGCATATGAATGCAAATTGTTGTCTCATTTGCTTTGGCATTTGACATAGTGCTGCTTCTTCAAGACACCTCTCCCATTCTGTATCATCAGCTATGAAATTTTGATGTCTTGCAGCTAATCGGAATGTATCATAAACTATGTCATTCACTGTACATAAATGCTCAAAACTCTCTGCACCGGGAACATGTAGCAGAAGTAATCTTAAGCTGAAACGTTCAATGTCCCTTGGACTGACGGTATACATGCGTGGTATGATTTTATGTGCATCTCTTCTTCGTTGTCGCCATAGACCGCGAAGCAAAAACATAGTGATATGGTATCTCTATGTATAAAAATTGTCTGGCCTGCGTATCCTGACAGTTTAATTTAAACCATGCAGTAAGTGTGGTATCTCTTTCTTCACTTTGACATAATGCAAGTCTTTCATTTCCTGCAGTAAAGCAAACCAACTGACTTTGAGGCAAATGTACAGCTAAACGATAGATAGCATGTGACCGATCATGCATCACAAATTTCAAAAGGCGCCACATTGCTTCAGGAGAACTCACATAGCGAGCATCTAAATAATTTGATAGTTCATTGTGTAAAATTTGATTTTCATTTTCATTTGCAGCACCTTGTACAACAACAGTAGCTGCGTCATATCCTTTGTATATATATTTATACACATACTTAATTGATTTAATTGAAGTGCAAGCTTCCACATTGATGTGTGCATTGTACTTGATGAGCAAATGTGGATTGTATGGAACAACAAATCTATTATCAACCTTTTGGCCACGGATAATAGCTGTTTCTCCTTGTGTTCTTTTATACAAAGGATATCCATCACAATTTGCATAAGTTTGCATTTGAAATTGTTTCGGAAATTCTTTTGTACATTTTTTATTTTCCATACATGGTGAATTAGGATTCATCTCTCCACATGGTCCATGAATCATTCTATGTGTAACAATCTCCAAAAGTTTTTTATATTTTTCTTGGTCTGGCAATTCTGCAGAAATGACTGAATCCACTCTCTCTGCAGTGTTCAACTTATCTTTTTCCTGCAGCATTAAAAGTATGTGAGCATGTGGCAGTCCTCTTTTTTTTGAAATTCAATGGTGTAAACAAATGCCATATATTGTACAAATAATTTTGCTTTAGTGATATCATGTATTAATGAATTCAGTTTGATTTTGAATACTCTTGCCACTAAATCTGGTCGGTCAGAAGTAGTTTGTCCCAGATACAAATTTTCCTTGATCTCTAGCCATTGTGGATTACATGTGAATGTAATAAATAAATCTGGTTTTCCAAATTTTGTGACAATAGCCATGGCATTATTATACCTTTCTCGCATATTGCGAGGAGATCCTTGGAAAGTGGATGGCAAAATAATTGCTCTTCCAGCTGGAATGTCTCTGTTGGAAGCTAATTCTGCCACATAATCCATTAATCCACAATAATGTTCTACTCGTAATTTATTTTGTTGAAATTTAATGAAATTTAGATTTTTGGCTTCAACTTGTAGATATGAATCAATAATCCATTGTTGAGTGAGTTTGCCTCCATCTAAAATTGGATTAAAACAGTCACGGATAGCAGTTTGTGCAACTTTATATTCCAGCATGGAAATATTAGATCTAATCTGAAGTTTAGTATTGGGATAACTTTCCAATTTTAATTTTGGTTCCCATCCAGGTTCCCCATTTGAAAAGAAAATGGGATATGTCATTGGATCTAAATTACAGCTTAATATATTGATGTTGATAAATGGTTGTTCTTCATTGCGTGGATATATTCTAATATCCCGCTGAAAAGGTGGTTCACCATCATCATTTTTAAACACCATGGCAACCTCATTTACTGTACGTAAATTATATCTTCTTTGATCAGTGTTGCGATCTCTTTTTAACACCATATTTACTCTTGGTGTAGGCAATTGATGTCTTTTAGCATGTTCCTGTTGTTCTTTTTCAAGCTGTGCTAATTGTTTGTATGCTTGACTATATGGGTTTGTTTGCATAATTTTATCCAGCTGTTCAAAGACTATGCGCAAACACTGTCTATTTTCTGGAAGTGTCATTCTTTGTTCCACAGCTTCCATCGTATCCAAGACATATAACTGTGCAAATTTCCTTTGCTCTCCTTCTTGTGGATGTAAATGTGAAGTTCGGTGGTATATTTGACTTTGAACTCTGAAGTATGGACCATGTCCTGATACATTTTCTGCTAATGTTGCACCCATTGAAGCAAATGAAATTGCACTATTATAAGACTTGATGTTTTGTTTGAAATTATTATAATTTGGAAATGTTGGATCACTCATAATACATTCTAAATAATATGGAAATGGATGTCTTAGTGGAAGTTTGACCTTTCCTTTCTGACAGCAACTAATGAAATTTCCGTCAGTAGGTCTTTCCTTTATGAAATGATAGGCCCCACAAAACTGACAAAGCACATTTAGTAACCCACAATAATGAGTATCTACTTGTACTGCAGTATTAAACACATTGTCATGCATTTTTTGAACAAGTGTTTTTTCCGATTTTTGCGTTGTCGTAATGTGTGTTATGCGCCTTTGCGCATTATCCGCAAGTGTTTTTCGTGGTGAGAGTGCTGTAGCCTCGTTTTCATTTTGTTCGGCCGCCATTTTCTCTCTCGCTTAGCGTTTTTTTTAGTGTCTACATTTTTTTATTTTGAGGTAAATCAAGGTGTAACTTGCTTTTTTGAGGTCGTGGATGCTCCCTCTTGCTGTCGTAAGGCTTTTATGTATGTGCTGTGTGTATTTATTGTGTTTTTTTTTTTTTTAATGTTTGCGAGTTGCGGCCGTATTTTTTTGCTACGTTTTTAACGGCTCGCCTTATTTTTTGCTAAGTTTTAATGGCTCGCCTCGCTACACGAGGCTCGCCTGCAATGAGCGCCTGTGGCGCTCATTGCCAAAGTGCTCCGCCTCACTATGCGAGGCTCGCCTGCAATGAGCGCCTGTGGCGCTCATTGCCAATGTGCTACGGTTTAACGGCGAGCCTCGCAATGAGCGCCTGCGGTGCTCATCGCTAAGCCCGCTAAAGTACTACGGTTTAACGGCGAGCCTCGCTGTGCGAGGCTCGCCGGGCGAGGAGCGTCTGCGGCGCTCATCGCTAAGCCCGCTAAATCGTACGGACCACGCAAACAGCGTGACGACGACACGTAGCAGGACAATTATAATATGTTATATATATATATATATATATATATATACCCAAATATTTAACATATATATATATATATATATATATATATATTTATTTTTTCTATATATTTAATATATATTTTACATATGTACTGCATTGATGTTAGAGGGGGTTTGGGAATCTTTTTTTTTGCACCGGGCCCCGCTATGTACTAGCTCCGCCACTGATCTCATGATATGGCCAAAATATTTGAGCTTCAGTCCCATGATAATACGTTCTATTGAACAGTTTGTCTTGATTTCCTGAAGTACTGATTTATTGCATCTTCAGACCAAGGGACCCGAAGAAGTTTTTGCCAACACCACCATTCAAAGGCGTCAATTCTAGGGAGCGCAGACTTCTTTAAGGTCTAGCTCTTACAACCTATGCAAACATTTGTTGATAGTTTAATATCTTAACTTTTTACTAGCTTGTCCACATTCACAATCTTTCACTGCCTCCACTTCTTCCCCATCTATTTGCCAGGAACTGAGATTGCTGTTTGCCATGGCCTACGTCTTTTGAACTTTGAGCATCTGGTCAGCTTTTGCACTCTCTTCTTCATCAATAAGTCCTTTAGTTCCTCCTCACTTTCAACCATCAAAGTAGTATCATCAGCGTATCTGAGATTGTTGATATTTCTTCCAGCAATATTGATTCTAGATTTGGATTGATCCAGTCTGGCCTTACGCACGATGCACTCTACGTATAATTTTAATAAATAAGGTGACAATATACAACCTTATTGTACACCTTTCGATGTTGAACAATTCTTTTATCACATGTTTGTTTCTGACCGGGGCTTCATGGTCCACATTTGATTCTTTAGGAGGAGGATGAGATGATCTGGTACCCCCATCTCTTTAAGAACATGCCACATGTTGTTGTGATCCACACAGTCAAAGGCTTTAGAATAGTCTATGAAGCAGAAGTTAATGCTTTTCTGGAACTCTCTTGCTTTCTCTTTTATCAGACATTGGCAATTTGATCTCTTGTGCCTCTTCCTCTTCAATCACCTTAAATGTTTGTAATATTGCATGTATATTTATAAATATATAAAACACCAAAATAGAGGTGCTCAATAAGAGAACAAACTAATAGGTTAGTTCTATGGACATGATAACCCACTCTGAGAGCAACCTCTTTTAGCTCACTTGTGCCCTTCACAGGGAGAAATATCCTGTAGTATATAAGTCTGGTCCCACTCACTAGAGAGGTCCAGCCCCGAAATACCAGGCAATTCTACGCTGAACAGGAAACACAGCAAACCCCAGACGTACGTTTCGGCCTTCATTGGGCCTCGTCAGTGAGGTGTAGCTGATATCTCCCTAAGGCACAGTAAGCAAGGGATCCACGTCTGGAGTACCCTATCACCCTTAGGGAGACTAATCCCAAAGGATCATTTCCATAAACAAAACACCGAAATAGAGATGCTCAATCAGAGAACGAGCTAACCTTAATAGGTTAGTTCTATGGACACGATAACCCACTCTGAGAGCAACTTCTTTTAGCTCACTTGTGCCCTTCATAGGGAGAAATATCCTGTACTATATCAATCTGGTCCCACTCACTTCATCATCACGCTTGCAACAAATCGCAGTTTGACAACTACGGGCGCCGAGACCGAGGAGGATTGAGAGAGGAGGAGGAGTGGAGACACACAGGGAAGGAGGGGGAAGACACAGAGGAGAGGGGGTAGACACAGAGGAGGGGGGGGAGACACAGAGGAGGGGGGAGAGACACAGGGCAGGGAGAGGAGAGGGTAGTGTCACAGGGGAGGGAGAGGAGGGGGAAGAGACACAGGGGATTGGGAAGACACACAGGGGTGGGAGAGGAGGGGGATAGACACACAGCGAAGGAAGGGGAGAGAGACACGGGAATGAGAGGGGGGGAGACACAGAGGAGGAGGGGGGGACACAGGGGAGTGAGAGGAGAGGGGAGAGACACACAGGAGTGAGAGGAGGGGGGAGACACACAGGGGAGGGAGAGGAGGGGGGAAGAGACACAGGGGAGGGGGGGAGACACACAGGGGTGGGAGAGGAGGGGGGTAGACACGCAGGGGAGGGAGAGGAGGTGGGAATGAGAGGGGGGAGAGACACAGAAGAAGGGAAAGAGACACAGGGGAGTGAGAGGAGGGGGGGAGAGACACAGGGGAGTGAGAGGAGGGGGCAGAGACACAGGGGAGGAAGGGGAGACACACAGGGAAGGGAGAGGAGGGGAGAGAGACACAGGGGAGGGAGAGGAGGGGGAGAGAAAAAGGAGAGTGAGAGGAGGGGGGAAGAGACACAGGGGAGGAGGGGGTGTGAGAGGAGAGGTGAGAGACACACAGGAGTGAGAGGAGGGGGGGAGACACACAGGGGAGGGAGAGGAGGGGAGAGAGATACAGGGCAGGGAGAGGAGGGGGGGAAGTGACACAGGGGGGAGACACACAGAAGTGTAAGAGGAGAGGGGGGTAGACACGCAGGGGAGGGAGAGGAGGGGGAAAAGACACAGGGGGGGAAATGGGGGGGGACCAGACACAAGAAAGGGGGGAGAAGAGACACAGGGGGGGGGAGACAAAGGGTCATCGCAAGGCCAATGAGGATAAATTGGGAGTCAGTGGCGTGGAAGCGTATGCACGCTCACAATAGTGGTAAATCTCTTGGACCACGACATTCAGACATCATTTAATTTTTGCTTTTACCTATTTGGTTTGGATATATATTTTGAAATAAAGATTTTTTAGACCAATATCAAGTCTTTATGTCATGGTCCGAGAGATTTACCACTAACATTTAGGAATCATATTTAGCCCTACAGTACTAAAGACCAAGGCCAACCTAGCAAGAACACACAAAATTGTCACTCTAAAGAAGACAATTCAGCTTGGTAGACCAACACAGACTTTCTCCAACCTGTCAGATTAGGAGAGGATCTGACGAATATGCTAACACTACCTCAATATTTGAGGTACACAAAGGTGAGATTCCACTCACACTTTTTGATACGTATCTCTAGTAAGCTTTGTCAACCTGGGTAACCTGCACTAGAGATTGTGTGCTCTTCTCCCCCCCCCCCCCCTTTGTGTTTTCATATCTTAAAGACACTGGTGTGAACAGTGTCCAGAGAAAATAGCTGCTCTTTGCAGGATAAGGGATTATCAGCAGGAAGAAAAAATAATCCTCTGATTAAGCTTCATACGACTAGGAAGAACTACCCAAGCAATTTTGCTTTTTCGATTGGGACTTAAGACACCCCAACAATTATTATTTGTACAAAATTGTTTCATGGTTTGTATACTTAATTACTACAGTCTGCAAAGCCCCCACACACACACACTGAAAATAATTATATTCTAGTATTCCTACAGGTTCTCTGCTTATTGACAAGTTATTTGTTGACGATTCTAACATTAACTATTTTATGTCATATGTTTTATAGCCTGGGTGAAATCATACTTACTGTATACTGGGGCATACTTATACTTGAGGATACTCTCTTCTTTCATTTATATCATATTGCTCCTAACAAATATTGTTCAGTCATGTGTCAAATCCCAAAATGTTTCAGCAATACCTATCATACCATAACTTCTTTGCTTAATGTCCTAGCTCCTCAATTTTACATGCTACAGCAGCCTTATTAAATTGAGATTCTGCCAATTGAATAGGGCTCTATATAAGCACAGAGCATATTTAATTTACAGAAGTTTTTAGTTAGTGAACTTCTATCCAAAAGCAAGGTCTTCACTAACTAAAAACGTCTGTAAAATAAATATGCCACATTCTTTCAATTGGCCGAATCGCAATTTAATAAGGCTGTAGGTGTCTTCCATGTGCTGGAGCTCTGTGGCGCACATAATTAAATATGCCCTTTTTTTGGAAATGTAAAATAATCAGAAGAAACTTTTTTTTATTTACCCAGGAATTTTTGTACCATAATCCTTCTTAACACCATCTGCTCATTAATATTTTTGCTTGTATTCACTTTTCTTTTCAATAAAATCATTGATAATTGTTAAGTGCTTCGAATGCCTTAGGAAGAACAGCGATATATAAGTAAATAATTTTTTATTAAACTGGATGTTTCCATTCAAATATTGTGAATGAATGGAGCTTTATACAATCCATTCATCCCAAGCCTGCATATGATTGCTTATTATTCCGAGAAAGCACATTGTGTAGAGGAATTCTGTAAACATTATTTCCTGTCAGTTTATATGTGAACTTGCATCTTGTTTATTAATAATACAACATTACATTGTTTTCTATAAGGGAACTAGCAAGGCCAAACCACTCATTATATTATATATAGACATGGATGGTATTTGAAAGAAACATATTGCAGCAATTTACTGCAGTTAACTAAAATGTTTTAATTATTTTCCTTGTAGCTGCAACATTATCACATCTGATTAAATGCACTGTAATAAGATATGTTTAAAAAAGAAAAACATGAGAAAAAACATAAACAATCAGTGGAATTAAATGTGTTTCTATGATACAGGGAACCCCTGATTAAAGCTACCCCAATGAGCGCTGATTCCCCGCTCAGCACTAAACCTCAGGATAGCGCAGTTTTTGTGCGCCAAATCTCATTTGGCTATTTGAATCCCAGCTTTGAATTCTTAGATTCCCCATAGCGCTGTTTTGGCACTATGGTGATAGTAGCGCTGTTTCACATAGTGCTCCTGCATGCAGGAACGCATGTGGAGAGCTAAAAGGGGTATTTCTGTATATTTTTATTTAAAAATATCAGAGTTCGGCATGTTAACAATCCTACTTAAATTGCTTCAAATGAAAAGAACTGTTTAGGCAAGCTCCTTCCCTAAGAGAGTGGACTTAGATCACAGATGTAAACCATGGCAGCGTGCAGAAGAGTGAACAAGACAAAACAAAGAGACTCCTAAGCTGAGACTATTTGTTACTGTGGGTGGTTCTTTGAAGTAAGTTAAGTGTAACTTTTAAATGATAATTACACTGGCAATAATAACCCTTTTGGTTATTCTTGGTGGTTCCTGTCCAACATCCTCACAGCACATCCCAAGATGAGGGGCAACCATGCAAAAACAATCTGTTTCACATTATATAAAAGTCATGTATCAACACAGGTCTATGGGCCTCATTCTATTATCGGCCGTAAATCGTCCGTAAGGCTGCGATTCCTTGCGGGGGTTCTTTTAACTCGCGATTCTATTATACGGCCCCGCAAGGATCTCCCCTTACGGCCGGCCGCATATCTTGGAACCGGCCGTAAGCGCAGAAATCTAAAAACGCAAAAATAAATTCAAGCCTGCACTGTACAGCTCTGTAAATGCTAGGGATCATATTGGGGGACATGAGGATTAAAAGTAACCCACTCTCAAGCTTGCACATCAGCCCAAACCCGAGTTCAAATTAACTGTTTATTTTCCGGCTGCGGCGTGGGCGGGTCTGAGGTGCTCCAAGCACTCTGGACTTTTTACATGGATATTTTACGGATATTAAAAATAAAATATTTTACGGATTTGAGTATAGGATAATTATGTGCTATTTTTTCTAACACCTAAAATCCCTTTATAGTCTTCTCAAAGTGCAGGATGGCTTTATTTGAGCTATTTTATGTGCTTAATTGGTGCTAGCGGGACCTCTTTCCTGCAAGTAAGCTTTTTAGCCTTGCAGAGAGGTTTCCCGGAGCAATTGAATTGCAAAACTCTTGCGGCCGTTTTAGATCAAAGGCTTTCCTCTGGCGCGAGCGGCCGCAAGAGATAGCAAGGCACCGGCCGCAAGCCTGCCGGAGCCTCCGGCCGTAAGGGAATAGAATAGCAGAATAGCTTGCGGCCGGTCCTTGCGGCCCCGCAACGGCTGCGGCCGCTAATAGAATGAGGCCCTCTGTCAATAACTCTCACTGGACATAATTTATGGGCAGTCTGTATAAGGATAAAGAGAATCAATATGCATTGCATATACAATGTTATTCATCCTATATTATGCATTCATATCTGCACAACAGTTTGTAGTTTTTACATGAAAGAAAATTCATGGGTTTGTTTGCAAATCTATTAGATAACTAAAAAGCAGCTAAATCTGTGATTTGTATTTGTGTTTGTCATTGTGTGCTTGCAGGCAAGAATAATGGAAATGCATGAAGAGTTATTTGTCAAGATGCATTTCTGGATATCATAGCAGATGGCTGTACAGATTGGAAGATTGGAAGTCACGTTTTTAAAAAACCTTGCATTTTGTCAGATCTAATGAGAGATTTCAAGTCACAAACAGGAAATATATATTGTTAATTCATCTGTTCTTTCTGAATACAAACTGAAATATCTACTAACAAATTTGTATTTACATGTTATTTGTATGAGGAATTATCTTACATTTACATAGATAGCAGAGAAAGAGAAACTAAAACAACATAAGTAAAGTACACTGTTTCTGCTATTACTTTTGCTTTTTTGCCTCATTCGTCCACTTCCCCATTCTCCCCATATAAAAATTCATACACATAAACATAAAATGAATACAATCACACATAAATGTCTGCCACATTCAGACATTGCTATTTTGTACAATGATAGATATGCAAAGGTAGCCATACTTGCCAGTACTTATGGAGTGCTTCCATTACATTTCTAGGAGAGTGACCCAAAAGGAGTAAAGGACTGACTAGTCATCTGTACTTTGTGCATGCTTATAATACTCTCAAGTTCACTGACTGACTCTCTATTCACTCCTTCGACAGAGAAGCAACTTAAAATTAATTTACTTGATATGATATATATATATATATATATATATATATATATATATATATATATATATATTTTTTTTTTATATATATAAATGTTATGGATATGTTTAATAAAATAATATATTGTATGCAACATTCACCTCTTAATTGCTTTCTTAAAATAATTCTAAATATTCATATATTGTGACTTCTATTAAAATGGGAACTATTAGGTGATTGGTGATACTATTATATAGTATAATAATTATCACCCATAATATTTTATTAATATATTGTGGTGAATATCCAAGTGTAACATTAGTTATAATTGCTAGAATAGGTTTTTGTAATCCTTCAGATTATGATGTTGAATAGCTGTTTAGCTGTGGGTAGACAGAAGGAAAAATGCTTAGAGAATAGTGTGATGGGGATCTTTGCCAGTCACCTCTGGCCCCTGAAAAGGGCTTGATCATAAATGTTGGGATGAGAAGTTACTAGATATTATAAGTTATATAACATATTGAAGGGTTGCAATGCATGTTTGTGAAGTATTGGAGCTCATGTCAGCCTTTCACAGGTACTCCAAGCTACATAATCTATTCTATTGTTATGTTTGTTAGAGTGAATGTCGTTCTGGATCTAGCTAAAATCTTAGTTTATCATTAAATCCAGTGCAATATCATTAATGTTCCTAGGTTTAGTAAAGGTTATTTTAGAGTCATTCACGCACTTTTCCTTAGTCTCTGGTTGCCTACTCCTTAACAAAAGTTAAGATTAACTCTGGTAGATCCACTGTTATAAGAGAAAATCATGGTATAATTAGCAGTGTTAAAAGTGTGGTTTAAGGAAAGTAAAACGGGCTGGGATAAACAGAATCAATTGCTACATTTCCATTAAGCCTGCTTATCAAACCCAATTTGATAAAAAGTATAATATTTAATGTTTAATTCACATATTGCTGATTTTTTATACATTAAAATGCATACAGTAGGCTCCATAAGCAATATGTTGTATATATATATATATATATATATATATATATATATATATATATATATATATATATATATGTGGAGTGGCATCTACCCTTTTAAAAGCCATTGTTTATGCTATTCTAGCATTGTAAACAAAAAAACATATTGAGTGCCTGTGTACAAAACAGATAGATAATCCTACAGTAAAATAGTATGTTTCCCCTTATAGGGAGTTGTAAAAATGGCTTTTATCATTGATACTGTGGTTAGTTTGTTACATACTTCACAAACATGTTGTCCTTTAAAGGGACATGGAAGGTTTCTGGATTTTTACTAGCTATGTTATGTACCTATTTATATATTTACTTTTATGCACTTTATTGAGAAGTGCTTATAACCATTGTTTTTCTGACTAAAATCAACAGAGTTTAAACAGAATAAACAGAGTTTATAAGCATTTCTTAATAGCATCACCTGCAGTATATAGTTGTCATTGTTTGTAACGTTTGCGATGTTGGTAGCGCAGTTGCGTCCTTCGCAAATCGAGGACGCAACCGCAAGCTTTGCATAGCGAGGGGAGCCAGCGGCGCTGTCACACATGCGAGCCTCGCAAAGCCGAAGCGCTCATTGCAGCCAGCAGCGCCATCACACATACGAGCCTTGCAGCACTTAGGCTGCAATGAGCGCCAAAGGTGCTCATTGCAACCAGCGGCACAGTACATAGGCGAACCTCGCAAAGCGAGGCTCGTCAGCGGCACAGGACTGTTCAAGCCCGTAACTCTAAAAATCCACCGAAAAATAAGAAATAATAAAAATAATAACACACTCACACACAGCACAGGGGGAGACACAGGGAGCCTGGGAGTGAGGTTGCAAGCGAATAACACCCAGATTTGTTTTTTTTTTGTCACTCGAAAATCGCCTAAGCAAGGAAAAAATGGTGGATGAAAAACCCCAAATTTCCGAAACAGTGCGAAAACGAGGCTCAGCAATGCCAGGCCTGCAAATGTACAAAATACACAACGCTTAAGACAGTAACAATTACACGCAACGCCAGGCACGTGGGACTTTGAACATAAAACCAACGGCAGTCAGCGCACGTCAAGCAAACATTCAGCAGAGACACAGACGAGTAAGACACAGGGAAGGGATAGGGGGAGATGCTGGAAAGAGACACATTGCTTTCCCAAGCACTAAACTGCAATGAGCTGCCCGTACAGTAGGCAAGAGGAAAGGCTCGCAATGAGCGCCGTAGGTGATCAGTGCAAAGCAGGAAAGTTGAAGTACATGGAGGAGAGCCTTGCAATGAGCGCCGAAGGTGCTCAGAGGAGCAAAAGCCTCACCTTGTGTGGCATACAGCATTGCCAGCCTTGACGGGCAAGTAACTAGTAACTATATAAAAGCTAATATATATACATATAATTTAAAGAGTAGTGTCTGTCACGGCCTCAGACTCATGTTACGCAGGCGCATGTGCAGTGAATCTTACTGATTTATCCCGCCATGCCCCACAGTGCTGTGAGTGGGCAGAGCCAGAGTTGGTTAGAACCGGCGCTGAGGATGGACAGGGGGACTGAGGATGGAAAAGGGGGGCTGAGGAGGGATGGGGGGACTGAGAATAGACAGGGGACTGAGGACAGACAGGGGACTGAGTAGGACGGGGACTGAGGACAGACAGGGGGACTCAGCAGAGACAGGGGGACTGTACAGGGACACTGGGACTCAGGAGGGGGAGGTAGACTGAGGAGGGACAAGGGGACTGAGAAGGGACAGGCGGACTGAGGGAGGAGAGGGGGACTGAGGAGGTACAGCAGGACTGAGCAGGGACAGGGGGACTGAGGAGGGACAGGGGGACTGAGGAGGGACAGGGGGACTGACCATCGTTTTTAACAAATAATTAATCTAGTATTATATAACTAGTAGGAACAGAAAAAAATCCATATGCCTTTAAGTGTTCTTTTTTAGTGCCATGCAATAACAATAATTGCAATTAATGTTATTGCATGGTATTGAAATACTGATATAATAAATTATTTTCTTTGTGAAGGTAACTGACCTTTTTTTTTTTTTGAAGACTCCTTTTACAAAGATAACCAAAAACCAAATAGGTATATGTGTTGCTTAGAGATAAAGCTAATTGCTTGCTCATTTTCATTTACAATGATCAAAGAGCATATTTTTGCTTTATAACAAACTACGTCAGACTGTTTTACATCAGGGCCACCACAGAGAGTCTGACAGTAATCTCTCAATCATATGGTATTAATGTGAACAAACACATTTACTCCACATATGGTGTGTTTTATAAAGTAGAAATGGAGCTCCTCACACAACATGTGACAATGCTAAACGCTTGCACTTAAATCATTAGACCATCATGCTGAATCCAGCAGCTTCAGGAGAGCGTGTGATTGTTTTACTGTTCAGGTCTGACTTCATATCATTTGCATGCTGAGTGTTGGTAAAAGCGTATGCTTCTGGAAGAGGAAATATTCTTCACAGGTATTTATAGTTAATGTGCCAATCTCATCTTTATGCTGAGGACACTAGATTTTTTTTTTACTGTTGCCATAGTGCAATGGATTGCTTGAACTGCAAGAAAAATAAGCAACTTGTTCTCTTCTAAAGCTCATTCAAATCAGTCAAAAAAGAGAAGCCACTGTCTAATGTACATATGCTTATCTTGCTTTTTGACTTATCAGTGGGTGTGAGACCCATACAAATATAATACGTCAATCTGGGAAAATATTAAAAACTATATATTTTAGAAAGTAACCTATATCTAAAAAAAAAAAAAATCCTCCTGAAATATAGTCTGTTGCAAAATATGTCCATTCAAACACTCTTTTCTTGATATATATTCCAGATTGCATAAAAAAGCAATCAAATCACAAGAAGTTCACAATCCGATATCTGGTGCGGTGCTCAATCCAGCTAAAAATTGGGTATCCACTCCAACTTCTTAGCATGAAGCACAATCTTAAAAAATATGTACAGGTCTCAATCCATACTGTAATCACATTTGATGAACTTCTTCATTCTAATAAAAATCTAGGAACATTCAAAACTATTAAGAGGTATCAGAAACATATATGCACAATAGCACCAGCATCATCCCAGAGTATTACTCTTGTGTTGGAAAACCGCCAATTTAGCATCCCCAGCACAAATGAGACATTCAACTTGTTCAAGTTGTGACCCTCTCTATTTTCAATACATATGGGTGTGGTCGTGTGTGTTTTTTTTGGCTATACTCCAACCACTTCATCAGAGGTATAGATAGTTGGAGTGGGGATGGTGTAATGCTTATATATGGCATTGGAGAGTCCTGTAATAATATAGGCATTCTCCCTCATTTCATTTAAGTTGAAAAGTGATAAAATAAAGTACAACTAAAAACAGAAACATTTCGTAACACATATTCCATACATAAAATATTCCCGACATATATAAACAGTGTATATTTCTGCATAGCATTGTACTGCACCAATACCCCCAAAACACCCTATTCATCTAAAGAATATCATCTAATTATCTATGTATTAATAAATATTTTAAAAATATTATGATATGCAGTAGTACATGCTGTTTATATATGTCTGTTATGTTTGATGTATGTTGTATCTATAATGACAATTTTTAGTTGGCGCTTACCGCGAGGCCCGCGGGACTTAGCAGCAATGAGTGCTGTAGGCCATCGAAAAAATTTCGGACCTCGCAAAAAATGCGGGCTTTGCAAAAATTACGAATATAACGTCGGAACCACGAAACTCAAACGAACAACAAAACCCCCCAAATATGCTTCAAATTAAATGACACACACAGCACAGGGGGAGAGCCAGGGAGCCTTTGAGTGAGGTTGCAAGTTAATTTGAGCCATTCGGTTTTGTTGTTCGAAAATCACCTAAGCGAGAAAAAAAATGGTGGCCAAAAAAACGTAAGAGGATGAAAACGAGGCAGAAGGCAGTAAATAATAGCCTGAAGCCAGTAACAATTAATGCAAGCCAATAACACTTAACCCAAACCAGTAACATTTAACCAAAGGCAGTAACACTTAACTCAAGGCAGTAACACTTAACTCAAGGCAGTAACACTTAACCAAAGTCAGTAACACTCATTGCTAGGCGCCTAAACTACATGGGGGGGAGAGGCTCGCAATGACCATCAAAGACACTCATTGCGAGACACGCGATGAGTGCCGAAGGCACTCATCACGTGGCTTGCGATGAATGCTGAATGTGCTCAGAGGTGGCAGTCCCTCGCATTGTGTGGCAAACAGCATTAGTACACGGGGGAGAGGCTTGCAATGTGAAAGCGATCTTTTTATGTGGCAAACAGCATTGCCATGGCTTAAAATGTTATTGCCGCCTTTTTTTGACAAGCAAGTCGCTAGTCCTATATAATCTTTTTGGAATAGAGACTGGAGACTGTAATGATTCCCCTGAACCCCCTTTGGGGTCAGTAAAAGTTTAGTTGTTTAATATGCTTTTATGTTAATTTGATTATCCTATATGTGTTATGTCATGTTAATTAATATGTAAAATGTTATGCTATGTTATGTTATGTTGATGACTATATGATTAATTGTGTCCAGTGTGTAAGGAGTTAAATGGTTTACAATGTTGTGTGGTCGGTGGTAACTGTCAGAGAGGGGAGAGAGCAGTTGGCAGTTGAGTTTTTTCTGACAGAGCCAGAGATGTATTGGTGTCTCTGAGGGCAGTTGAGATAATGCTGGGTTAAATGTCTTAAAGTATATATATATTTGTTCCTAAGCCAAGGGTAGAAGACATATATTGAAGACAGATATGCTCCTATCTAAAAAGGGAGGTAAGAAGATAACCGCAATGACTGTATGAATGAAGTTGCTGTTATGATGCCTTATAGATGAGCCCTTGTCCACAAAAATAAAAATAGTTTCTGATTACTTATAATGCTGAGCCTGCATTCATATTCCTAAAGACTACATCTAATTTAAGAGACATCAGCTATCTTAGTGAAGAGATCAAAATAATCTGGTAGATCTGCTGGGTAGGTTTGGCAATAACAGCCTTATCAAGCCCGACTGAGAAGCAGTAGATCGTGACAGCTGGTGGCAAGCGGTGGAATCTCTTAATCAATAAGCTAAGACAAGCAGCATGTCCAGATATGACAGCATGTCCATTGAAGGCCTCAGGGACCTGTACCGGGAGAGAGGGCTCCACAGAACAGCGACCACCAAAAAGGCAGAGATGATCCAGGAACTCCTGCTGAATGATGAGCTCCGTCAGGTGGAGGAAAGACAGGAGACAGAGGAGGAAGGTGCAATAGTCACACCAGATCCAGCCCTTGCTCTGGAGATACCCTCTAATGAAGAGGAAGACATTTGTAAGAGATTTAAAAAGTGGAGGGCTATGATGCCGGCGAGTCTGTCCGGTGATCAGCTAATGGCCCTTCGGACCCAGATCAGCCAAGAGGTCCAGCGAGAGAAACCACAGAGAGTTACCTGTCTGTCATCCGGTCCTACTGAAGTAAGGGATCCAACAGCAGCCAGGATAAAGACAGCGTATAATAGCTTTAAACACTTCTGTGATGAAAAGGGGGACATAGATGGGTTCCTCCAGGACTTTGAGCAGCAATGTGAGCTACACCAAATACCCAAAGCCGAGTGGATTAGGCTTCTGGTCAGCCGACTAAGTGGAAGGGCAAGTGAAGCATTCAGAGCTATCCCTAAGGGTCAGCAGATGTATGACGAGGTGAAAAAGGTGCTGTTGGCCAGATATTCAGTAACCCCAGAAACCTATATGAAAAAAATTCGAACCTTGACCAGGGGTGCTGGCGACACTTATACTAAAGTTATCTTTCGGATCAGGCATGCCTGTCACAGTTGGTGGAAGGGGATGGAGGTAACTACCCTGGAGAAAGCGATGGACTTAATACTGCTGGGGCAATTTTACTCAATTTGTCCTGAGAGGTTAAAGGTTTGGGTACAGGATCGAAAACCCACTACAGGGGAGGAGGCTGCTCATCTAGCAGATCATTTTGAGGCTACTAGAGGTGAGACAGGAGTTAAGGGCCCCAGCAATGCTACTAAAGTGGGACCTCCAACTCCAGCACCTGTAACGTATTGCCCTATAGCCACCCGACCTAGCCCTGCAGCTCCACAAAGTGATAGTCGCCCTGGGGAAACCACAGGAGTGTCCCCTCGACCCACAGTACTTACCCGCTCTCGTCATGTATGGGTTTGGAGTGCTATGGTTGTCACCAACCAGGGCATATGAAAAGAAAATGCCCCAATGTGCCTCGCAGGGTGGACAGCCACCCCACTAAGCCAGTCTACTATCTGGGGGAGTGGAATGTGGACATCGATGAGTCTGGAGTGACACAGACCAGACCCAGAGAGGTGGGCTTCTATCACCCCATCCATGCTGTGCAGACTAGTTCAGGAGGCAACAGGAACCGGCATTTCCAAAAGGTTTTGGTCCAGGGAAAGGAGGCAAGGGGATTTCGAGATACAGGAGCTGCAGTGACCGTGGTCCATCCGGAAATTGTACCATGTACAGCCATTCTTCCTAAGACCATGGAGGTCATGGTGGCTGGAGGCCAAAAAATTTCCATCCCAGTCGTCCGTTTGCAGTTGGATTGGGGCACTGGGAAAGGAGTTTGTGAAGTTGGAGTTATGCATGGGCTCCCAGCTGAGGTTTTGTTGGGCAATGATTTGGGGCATCTAGAGAGCCGATATGTCACTGCTGTGACCAGATCGCAAGCTGCCAAGGTTACCAGGGATGGTCCAAGCGACGAGGTTAAGGCCGGTCACCTGGAAACTGGGGTAAGTCCATTACCTGCTGGGGAACCGGGTTTGGGTTGGGCTACTGTAAGGGAAGTGAAGGTAGCATTATGGGAGGATGGGACCTTGGCTGGGGTTAGGCAAAGGGCTGACAAGCGAGAGACGGGTCCTGAAGGAGATGAGTATGTGTGGGAAGAAGGATTGCTGTACAGAATTACCTCCGAACCTGAGGGAAATGGGATGAGAGAGGTTAAGAAGCAGATGGTAGTTCCCCAAAAGTTTAGAGGGAGGTTGCTAGAGATAGCCCACGAGGTACCCTTAGCTGGACACATGGGGGTGAAGAAGACACAGCATCGCCTTACTAGGGTGTTCTACTGGCCGGGGTTGAACAGGGATGTATCTAATTACTGTAATTCCTGTGATGCCTGCCAGCGATATGGCCGCCCAGGAGGGGGTACCCGCGTCCCTCTTCAACCATTACCAGTAATGGATACCCTATTTCAGAGAGTGGCTATTGACCTGATAGGACCCTTGGCTAGAAGCAGCAGGACTGGGAAGCAGTTCATTCTGACCATAGTAGACTATGCCACCCGATATCCTGAAGCTGTTCCCTTGTCTAAGATTTCAGCTACGAAGGTAGCAGAGGCTTTATTGGGGGTGTTCTCACGAATTGAGTTCCCTAAAGAGATCTTGTCTGACCGAGGTACCCAGTTTATGGCTAAAGTAACCCAACAGTTATGAAAGTTATGTGGGATCAAACACCTCAGTTCTTCCCCATATCATCCTCAGACCAACGGTCTTTGTGAGAGGTTTAATGGTACCCTGAAGAAAATGCTCTGTACTTTCACAGAACAGGAGCAGGATTGGGAGCGTCTACTTCCCTACCTTCTCTTTGCCTACCGGGAAGTACCGCAGGAGTCCACGGGGTTCTCTCCCTTTGAACTCATGTATGGTAGACAGATAAGGGGACCTTTGAACGTGATCAGAGAAGCATGGGAAGGTGACTATGGGCAAAACCAGGTTTCGGTGGTCTCATACGTCCTGGCTTTCAGGGAGAAACTAGCCATGTTAACTGGGTTGGTTAGAGACCACATGCAAGAGGCTCAAGCCAAAGCCAAGAAATACTATGATAGGGGAACCAAGGAGAGGGAATTGGAGGTAGGACAAGAGATTTTGATGTTAGTCCCTCATCCACAGGATAAGCTCAATGCAATCTGGGGAGGGCCCTACCCCATTACTAAGAAATTGAACCCTCATACATATGTGGTAATTGTAGACCCTGAAAGAAAGGTCACAAGAGTGGCCCACATAAACAGGCTGAAAGAATATCAGAGGCGACCGAACATTTGCTAGCTATTTGTCTGCCTACCGGCAGTGACCCAGAAGAAGGAGTCCTACCTGACCTGTTAGCCCCAGCTGGGCTGAACAATCAGAGGGAGGTGGTAGGACAGTCCATGAATTTAAGTGCAGACTACCAAAGGCAGCTGATTGAAACCCTAGCCCCCTACCATGCCCTATTCTCTACTAGACCGGGGTGTACCCCTCTAGCAGTGCATGAGGTCATAACAGAAGGTTGCCCACCATTAAAACAGCCCTCCTACCGGGTACCAGAGACAGTGAGGGCTAGTATCTTTGATGAGCTGCGGGAGATGCTAAGATTAGGGGTGATTGAACGTTCCAATAGCCAGTGGTCTTCCCCAGTAGTACTGGTGCCTAAAAAAGATGCGACCACTCGTTTCTGTGTGGACTATCGTAAGCTAAATGACAGGACCAAGACTGATGCTTACCCTATTCCACGCATGGACGAGTTGTTGGACCGTCTAGGTACTGCCAAGTACCTCACCACTCTGGATCTCTCCAAGGGGTACTGGCAAATTCCCCTTGCTGAGACAGCCAAAGAGAGGTCAGCCTTCATCACCCCCTTTGGTCTTTACCAATTCAAGGTGATGCCATTTGGGATGAAGAATGCCCCTTCAACTTTTCAGAGGTTAATAGATCAATTATTACAGGGGCACCAAGGGTATGCTCAGGCTTACTTGGATGACATCGCCATATTCAGTAATACTTGGGAGGATCACCTTCAGCATATCAAAAGTATACTGGATACTATAAAGGAGGCCAGATTTACTATTCGCGCAGACAAATGTCAGTGGGCCAGGGCTGAAGTACAGTATTTAGGCCATTGGGTGGGCTGTGGGCAGATTAGGCCAGAACCAGCCAAGGTTGAGGGGATAGCTGCATGGCCCACCCCCCAAACTAAGAAGCAGGTAATGGCTTTCCTGGGGACCACAGGATATTATAGAAAGTTTATTCCTTTGTACAGTGCCATGGCCAATCCTCTGACCGACTTGACAAAGAAGAGGATGCCCAAGTTGGTGGACTGGACCTCTGCTTGTGAAGTTGCCTTCCAGGCCTTGAAGGATGCTCTCACCTGCTAACCTGTATTAGCTGCTCCAGACTATCAACAGCCCTTTATTGTACAAATGGATGCTTCCACATATGGACTGGGGGCTGTGTTGTGTCAGAAGGATGAGCAGGGATGTGAGCACCCCATTGCCTACCTCAGCCTAAAGCTGCTACCCAGGGAGGTGGCATATGCAGCAGTTGAAAAGGAGTGTTTGGCTGTGGTATGGGCCCTTAATAAGCTACAACACTACTTGTATGGAAGGGAATTTACTGTGGTTACAGACCATAATCCCCTATGTTGGTTATCTAAGGTGGCTGGGGATAATGGCCGTTTACTGAGGTGGAGCTTGGCCTTACAGACTTATAATTTTACTATCCAACATAGACGAGGAAAAGTCCATCCGAATGCGGATGGACTTTCTAGACAGGAGGACAAGTAAAAACAGGGTAGCAAGAGAATTATCCATCAGGATGATCCTCTAGGCTACACTAATAAAAGGGGGAAGTAGTTGTCATGATTCCCCTGAACCCCCTTTGGGGTCAGTAAAAGTTTAGTTGTTTAATATGCTTTTATGTTAATTTGATTATCCTATATGTGTTATGTCATGTTAATTAATATGTAAAATGTTATGCTATGTTATGTTATGTTGATGACTATATGATTAATTGTGTCCAGTGTGTAAGGAGTTAAATGGTTTAGAATGTTGTGTGGTCGGTGGTAACTGTCAGAGAGGGGAGAGAGCAGTTGGCAGTTGAGTTTTTTTCTGACAGAGAGAGAGAGAGATGTATTGGTGTCTCTGAGGGCAGTTGAGATAATGCTGGGTTGAATGTCTTAAAGTATATATATATATATGTTCCTAAGCCAAGGGTAGAAGACATATATTGAAGACAGATATGCTCCTATCTAAAAAGGGAGGTAAGAAGATAACCGCAATGACTGTATGAATGAAGTTGCTGTTATGATGCCTTATAGATGAGCCCTTGTCCACAGAAATAAAAACAGTTTCTGATTTCTTATAATGCTGAGCCTGCATTCATATTCTTAAAGACTACATCTAATTTAAGAGACATCAGCTATCTTAGTGAAGAGATCAAAATAATCTGGTAGATCTGCTGGGTAGGTTTGGCAATAACAGCCTTATCAAGCCCGACTAGTCCTATATAATCTTTTTGGAATAGAGACTGGAGACATATTTATGCTTTTCTCACTACAGATTTGTCTTATCCAATTGTTGCATATTCTAATCTCTTCTTTATGTTCGTTGTCCCAGGTGAGTAATCTCTCTAGTTAAGGGATATCCATCTCCATCTAAATGTTGTTTTTTGTCCCCTCGTCCATTTTTTTCTTCCCTACCTCTTGCTAGGATGAGATCTTGAGCCTTATATATACTGTCATGGTTTATTTCCCTAAACACTAAAAGTCTCAACACTCTCTATAGTTCAAAATCAAGAGGAGAAGACACTTTGTTTCACAAAGACCTGTGATTACCAAGCACTCAGATAGGTGGATGGATCTTAACTCTAAAATTTGTATGACAGGGTGAGTTGGTTCTTCCCAATGAATATTTGGTATCCTTTTTTGATAACGTTCTACAGAAACATATGCCTGCCCATCCATTACATAAGATCATTGGGGGAGACTTTAACTCACTGTTGAATCCCAGCTTGGACCACTCCATCTCCACCCCTTGGCTCCTGTCCCTATGACAAGCAATTTGCTGACTTAGGCCTCCATTCCATGGCTCCCCTATGTACTTCTAGTTACTGGCATTTGAAAAAAACAAATCTGCAAAGCTATTCTGTGGCTCCTGCAAAAAAAAAATAATCCTTTAAAACTTACTGGGAGTTTTTCCGTAGCTCTCTAGATCTAACGTGTGGTCACAGCCTACTCATAGGAGACTCTGGGTCTTATTCTCAGTAGTATCCATAGCAATAGAATGGTACCTACTAACGTGAGATGAGCCCTAACATTCTCCAATATCTCTATCTATCTATCTATCTGTCTATCTATCAACATCTGCTATCACCTATGAGCCCGGGTATCCCCCAGATTCCTCCATTTAAAGTATCACCATGGGGCGCCATTTGAAGTTTGAGATGGAGGAC
Organism: Discoglossus pictus; assembly: GCA_027410445.1. Classification (NCBI taxonomy): domain Eukaryota; kingdom Metazoa; phylum Chordata; class Amphibia; order Anura; family Alytidae; genus Discoglossus; species Discoglossus pictus. Next base: position 87,142,252 of record CM050163.1, read on the forward strand.
AGAATTAATCCGCTATCTAGGAGTAAGCATCACTACAAAGTATTCAATTTTTTCTAAACACAATAAGCCTCATTTAGTGGAGCATATAAAGATGGATTTCTCTACATTGCAGATATTCTCCATATGTTGGGTTGGGAGAATTACCTCCCTTAATATGAACATCCTCCCAAAACTTTTGTAGTTGTTTCAAATATTTCCAATTGCAAAACCATTAAAACTCTTTAATGTCATGTAAGAGATAGTTTTTCAGTGCATATGGCAGACTAGATATCCTAGAGATTTGAGATCCACTCGGATGAGACAAGATAGTAAGTAGAATTAACATATTTGAAGAGAAACAAATTAGCTCTGCACTTCCATCAGTTAACCAGATGGTGATTTTCTCACCATATGCTCTGTGGGTCAGTTGGCTTCAACCCCATACGTTTGTGACATTGACATTCTTTATTTTCAACCTTGCAGGTGACATGTCCACTATCCACCACACTTATACAACTTTGAGTTGAAAGTTACCCCCTCTAGACTATGTCCATTGGCAGCTGATTGGGGAAGGAGAGGTATCAATGCGGGACAGTCAGACTCGACCACAGTGGTTGCACGGGAAAGTTTGTCCTTGGTTGGGTGCTGTAGTGACACAATTTTTTCGACATTTCCTCTTGTCCTCAATACCAGCCCTGCATGTGGTCTCGAAAGAGGAGACAGCCTTGTAAATGGTACTTCTCCATGCTTTTCAGTCTGAAGCTAACCTCTTCTTTGGCCCTCCTCTGTCACAATTGCCAGTGGTGAGCTCACCATATAGCACAATCTTTGGAAGTCGATCATCCTCCATCCTAGAAATGTGTCTTGCCCAGTGTAACTGCTTTTTCAACAGTATGGCCTCAATGCCGGTGATTCCTGCCTGTTATAGGATTTCAGTATTGGAGATGTGGTCATTCCAGTGAATGTTGAGGATGGTGCGGAGGCAGCATTGATGAAAGCACTCAGGAAGTCGTAGGTGGTGGCGGTAGGTAAGCCAAGACTTGGAACCGTATAGAAAGGTGGTCAGCACAACAGCTCCATACATGTTGAACTTTGTGCTCTTGTTTAGATGCTTGTTTTTACAAACTCTTTTATATAACTTGCCAAATGCACCATTTGCCTTTGCCAGTCTGTTGTCAATTTCCTTGTCAACCTTTGCGTCCAAGGAGATGATGCAACCCAGGTAGGTACACTGATGGACTGTTTTCAGATTAGACTCGCCGATAGTGATGTGAGGAGGACAGTAATCTTCCTGAGGTGCGGGCTGGCAGCCTCGGCAAAGCAAGATGTCATTTGCTGCAAAGCTGTCGCCGTATGGGAAATGAGGGCAGCATCGTCAGTGAAGAGTAGCTCTCGAACAAGTCGTTCCACTGTCTTGGTGTGGGCCTTTAGTTGCCTCAGGTTGAACAGACTGCCGTTTGTGCGGAATCCGATGTAGAGTCCATCCTCAACATCAAGGTCTACTGTGGCCGCATCATACTGATGAATAGCGTGAATAGAGTGGGTGCAAGAACACAGCCTTGCTTCACGCTGTTGCTTATTGGGCTCAGATAGGTCATTGTGCTTAACTTGGCCACGCTGGTCTTCGTGTAGCTGGATGATCCTGTTGAGGAACTTTGGAGTACATCCTATATGTTTCAGGATTTGCCACAAACAATTCCTTCTCACAGTGTTGAACGCTTTGATAAGGTCAACAAACGTCACAAAAAATCCCTTGCTCTGTTCTCTGTATTTCTCTTGGAGTTTCCTGAGAACAAAAACCATGTCAGTGATGCTCCTGTTGGCTCTAAAGCCACACTGACTCTCAGGGAGGAGTTCTTCTACAATAGTGGGCACCAGTCTGTTGAGGAGTACTCTTGAAAGGATTTTCCGTGTGACGGAGAGCAGAGTTATCCCCCGGTTATTGGAGCAGTCTGATTTCTCTCCCTTCTTCTTGTACAGGGTGATGATGATTGCGTAACAAAGGTTCTGTGGCAGTTTGCCTTGTTGCCAGCAGCAAACAATAAGCTCATGCAGTTTAGCGTGAAGTGCGGGGCCCCCATGTTTCCAGATCTCAGCTGGGATCCTATCAACTCCTGCAGCCTTACCATTTTTTAGCTGCTCAATGGCTTTTACAGTCTCTTCGAGAGTAGGGATTTCATCCAGTTCTGTTTTCATTGTTTGTTGTGGAAAGCGACGGAGCGCTGAGACTGAAACTATGCGGTTGGCACGGATTAGAATCTGAAAGTGGTCAGACCACCGGTTCAGAATTAATGCCTTGTCTGTAAGGAGTGTTTGAACATCTGCACTGCGCAATGGGCTTTGAACAAGATGTGAAGGGCCATACACGGCCTTTATGGCTTCATAAAACCCTCTGTAGTCACCGACATCTGCGCAACGCTGAGTTCTTTCAGAGAGGTTGGTACACCACTCGTTCTGAATTTCTCTAAACTTTAGTTGAAAGTTGCTTACTTGCTGAGGCAAGACGGCTGAGCGAGATGCACTTGATGGGCGGATTTATTTTCTAACAGTAATTGATGGATCTCCAGACTGTTTTCGTCGAACCAGTCTTTGTTTTTCTTTAAGGAGAAACCTAGGATCTCTTCAGAGGTCAGCAGGATGCTGGTTTTGAGATGTTTCCATACAGTAGAGCAACTGAGGAGGGATATGTCAAACATCTGCGATCTTTTGGTCTTGACTGGAGATTCGCCTGGAAGGTGGCCTTCACTTCAGCTGACTGGAGGTTACTGATCCGTCACTTCTTGTTTGGGGGTCCTTTCCTCTTTGGTTTAGGGTTGAAGTGGAGTCGAAGTTTGCAGCGCACCAGACGGTGATCCATATTACATTCTGCGCTGGGCATCACTCGGGTGAGCAGGACATCTTGAAGGTCTTGCTGGCCCACCAGTACAAAGCATGCCATATTGAAGATTTCTGCTTCTATACAATTTGAGACAAGTTTACTGAAGCTCAGTTGCAGGATAAGGGCCTTAGATCAAAGATCTAACTCCTTTTTTGAGCTCATAGGTCATCCTCGAAAGCTTGTGTACATATTAGTCTTGGAAAAGGCATTTGGGGAGGAATGTGCAATAGCCTCAGTGTGAGACACAATATTGCTTGGCTATAAAGGAAAATAACTACAAAATCCTACTCAGGTGGCAGCTAACCCCGATCAAACTTCAAAAAGCCAACACTCAAGCCCTTATATGGGAGACAATCTGAGCAAGAGTGCTGATTAAAACACTTATTTTTCTTCATGCAGACATGTTAGTAATATTGTGACAAAATGTTTTTAAATAATTAGAATAACATTTATGAGTTTAATATCAGTTTATAGACAGGTATTCACCTTATGCAAATAAATGTTTACTAATAGTAACAAAAAAAAATAGTAGCAAAAAAAAATCTATATATGAGAACTAGCAAAATAATTCACATACATGAATAAAATCAATAGCAACATATCAAACTTTATAAAGCTTAAATCACAACAGTATTTTTTCCACAAAGTAATGCATGATATTAAACTTTAATGATATAACATATTTATAACAGCATAAAATGTCCTTTTTAGTGTAGTGGTGGCCAAAATTTTACTCCATATTCCAAATTAGGGCATACTAGGGATTTGTATAGTGGAAGAATTATATTTGCTTCCCTTGCTTCTATACCCTTTTTAATACATGTTAATATTTTACTTGCCTTTGCAAATGCTGCTTGGCATTGAGCACTGTTACCTAGGTGGTTGTCCACAAGCACTCCAAAATCCCTTTCAATACTTGATCCCGCCAGATTTGCTCCATTAAGATTATAAATAGCATGTCTATTTTTCCTTCCCAGATGCATAACTTTACATTTATTCATATTAAATCTCATCTGCCATTTAGTCTCCAATTTCTCTAATGTATGCAAATCCCTTTGGAGGGAAAATACATCATTATCTGATTTAATTACCTTGCACAACAGCAAAAATTGAGACAATACTTTCCAATCCTACTTCTAAGTCATTAATAAATATGTTAGAAAGGAGAGGACCTAATACTGAACCCTGAGGAACCCCACTTACCACATTAGTCCAATCGGTGTATGTTCCATTTACAACAACCCTTTGCTTCCTGTCTTTTAGCCAGCTCTCAATCCATGAGCAGATATTTACTGCAATTCCTGTATCCATTAGTTTGCTCAAGAGTCTCCCATGTGGCACTGTATCAAAAGCTTTTGCAAAATTAAAAAAAACTACATCCACTAAGTTGCCCTGATACTTGGTTCCTACTAACCTCATCATAGAAACTAATTTTTTTTTTTTTTACATGACCTATCCCTCATAAATCCATGTTAATTCCTACTTATAATATTGTTTAAATAAACATATTATTGTATACTATCCCTTACTATCGCTTATTAACCCTTCTAAAAGCTTTCCCATCTAGTAGAGACCCTGGGTTGAGTGAATCTTGAAAATTTAGATATAATGGTTTGGCCCAGTTCCCTAGGTATCCCTGTATTTATTCCATCAGGACCTGGGGCATCATTAACATTTATTTTTTCCAACCTCTTTTGGATTTCTTCTTAACCAATTATTTGGTAGTGTAGCCCCATTTGGTTGCAGTGTCCAAACCACTGGTGCCTCGCTTGTGTATACCGAAGAAAAGAACCTCATCTGCCTTTTCCTGGTCACTAATTCTCAGACAGCCTGTTTCACATTGTAATGTTTCTATAGCTTCCTTCCTGGCCTTCTTCCCATTAATATATTTAAAAAAAATATGTTGGGGTTAGTCTTACTCTCCTTGGCAACTAACTTTTCATTTTCTATTTTAGCCAGTCTAATAGCCATTTTGCAAACCTTGTTGACTTCCTTGTACTCGTTTACAGTCTCTGTACCCCTCTTTTGTGTATAATTTAAATGCCTGTTTTTTACTCCTCATCTTCATCTTTAAGCCATTGTTAAGCCACATTGGATATGATTTACTCCTTCTACTTTTATTTCCACATGGTATGTCGTGATAGTTATGTACAGTATATTTAGAAAGGGTTTGAAGGTTGTCCATTTATGTTCAGTATTTTATCCAACAGTTCTCTGTCCCAGTCTATACCTAGTATTGCTGCCCTTAGACAGTTAAAATCTGCCCTTTAAAAACGTAGAGTTTTTGTTGGCCCCTTACAGTTTTGTTTTTTTAATTCAATCTCAAATGAGACTGTGTTGTGATAACTGTTTCACTAAGGTTGCACTATTTCAACATTTGATACTACAGTATATCAATATTATTTATGATGACTAAATCCAAGATTGTATAACCTGGGACAGATAATGAACTTACTCCCCCTTAGATGAACTGCTGGTCTCATTCATTCAGTTTATTTCAGGGTAGTTAAAATCTCCCATTATTAAAACTTGACCATGCTTAGCTGCATTTCAAATCAGTAAAAATAATTGCAGTTCCACATTTTCGATTTGGGGGCTTATAGCATACTCCAACTAATATTCTTTTAGAATTTGATCCTCCTCTATTTAACTCTACCCACAAACAGTCAACATTAACATTACAGTTTCCCTCAATCTGGCAAATCTATTAGTGTGTGCCAACTCAGAACTGGCCTGTCTCCTCCTACTGTTCCCCCTGTTTCCCCTTGTAACTGGAAGCCAGCTACCTACCTAGTCGTCCTCACTAGCCACACCTCCACCCTCCATGCTAGGCCCAGCTAAACTGTGCTCCGTGAGCACCAACTCCATTTCCAGTGGAGCAATATCACTAAGTGACCCTACTCCTATTTTAGTTGATTAGATTTGGATTCCAATCTGCAGGTTTATATAGGTATATTTAATGCATTCTAGACTGCCTGTAGATTTAGTGGGACTTTTATCCTAATGGGGATTGCTCTTTTATTTAATTCTAATAGCAATTTTATTGGAATCTACTGTTCCTTCCACCCTTTCCACTGTTCTAACGCATTTAGAAACAGAGACATTAATTTTCCTGTCATGAAAGCAACATTGAATAGTTAAAAACTAATTGTTGTATTCATTTATCTTAAATTTTGTAAAAAACATTTCCACATTATCAAGCATTCGTCTCATCCTATAGTCTCTACCACTATCAGGTATCCAAATGCCTGTCTTGATAAGAGCCTTCATCTTTTGTGCTGATCTGTCTACTTCACTGCAGTGGATACCATGACTGCCATCAGAAATATTAGGGTACAGTACACCCATTCTCCGCATTTCCCATAGAAACCTTTACATTAATTGCAGTGGTGTACCTAAGTTTTATTCTGCCCTAAGCCCCACAATAAACATACATAAGAAGCAGAGATTCCAAGGATATTTTTGTACTTTTTATTAAAAAATACAAAATACAAAAGAAATAGCTTACTTCAGCATAAAATAAAAATCTACATAAACATACTACCTCACTACAGGACATCCTAGCTAGCACTGAAAACAGCTTCTCGGCTCTCAGGTGAAACGGTTTTCCTTTCACAGTCCACTCTTTAAAAATACCTTTATCAACAGTTCTAAGTCTCTCTTCAGATAGTCATCTTTAAATTTCACACAGAAGGGTGGGATAATAGCCTGCCCTACTGGGGAGCTACAGTTCATTGAGGGAACCATAAATGCCAGAATGTACTGTGACATACTGAAGCAGAGCATGATCCCCTCCCTTCGGAGACTGGGATGCAGGGCAGTATTCCAACATGATAATGAACCCAAGCACACCTCCAAGATGACCACCACCTTGCTAAAGAAACAGAAGGTAAAGGTAATGGACTGGCCAAGCATGTTTCCAGACCTAAATCCTATTGAGTATCTGTGGGGCATCCTCAAATGGAAGGTGGGGAGTGCAAGGTCTCTAACATCCACCAGCACCTTGATGTCATTATGGAGGAATGGAAGAGGACTCCTGTGGGAACCTGTGAAGCTCTGGTGAACTCCATGCCCATGAGGGTTAAGGCAGTGCTGGAAAATAATCGTGGCCATAGAAAATATTGACACTTTGGGCCCAATTTGGCCATTTCCACTTCGGGGTGTACTCACTTTTGTTGCCAACGGTTTAGACATTAATGGCTGTGTATGGAGTTATTTTGAGGGGACAGCAAATTTACACTGTTACAAAGGCTCTACACTTACTACTTTACATTGTAGCAGAGTGTAATTTCTTCAGTGTTGTCACATGAAAAGATATATTAAAATATTTACAAAAATGTGAGGGGTGTACTCACTTTTGTGAGATACTGTATATATACTGCTTCAAGTAGTGTAGATTTCTGTCTGTCCCATTTGTGCCACATGCATATTATAATTATAATAATAATCAGATTGGTCCAAAATATCGACCATCACTCAGATTACAGCTGTGTCTCAAAATTATGGTAGTTAACTTTGTTTCTTATGTGTTCTTCTGTAGCTCACTTTATCTACTTTATCTATCGATTCGGTACAGATGTCTTGTAGCATGAAGTTCTGTTGAAGACATAGCTGACTTTTTTTTTTTAGTCTACTATTTTATAAAAAAAACAACTTATGGTGGAACTTTACTTTTAATTAAACTTAATTTTTGAACTGGAAGTTGTGGGGTCAGGTGTGTTGATAAATCTAAAAATGTGTTTGAATATATTTTTATTTTAAATGTGGCCATATATACAGGAATTTTTCTGGAGAAATGCATTTGTTGGAGGGAGGAGAGATCTTCTACAGCTATTTGTGTGACATTTGTACAATGTCGGATTTTATCTGATTCTGTGAGCATGCATTAGTCTATGCTCTTCTGAAAAAATGTCATTGAGGATTACTACACCATATTGGATCTTCTGCACTACGTTTCTTGTTTTTCTTTACATGTTTGAAAAGTAGACTCACTGAAGTTGAGAATATCCACTAGAAAGAGTTGAACCTGAAAGTATGTCTTTCCTATAATTAAGCAACAGATAAATGAGATGCTGGAAGAAGTGTCCAGACAAGTTATATACGCATTTCTTTGGACTAAGAATATCGATTTGAGTTTTTAAAGAGATATCCGATCCATTCATTAAAACAATTACCGTATATACTTGAGTATAAGCCGACCCGAGTATAAGCTGAAGCACCTATTTTACCAAAAAATACTGGGAAAACTTAGTGACTCGAGTATAAACCGAGGGTGGGAAATGTGCTGCCCCCTGTGTCCCTCTTGTGCCCTCTGTGTCCCCCTCTTGTGTGCCCTCTGTGCCCCTTTCTTGTGTCCCCCTTTCTCTCCCCTGTGTTTCTTCCCCCCTCTCCCTCCACTGTGTCTCTCCCCCTCTCCTTCCCCTGTGTCTCTTCCCCTCCTCTCCCTCCCCTGTGTCTCTCCCCCCTCCCTCCCCTGTGTCTCTTCCCCCTCTCCCTCCCCTGTGTCTCTTTTCCCTCCATCCCCTGTGTCTCTTCCCCCTCTCCCTTCCCTGTTTCTCTTTCCCCCCTCTTCCTCATGTCTCTTTCCATCCCCCTCCATTATCATCCTCCTCATCCTCCCTCCTCAACAGCCCTCCTCAACCCACCTCCTCAACCCCCCTCCTCATCCTCCCTCCTCAACCCCCCTCCTCAACCCACCTCCTCAACCCCCCTCCTCATCCTCCCTCCTCAACCCCCCTCCTCAACCCCCCTCCACAACCTCCCTCATCAAACCCCCTCCTCATCCTCAACCCCCCTCCTCATCCTCAACCCCTTCCTCAACCCCCCTCCTCATCCTCAACCCCCTCCTCATCCCCCCTCCTCAACCCCCCTGCTCATCCTCAACCCCACTTCTCAACCCCCCTCCTTATCCTCAACCCCCCTCCTCAACCTCCCTCCTCAACCCCCCTCCTCAAACCCCCTCCTCCTCCCCCTCCTCATCCTCAACCCCCCTCCTCAACCTCTCTCCTCATCCTCAACCCCCCTCCTCAACCTCTCTCCTCAACCCCCCTCCACAACCTCCCTCCTTAACCCCCTCCACAACCTCCCTCCTCAAACCCCCTCCTCATCCTCAACCCCCCTCCTCATCTTCAACCCCCTCCTCATCCTCAACCCCCCTCCTCATCCCCCCTCCTCATCCCCCCTCCTCAACCCCACTGCTCATCCTCAACCCCCTTCATCAACCCCCTCCTCATCCTCAACCCCCCTCCTCACCCCCCTCCTCATCCTCAACACCCCTCCTCAACTTCTCTCCTCATCCTCAACCCCCCTCCTCAACCTTTCTCTTTAACCCCCTCCTCATCCTCCCTCCTCATCCTCCCTCCTTATCCCCCTCCTCAACCCCCCTCCTCACTTTACCGCTCTCTAATTACCTCCCCCTCTCCCTTTCCCCACACTTACCTTCCATCAGCAGCTGCTCCTCCGCTCCTCTGCTCCACCGCGCGTCTTCCAGCTGCGTCGGGACCCGGCCAATGCTAATGACGTGACGTGCATGTGACGTCAAGTCATTAGCATAGGCCGGGTCCCAACACAGCTGGAAGATGCGCCGTGGAGAGGAGGAGCAGCTGATGGAAAGTAAGTGAGAGGAAAGGGAGAGTGGGAGGTAATTAGAGAGGGGAAAAGTGAGGAGGGCTTGAGGATGGGGGTTGAGGATGAGGAGGGGGGTTGAGGATGAATAGGGGGTTGAGGAGGGGGGTTGAGGAGGGAGGATCAGGAGGATGATAATGGAGAGGGAGGGAAAGAGACACAAGCGAGAGAGGGGGAAGAGACACAGGATTGGGAGAGGGAGGAAGAGACACGGGGTGGAGAGACATGGGAGGAAAGAGTCACAGGGTTACTCAAGTATAAGCCGAGGGGCCTTTTTCAGCCTTAAAAAAAGGGCTGAAAAACTCAGCTTATACTCGAGTATATACGGTAATTGAAAAAAAAGTTGTACACTGTATACTATATATTTGTGTCCTTACCAAGCATTATCATTATAATAGATATATGTTTTGTAAATTGTAGGATCCTGCATCTTATATTCAGCTAAATGTGTCCTGGGCCCTAAAAATTCTAATAGTGACCCTAACACACAGGTGACTTTCCTTTAGGTTTGACATTTCTATATCTGGAGGTTTTCCTTTTACTATGTACAACTAAGTCTGTCTAATAAACAAAACATATCTTACTGCTAAAGCAATGTAGGTCAACATATTTACTTCTTCCTCATAGTTTTCTTTTTATGAACATTTATATTTCTATGTGCACCTATAATTCTCACTTATCTGCATGGGATCTGTATATAAAAAAATAGTAGCTGCTACAGACAATTAGTATCTCAGCATTGTTGTGATAACTTACAATAGATCATGAATATTTAATCCCATTACCCTCTCAGCGGGTCGAGAGGCCAAGTTGTCACAGTTATAATTTTGTGTGGTAATCATGATGCTTTTAGTTGGAGAGTTAGAGGTGGGGATAAAGCTCCAGGCAAGGGCAAATCATCTGATAATACTAAAAAGCCAGTTAACAAGTTATATTCAGTAACTTTGATAAAGATTATGTTAAAATTATTGTTACAAGGACAGACTGCACAATTAACAATGTGATATACCCTTATATCTCTGCTCTCATCTCCAAATACTCCCCCACCCACCCTCTTCATTCTGGTAATTACATTCTTCTCTCCTCTTATATCACCTCCCCTCATTCTCGCCTTCAGGACTTTTCCCTTGCTGCCCCTTTTCTCTGGAACTCCTTGCCTCGCTCCACTAGACTATCTCCGTGCCTCAAATCCTTCAAAACATCACTAAAAATGCATCTGTTTAAAAAAATATATAATCTTTAGCCTATATATGCACAATGCGTCTATCGCTCTTCTGTGCCTCACACCTTTAGAATATAAGTTTGCTAGTTTTCAAACTTGCATAGTGCTTTGGGAAAAGCTCTCTGTTCCCTCATTCCCTACGCCTCTCTCCACCGATAGCCAAAACACACACCCTCATGATTCAGCTCTGAGAAAGTAACAAACACAATATGGATTCCTGTACTAATAAATAGAGACTTAACAAATTCATATTTCCCCAAAAATGTTTTATGCTCATGGCTTAAACAGATGCTAATACTGTTAGTTTAAACACATGCATTTGTATTGTAGCCAAAGAAAATATTTACGATTGTACTGCCCAGATTTCAAGTCCCTGTACACTTTGTTCTGTTTTCCTTAATACATTTTGATATATTTTACATTGAATTCTTGGCTTCGCTTGTAAGTAAATCAATCTTCCTTGTCTAATGTTTGAAGACAGTTAAGCTGAACAAATCATTAATCTGCTAGAAAGCAGAAGCTTATGTCAACTGCCATCAGGGTTTTTCTATAAATGTTAAATTCTATATTTATCTGAAGTGCCCGTCACAATCTTGAACATTTAATACTTGCTATTTCAGACTTTTAGAAGACATCGGATGTAAAATAGGTTTCTCTGGGAGATGTGCAACACATAATAGAATAAAAATGACAGTATCTTAACAGTAATAATATCTATAACAGGAAGCATGACCTTAAAAGGCTTTAAAAATTAGTCTATGATGTTACCTGAATAGAGAATGGCTTATACTGATGCATGTGATTGGCAGGAATCATTTTTTTTTGTGACAGTGACTGATGTAGTACCTCCAGTGAAAATCCTTATCATTAGCTATTAGTAGAATTACAGGTAAAGTACTGTAATACTCAAATATAGCGCCACCCGAATATACCGCAAGGGTTATAAATTTGGTAGGTAAATGGGTAAAAAGTGCAAGACGCACATATAACACAGAGGTTAAAATTTACGGAATTGTAAAAAAATATGTGCTAAATCCTATTCCAAAAGCACCCCAAATGGTGCATGAATGATTTAATATTCAATATAACAAGAAAATACAACAGAATATTATGGTTAATGTCAAGTTCATATACACATATAAAATGTACTATATGCTTGAGACCTCCACTCCCATTCCTGCCCCCGCAGGACTCACAACACAATGGCCGCAGCCTGGTAAATGCAGTACTGCATTGGCTGCAGCAGCAGGATGCACTCTTATGGGAAAAAAAATCATCCTTAAAGTAGCCCCAGATTCTGCATATTTGTATATAGTGCATTACATATATTTTTTCATATTTTTCCATCTTGCTAAAACACCCTGGTATAAGCTCAATCTAAACTCAAAGAAAGGAGAAGATATGAATTGATTGCTAGTAGATGTATACTGACTTGAAATAAAACATTTATGCTACTAATCATAATTTAAGATCCTTTGATGCAAGAAACGACACAAATCTGCAAAAAAATGGTGTCCTCTCATTTATTAAGCTTTAAACACTGACATGAGGAGAGTTGGTCCCTTTTACATTTGCACACAGTCAATACTTCATGAATGACATGCAGAAAGCAATTAAGGCTAGTTTAAAAGGGAGCCTGCAAAAGCTGTACTAACTGCAACTAGCTATTGAATTTACAACTTTGACAAAGCCTTAGTGTAGGCGAAACCATAATGGTTAGGTAAAGGAGCGACTGAGCTGCATGCTGGGTTTTGGCTAAACACAGCACTTTTGCCTGCTTATTGCTGATATTGTATAGACTGCATATGTGCACACTCCTAGTAGGCATCCAGCAAGCTGTAAGTGTCTGGAATGCAAGGCATGTCATCTATGTCATCTATGCCAAGACTCTTCTTTATGCCATTATTGCATTTATGATTCCTGGTACTGCATAGACTGCGTATGCACACACCTTTAACAGGCATACAGCAAGCTCCAGGGATGTTGTAAGCGTACTAAATGCTGGCTAACCAAGAGAAAACCTGTATCTATGCCTATGCCATTGTTTCATTGTATGCAGAAATCTTTTGGCATTAATATGCATTTTTCATGTTCAGCCTGCTCTCCACACTATTGGGATTATATATCTGCTAACCCTATTTTTTCATATATAGAGCTTAATGCTTTTATTTTATATATTTTTATTCCACCTCAGGGTGCTCCTATGATTCCATTATGCTTATTTTAACTATGTTAACAATTAACTAGCCCACCACTAGGGATTGTATGCTCTTCTCATAACTTTCTATTTGCACTCTAATAAAGACATGACAGCGAGGAGCCATTTGTTTCTGCACTGGTTGGAAAACTGTAAACTAAATTCAACAATAAGAACTGCAGGGAATCATTTTACCAGAATTTAGAACATCTTGAATATATCACAATACTACGATTATTGGTTAAAAGTGGAACACAAAAAACTAGAGGTATACTCGGGTATCTACAGTACTCACTGTTTCACATCGAAAAAGCCAGTTACAGAACTGTTCAAAAGCTGAAGGAAATTATACAGACCCCAACACCTACAGTCCCTAAACCATAAAGGTGTCCATTTGAAGTGGGTAAGCGGGTACAAGTGTTAACCACAAAAATAGCTTTCAGTCAACGATGACGGTAAAAGCCAATTTAATTTTCATCTAAACTGCTGTCATAGCCAAGATAATTTAAATCGATCAGATTAACCGAAAAATCATAATTTGGTCACAGATTAAAAGGAAACTTCTCTAACAGTAACTATCCCTTTGAAGTACAAAACACCCCTTCTGTTACATGAGGTTGTTGAGAACACAGGAGTTTATTGTTAAAATTGTTATATGCCTATACACAGTAAAGATAAACCTACACATAAATAATTATAGAGGTATACATAGTGCAAATGATTTGTATTAAAATAAGGGTCAAATCAGATAATTTACAAACATTATTCAAGGGCTAAAGGAATGGCAGGGTTTCCAGATGAATACAATGGAACATTAATGGTCAGTCAATTGGGTAATTACCCCTCATATTTGTATTTAAAACCTAAGCAAGACAACAAGGATTCTTTTATCTTGAGTTTATTAATGCTGTTATGGATAAGGATCAGTACAAAATGTATAAATGTATTCGTGCACCTACTTATATATCTTATCTTTGCAGTATTATCGTATAACCAAGTTTTACTAGTAAATGCTGAATCATTGGGAGACTCTAAAATGGAGGATTTGACACTCCCCTTTTCTTATAAGATGGAGACAGCACTATTTCCGGTCTGTTAAGGATGACGGGTCTTAACACACACAGGACACGAGGAGGAGAAGCACCATCTTGTCTTTGTCTTCAACTTCTTACCAATGAGAGTAAGACCCATCCTCTTGTGGGATGGGTCTTGGAGACTCCTTAATGTTTTAATCCAATGTCTGATCGTAACTTTGTAGAAGCAGTTTTCTCAGAACCAATGAATTACTGAATAAACCTGATGTTTTACTTAATGTAACTTTTTATCTGATTACTAAAAACTATATAAATGAGGACTGACTTAATAAAGACAGTACCGAGAAACTTTATACCAGAACTCTGTGTCGGTGTATTATTTCTCTACAGTGTGCACACTACATAGATACCGATAATTTGGACAGGGACAGATATCTCCTGGTAAATACTTTGATATTTACTCTTACAATGCAGCATAAAAAATTCCCTGAAAGCTAGCCTCACAAACCCCATTCCAATAAAAGACAGCCAACGGCGTGGGATTAAACAGGCTGCAGCTTTTATTTGATTAATTACAAAGAACCAGAGGGGACTGCTAACGACCTCCAAGGGAGCCCAACTCCGTGCCCAGGAGACCTCATAACCAAACAAGGTGTAGACGACCACCAATATATAGGCTCCCACCTTACTGAGAGCAATCACCCCTGCCACCAGCTAGCCGAAGACCGCTAGCCACGCCAACAAACTAAGGCAAGGCCTGAGAAATCCCTTCCCTTAAAGCAAAATTAAATACTCACCTCATTAAGGTGAACTCCATCTTTAATGTGATATTCATGAGCCGAAGCAACTGTCGGATCCAATGCCGCCCTCTAGTGCAACCTAGGGGTTAGACCCGACCAAATAATCACCAACCAGGGGAATAGCACAGTCAATCTCCTCAAGTCAGTTTTCATGGTTCTAACCAAATCCTTCATAGGAACTACCTCCAAATCATCCCCCCCTAAATGAATAAGAACGCCCCTAGGAGGCCCAACCGATCTAGCGTAACTAACTGTAGTCTGCAACAATTGATGCTTAATCGCAAACCATTTAATATCCAGAACAGAACCATCAAACCCCAACTATGTTCCTCTGACTTTGACTGCAGCAGTTCTCCTGGCCAATAAATAAATGAATGACCCAGGATCCAAAGCCGAAACAGGGCACCTGCAAAATAAATCAAACTAGCATGAGTGCATCCTAAAGAGGTCCGCATCCAAGTTTAAGTAAGATAAACATGCTTTAAAAACTGCCCTAAACTTAAATATAGATGAATTTGAGCCATCCTTATTGAGTAACAATTACCACGCCCCCACCATCCAATGGCCGACAACCCAAATACTCGGTCACACAGAACCCTGGGCAACACTCGCAGACAGGCACAGCTTATAATTGAACTGTTTTTTTCCCTCCCCACCTGGTCAGTTTTTTACCTCCTAATCCAAATATATATACAATTCTGATGCACCCTCCCATCTGAAAACAAAACAACCCCTGTAGTAGAATTTGATGGTGCTACCAATTCTGATATCCTAAAAGCACCAAAAAAGGCCAAACAAAAGTTGTTTTAAATAACTTGAATTTCAAATGCTCCTTAATGGGACAATTAGCTTTACTAACAGTGAATAAGAAACTGGCTTTCGCTTGCCACCCGCCCCCCCCCCCCCCCTTACCCAAACCCCTACAAATGCCCTTCACAACTTGCCTGACAATAAAAGCTTTAGTAATGTCCTCCTGCCCTGTTCAATTTACAAACTTACTTTGTGGCTCTTGCTGAGACGCCTCATTAAAGAAGTGAATCCACTCCCTCCGAATTTTGTTATATCGGTTCCAAGTGCCGTATGTCACAGAGTTGCGTATAAAGCCGTCTATGTTAACGCTACTATATTCCAGAGCCCCTGAGGTAATCGTGTTTTCAAAACATCTGCTCCCAGCGCTGCCTCTCGGAACCTCTGCCACTAAAAAAGAGAATATAACATTATATTCCCCCGGGACATGCTCCGCTCTGCAATATACTGTATGTTATACTCTAAGCATTGGAGAACCAATTTCCGAAGCAATTTTACCACTGGGAGGGATGAAGCCAAAGTAGAGTTGATAGCCTGAACCATCACCAAGTTGTCACAGTGGAACACCACATGGTGATTGCACAGGCTATCCCCCCATAACGTTTTTTAGGATGCCGGCATGCCAGTAGCTTAGCCATGCCTCCGGACACCAATGGCCCTTGAACTATATGCCCAATCCAGCAGACCTTGCTGCATCAGTAAATAGATCTAACTCAGAATTTTGTACCGGATTACGCATAATACCAGACTGCCCGTTAAAACAAAACAGGAATACTAACCATACCCTGAGGTCCTCTTTGATTGCTGCCGTCACCCTGATATGATGGTGACCCAGTTAGACCCCTGCTGTAGCAAGGGACAAACATATGGAGAATATTCTGCCCATAGGCATAATCCGGCAAGCAAAATTCAGCTTACCGAGCAACAATTGCATCTCTTTAATGGTTACCTTTTTTAGCCCCCAAGACTTGCCTCACTGTATCTTTTAAATCCCCCACTTTATCCATTGGTAGGCAGCACACCATGTCCTGAGTGTCAATTTGGATACCAAGGAACTTCAAACCCATGTGGACCTTCGGTCTTATTCGCCGCCAGTGGGATGCAATCCCGGAAAATGTATCAAGTAACGCAGCGCAGACGCCAGAACCTTGAGGACCGATAAACAAAAAATCGTCCGAATAAGGCATTATGGATGACTGGCCCGACTGATGCATAATAACCCAATGCAAGAAAGAACTGAATTTTTCAAAATAGGAGCAGGAAATGGAGCAACCCATTGGCAAACATAAATCCACAAAATACTGACCGTCAACCTGACAACCCAGCAAAAATTGTGGAGCCGGGTGCACTGGAAACAAATGGAAAGCAGCCTCAATATCACCACATTATTTTTCTTTTCTTTTTTCTTCCCTCCACCTAAAAGATTTCAGTTTGTTTTTCAGTTGAGTTGTACAGTTTATAGGTCACATTAAAGGTGGAAAGAGTTCTGAAATGATTTATCTTTGTCTCATTTTTTTACAGCATAGAAACCTGAAATTTTTACAGGGGTGTGTAGACTTTTTATATCCACTGTAGCTGCTTCCTTGATAGCACTTTCCGAGGATCTTTGTGCTTTATCATCGTGCCCTGCCGCAGCTACCTTTTCTGCTACCTCTGTCACACCGCCTGCAGTCAATGTAGTTGCAGGAGACCCCACCCATGAGTTCTCGAAACCCGCCGATGTACTGCTGCCCTCCAAAGTATTCAAAGCATTCAAATAAACTCTTTAAAAACCCTGTACTAAAGTCATAATCGATGATGGTGGATGAACACTAGGTGTCTCACCTGAGGGGCCTGCCAGGGACATTGTGGCAGCGGCCGTCCATGACGCCGAACACTCTCCCTTTGCTCTGCGGCCGATGAACTCCTTGACTGCCTGCAAGTAGAAAGACAAGCCTCCCCACCCTGTCCTGTCTGCACCACTGCATCGTTATCTCTTGTTCCCCCACGCCTATGTGGAGAAGTGAACCTCGTCCTGCTCTCAGGGGAAATCGAGTATGATCTATCTGTAATGAGTGAGGTCCGCTGCCTATGCAACAAGGCCGTGTACCCCTCCTGTCTTAGTGACCTGGACCTTGAAACCTGTCGCCGCCTGGAATCATGCCTGCTCCTTCATTGGTAATAAGAGGGCAGTGGCCTACTTCGGACATGTATACAGTCTTCCCGTTTCCTCCTTCATGCTGAATGAGTCTCTATTCTTGGTCTTGCCTCTGGGCTGTGCCTACCACTTCGTGAAGGCCACCCTCCTCGTGTCCTGTATGATGCATCCCATCTTTCACACAAGCGTAGCGGGCTGCATATTCTGCTAGCGCTGTGATCCTGTCTGGAGAAGCCTGTGAGGGTGGAGTCCTGCGATGACGCTACTCCTTGGATTTCTCATTCACAACTCGGTCAGTGGTTGATGCCAGACTCCTGGCAGTAAAACCTACAGAGCAGAGCGATAAGCACGAGCGTTAATACCCTGCCTAATAACAACAACCTGCACCTGAACCCCTCCCCCCAACGCATTCCTGTGGGCAACTTGAAACAAAAACTAAAAACAACTGCTGAAGAAATCCGCAAAATCAAACTAAATATATCCTAAATATGCGAATAACGAATTTAAAATGTAATTTTTTTTTTCTTTTATCCACCAGCCAAACCACCCTTTTTTTACCCTCCCCCAAACTGGCCACTGTAACTGACCACTCCCTCTATCCCACCGACTACAACTCTGACAAGGCTAACATCTACACACACTACAAACACTGAGAAACCTAAAGACCGAAGCAGAAAACAGAAATGAAAAATATGAAATGAACATTTAATAAATCGACAAATGGGAGAAATGAACTAAGAACCACAAAGCATGGAACATTTGTGACCCTGGAAAAGGGTCCTCCTACAGGTAAATGTTAAAGGATATAAACCATAGACATGGGCACATAGTATAGGATTGAGGCACATAATAATACCTGCACACCCTTGATCCTGCATAAAGCGTTCCTGCAGGCTAGGAACTATATGTCCCCTTCCACTGCACTACCTAAAACTTCCCACGCCCCTCTACTATTACTCATGCTTCCCCGTGTGCTTCCCCCCTCTTGTCTCTCACATGCTCATTAAAAGCGGATGACCCACACCTCAGGTCAGTGGTAGGCTCATCTTGACCGGTGATGCGTGTAGTTGCTGGGGTAGTTGGGATCCTGCATGCTGCTGCAGCAATGGGCACTGCAGATTTTCTTGTTCTTCATACAGTCTTCTGTAGCCTCTTCTTCCCTTTTGCTGCACACGAGGTCCCTCCTCTCTTTCTAGGTGCCAATGTGGGACTGAGCCTAACTGGTGGTCTCAATTGCCGCCTTGGCCAGCCATCTTCACTGCTAGGTTCCCTCTTTGGATCACTGCCTGCAACATCGCCTGCAGAGCCGCTTGCTCCTTTATCAGGTCAATCAACATAGCCATGGTAGGTGCAGACATGGTTGTTAAACTTCACATGTGCTCCAACAGACTAACCCATTAAGGTCGGGAAACTTCAGTTTTGCTCCCAGCCAACTTCTCCCACCAACTCTCTCCACCAATTACTTCTTAGCCCTAGCCCCGTTTAAAAGCCCCTTCCCTCATGCTGTTACCAGGAGCTGACTGGATGTGATGAACAAATACATGGGATAAATTTCAGTGATATCAGATTCAGATGGAAATATACATAAAAAATACCAAAATATATAGGCATTCAATACCTGTCACCATTAGTTTCCAGTTTTTATTACAGGACTATTTAATAAAAACTTGAAATGTTTGTGAAGAACATAAAAAAACTTTCAAGATTGGCATCTGTGACCATAAAGTTTCTAAAACAAATTACATTCTGCAGTCTTCTGTGTAACAATGTTCCATTGTGTCCAGTTCAACACTTCTTCATAGTTGGGCCCTGAGAGAGAGTAGTGAATTGCTACATCATTAGAGCTTTTCCAATTGGACACCTACCTCATCCCTTGCACATGCTTGGTTAACGGAGAATAAACTAGCACTGCTGCAGCAGAGATTGACCAGCTACCTGGAATCCCAGACTACAATTAGTAGGAAAGGAAGTTACATAGACAGGGCTTGGAACGGCTTCCGAGTTACGGCCTTGAAAAAATGGTGCTGATCCAACTCCTAACTTACAGCCTCCAGAAGCCTTTGATCTGTCACTTTTGCAAGTCTAAAAACGCAAATCGCTATTCAATTGCTCATTTTCTCCAAGCCCGCAAATGTATTCACACCCGTAAACGTCAAATCAAGGAGCAAATACAAAGAGTGCTAGAGAGGACCCGCAAAGGGGTTAAACACCTATTTGAAGCACTATAAATGCAATTATTAAATCAATCCTGCACTGTAAATAAGAAAGCGATGAAAGACATTAGAATTCATTGCACAAAAGTCTCAAACCCGCAAATCGGCAGGAAATTCAATTTATTTTTTATATTTAATTTGGGGGTTAAATCGATCGCGGGTATCAATGAGTTAACACATATCAGGCCACCCATATGGAGTAGAACAGTATTGGCATTACATTTCATTATTTCATTATTTTGAGGGTTTGCAAATCTGATCGCATATTGGACCCCTGAACCTAGTTGAATGAATGTAACCTCCATGTTTTACTGTCGTCATTCTGACAGTCTTATTTCCTATTGGCTGACTCAAAATGGGAGGATACGGATTTGCTTATTTGATCATGTTCCCCCCTCAACTGCTCGGACCTAGCGCATGGTTTACGGTTTTGGTTTCGGGCCCGCAACTTGCGGCCTTGAGCAATTGAATAGCCTCGCAATCGGAGAGGAACGGGAGCCCGTAACACACCCGCAGACATTCAGCCGTCTGAGATCGAGTCAAGGGGTTCCAGTTGAATCAGCCCCAAATTTTGGAGCTGTAAAGGAAAGGGAAGAGAGGCTATATATTTGGTGAGAGAGAGGTTTGGTGGGAGCAGTTTTTGTAAAGGTGTTCTAAATTATATGGTACACATAAAGTAAGGTCCTCTATTTTGTATGTTTATTCAACACTTTTTAAAGTGCTCTGTTGTTAGATGAAGCAACAATGCATCTTAAATACTGCAATTCCCGTATTTTACCGTGAATACCGTGGAGTAGCAAGGGGGGCTAGGGGGGCGGAGTGCCCTGTATGGCAGCTCTTTGCGGGCGGCAAAAATGCCCGCTAACTGCAGCCCATCAACAGCGGCCCTCCTGCCTCCTTACAAAGAAATATGAAGAAAAAGATACTCATATACTCATTTTAAATCCCCAAATTATAGTTAAATGACAAGGAGATAGTAATAAAACCAAAGTAATATATTAGTTCATGCTATCCCATATTGATATGTATGTTGCAATATCTTTAAGTAGGAAGTATCAGTTTATTTCTTATTTTTATCTATATTTTTCTTTGTTTAACAACATTAGAAGAGAAGGATTATATGGATACATATATTGTTGAGAAAGACTCAATATATAAGAGACATTATATGCATCATCTTTATTAACATATTTCTCTCTCTCTTCTTTTTTTCTTCTCCTTTTTTTCGTAGATAAATAGTATTTGTAATTGTGAATAATCACCATTCAAGTTGCAGGGATGTTGTTTTGAATCATAACAGATAGAGGATTGTAGAGATGTATTGTGGATCCTATTTGCCCCTAAGAAAACAGGAAGAAACAAAACATAAATGAAATTGGATCAATGACCAATCAGCACTGACCATTGGATACTTAGGATACATCTGTTCTACAAACTTCGGGTCCCGAAAAAGCATCACCAGCGAAACGTGCGTTGACCTGCGACTGGCACTTTTGGGTGACGTCACACGCCGACAGACAACACTGAAGGGATGTTGGCTTTTCCTGCGCTCTGACTCTTTGCATCTGGTTTATTCTAAGAGACTGATATTGCACTAAAGGAGTATTGGACTATGAAAATATGAGATAAATTCTATAATACCTGTGAATTTGTATATAGTATATTTATCTTTTTGTCAGATAATTATGATCATATGTACCTTATAGCATATTGAGGTGCAAGGGATTTGTTTCTCGTATTATCAGGGGGATAGGTGTACCTTATAGGACATCAATACTAAACACACAGATCTCTTTGCGAGTAAAAAAATATTATAGTGGGTAATATGATATTGGAATTAATATATTTGTCTCTTGAAACAAAGATATATGCATATCTATTAAGATATCAAAGCCCATTATAATTGTCACATGTTTGATTCTATTGTTATAGAGGTAATATTTATGTCTATGTTTTTTTTTGTATAGCTCCGGATGGCATTTACCTGTCACTCTTATTAACACTTCCCCTTTTCCTTTTTGGTAATATATAGATATAGGCAATTAGCACTTTAAATTTGTACACCACTCATTATAATTTTTAGTAATTTTTCACCTTTACAACAGAGTGACAGAGTTGGGGGTTTAAAATTAGTATGAGTGTCTTTTTCTTCATATTTCTTTGTATCATCCATATTACATTTCCTAATTTTAAGGGTCCTAGAATACTATAATTTTACATTATACTTAGGATTTCCATCCCCACTATATAAGAAAAATTCACTTCTTTCATTAGGTGAAAGCTAAAAGCAGTTCCTGGTATGAATGTGATGCAGCAGGCATGGCTCTCCAGTAACTCATAATTTATTGTCAGCGCGATTTTGGCCTTGCTTTTCGGCATTGCTGTGAAGTTCACTCGTAGCAGTTCTCTCGTAATGGTTTAGTGATGGGGGATTAACATAGCTAGGTCAGATTTGGTGCAGTTGTCCTTTCCCCTTAGCAGAAAAACACCCCAAAGCATAATGTTTCCACCTCAATGTTTGATGGTGGGGGATGGTGTTCTTGGGGTCATAGGCAGCATCCCTCCTCCTCCAAACACGGCAAGTTGAGTTGATGCCAAAGAGCTCAATTTTGGTCTCATCTGACCACAACACTTCTCCAGTTCTCCTCTGAATCATTCAGATGTTCATTGGCAAACTTCAGATGGGCCTGTACATGTGCTTTCTTGATCAGGGGGACCTTGCGGGCGCTGCAAGATTTCAGTCCTTCACGGCACAGTGTGTTACCAATTGTTTTCTTGGTGACTATGGACCCAGCTTCCTTGATATCATTAACAAGATCCTTCCGTGTAGTTCTGGGCTGATTCCTCACCATTCTCATGATCATTGAAACTCCATGAGGTGAGATCTTGCATGGAGCATTAGACCGAGGGAGACTCAAAAACGTAATGAAATGGAGAGGATCTACAAAGAGGAGTGGGACAAAATCTCTCCTGAGACCTTTGCAATATAACTTTTTTGACATGCGTTTTTCTTGTGTTTTTTTGTTTTGTTATTCTGTCTCTCACTGTTAAAATACACCTACAATTAAAATTAGAGACTGATAATTTCTTTTGTCAGAGCCGCTTGCTCCTTTATCAGGTCAATCAACATAGCCATGGTAGGTGCAGACATGGTTGTTAAACTTCACATGTGCTCCAACAGACTAACCCATTAAGGTCGGGAAACTTCAGTTTTGCTCCCAGCCAACTTCTCCCACCAACTCTCTCCACCAATTACTTCTTAGCCCTAGCCCCGTTTAAAAGCCCCTTCCCTCATGCTGTTACCAGGAGCTGACTGGATGTGATGAACAAATACATGGGATAAATTTCAGTGATATCAGATTCAGATGGAAATATACATAAAAAATACCAAAATATATAGGCATTCAATACCTGTCACCATTAGTTTCCAGTTTTTATTACAGGACTATTTAATAAAAACATGAAATGTTTGTGAAGAACATAAAAAAACTTTCAAGATTGGCATCTGTGACCATAAAGTTTCTAAAACAAATTACATTCTGCAGTCTTCTGTGTAACAATGTTCCATTGTGTCCAGTTCAACACTTCTTCATAGTTGGGCCCTGAGAGAGAGTAGTGAATTGCTACATCATTAGAGCTTTTCCAATTGGACACCTACCTCATCCCTTGCACATGCTTGGTTAACGGAGAATAAACTAGCACTGCTGCAGCAGAGATTGACCAGCTACCTGGAATCCCAGACTACAATTAGTAGGAAAGGAAGTTACATAGACAGGGCTTGGAACGGCTTCCGAGTTACGGCCTTGAAAAAATGGTGCTGATCCAACTCGTAACTTACAGCCTCCAGAAGCCTTTGATCTGTCACTTTTGCAAGTCTAAAAACGCAAATCGCTATTCAATTGCTCATTTTCTCCAAACCCGCAAATGTATTCACACCCGTAAACGTCAAATCAAGGAGCAAATACAAAGAGTGCTAGAGAGGACCCGCAAAGGGGTTAAACACCTATTTGAAGCACTATAAATGCAATTATTAAATCAATCCTGCACTGTAAATAAGAAAGCGATGAAAGACATTAGAATTCATTGCACAAAAGTCTCAAACCCGCAAATCGGCAGGAAATTCAATTTATTTTTTATATTTAATTTGGGGGTTAAATCGATCGCGGGTATCAATGAGTTAACACATATCAGGCCACCCATATGGAGTAGAACAGTATTGGCATTACATTTCATTATTTCATTATTTTGAGGGTTTGCAAATCTGATCGCATATTGGACCCCTGAACCTAGTTGAATGAATGTAACCTCCATGTTTTACTGTCGTCATTCTGACAGTCTTATTTCCTATTGGCTGACTCAAAATGGGAGGATACGGATTTGCTTATTTGATCATGTTCCCCCCTCAACTGCTCGGACCTAGCGCATGGTTTACGGTTTTGGTTTCGGGCCCGCAACTTGCGGCCTTGAGCAATTGAATAGCCTCGCAATCGGAGAGGAACGGGAGCCCGTAACACACCCGCAGACATTCAGCCGTCTGAGATCGAGTCAAGGGGTTCCAGTTGAATCAGCCCCAAATTTTGGAGCTGTAAAGGAAAGGGAAGAGAGGCTATATATTTGGTGAGAGAGAGGTTTGGTGGGAGCAGTTTTTGTAAAGGTGTTCTAAATTATATGGTACACATAAAGTAAGGTCCTCTATTTTGTATGTTTATTCAACACTTTTTAAAGTGCTCTGTTGTTAGATGAAGCAACAATGCATCTTAAATACTGCAATTCCCGTATTTTACCGTGAATACCGTGGAGTAGCAAGGGGGGCTAGGGGGGCGGAGTGCCCTGTATGGCAGCTCTTTGCGGGCGGCAAAAATGCCCGCTAACTGCAGCCCATCAACAGCGGCCCTCCTGCCTCCTTACAAAGAAATATGAAGAAAAAGATACTCATATACTCATTTTAAATCCCCAAATTATAGTTAAATGACAAGGAGATAGTAATAAAACCAAAGTAATATATTAGTTCATGCTATCCCATATTGATATGTATGTTGCAATATCTTTAAGTAGGAAGTATCAGTTTATTTCTTATTTTTATCTATATTTTTCTTTGTTTAACAACATTAGAAGAGAAGGATTATATGGATACATATATTGTTGAGAAAGACTCAATATATAAGAGACATTATATGCATCATCTTTATTAACATATTTCTCTCTCTCTTCTTTTTTTCTTCTCCTTTTTTTCGTAGATAAATAGTATTTGTAATTGTGAATAATCACCATTCAAGTTGCAGGGATGTTGTTTTGAATCATAACAGATAGAGGATTGTAGAGATGTATTGTGGATCCTATTTGCCCCTAAGAAAACAGGAAGAAACAAAACATAAATGAAATTGGATCAATGACCAATCAGCACTGACCATTGGATACTTAGGATACATCTGTTCTACAAACTTCGGGTCCCGAAAAAGCATCACCAGCGAAACGTGCGTTGACCTGCGACTGGCACTTTTGGGTGACGTCACACGCCGACAGACAACACTGAAGGGATGTTGGCTTTTCCTGCGCTCTGACTCTTTGCATCTGGTTTATTCTAAGAGACTGATATTGCACTAAAGGAGTATTGGACTATGAAAATATGAGATAAATTCTATAATACCTGTGAATTTGTATATAGTATATTTATCTTTTTGTCAGATAATTATGATCATATGTACCTTATAGCATATTGAGGTGCAAGGGATTTGTTTCTCGTATTATCAGAGGGATAGGTGTACCTTATAGGACATCAATACTAAACACACAGATCTCTTTGCGAGTAAAAAAATATTATAGTGGGTAATATGATATTGGAATTAATATATTTGTCTCTTGAAACAAAGATATATGCATATCTATTAAGATATCAAAGCCCATTATAATTGTCACATGTTTGATTCTATTGTTATAGAGGTAATATTTATGTCTATGTTTTTTTTTGTATAGCTCCGGATGGCATTTACCTGTCACTCTTATTAACACTTCCCCTTTTCCTTTTTGGTAATATATAGATATAGGCAATTAGCACTTTAAATTTGTACACCACTCATTATAATTTTTAGTAATTTTTCACCTTTACAACAGAGTGACAGAGTTGGGGGTTTAAAATTAGTATGAGTGTCTTTTTCTTCATATTTCTTTGTATCATCCATATTACATTTCCTAATTTTAAGGGTCCTAGAATACTATAATTTTACATTATACTTAGGATTTCCATCCCCACTATATAAGAAAAATTCACTTCTTTCATTAGGTGAAAGCTAAAAGCAGTTCCTGGTATGAATGTGATGCAGCAGGCATGGCTCTCCAGTAACTCATAATTTATTGTCAGCGCGATTTTGGCCTTGCTTTTCGGCATTGCTGTGAAGTTCACTCGTAGCAGTTCTCTCGTAATGGTTTAGTGATGGGGGATTAACATAGCTAGGTCAGATTTACTGTGCTGCTACAGCATTCGTAATTGATTTTGCAGAAATTTACATAGGGCCCCTATTTGGGAGCATCAGCTTCTCCCTCTAGTTGCTGAATCTGATACAGCTAATAAAACCAAATTCCTGGCTATGCCTAAATGCAGTGCATAGAGGGATTAAAATAAGATTTTTACCCTTTGCAGCATGTCTGAGCTCTTCAGCAACTGTTTTACTTTATAAATTATTACATTTTAAATCTCCTACAAGAGCTGTATTTTAATGCTTATGAAAAATGCATGTAATGGACTTATCATAAAGCCTGATTATTTCACCCTACATATAGAGTCATATCCCAGATTAATACTGCACTATAAGGGTCAGACACAATAATATAGCAACAAAATATAAAAATAATATATTTATTAAATACATTTGATTGCACTTTTAAAACAATCTGCTTGAAAAATGTGTGTTTCTTAGCTATCTGTGAGCAAAGACCTTTACACTTTCCACAACCTTATATACATTAAACATTTTATATACTCAAGGCATGTCTTGAGTTTTGCAAAAGCCTCCCATTCTTAGTGTTTTAAAATGAGTTTTCAACATTTCAGCTCACTCATACTACATCCAAGATATTTCCCAAAGCTTAAAAACATTCTGATTTAAATGCATAATAGCAAATGTGGCATTACAGGGCTCCTTAAAGGAGTTAGTAAGACAGAAATGGCAAACTATAAAACTGCCACTAAATATAACAAGAATAACAGGTAGGTTGATAGGTGAGGGATCCAATAACCTGTAGTTAGCTCTTGCAATTATCAATTTTGTGCAAAGATGAAAAAAAAAAAAAAAGCACAGACAGCAGTGCAGCTTTATTGGCTCTATAAGTGAGTAGTACTCTCTATAGGTGTCTGTCTATTCATGTGAGTGGAATGCACATTTTATATCATGCATTTAAAATAGTATATTCTACACATTATAAAAGTGACTTTTTCCATGTAAAAATATTTAGTTTAAATGTATTAAAAACTTACAGGAAATGCCACAGGAAATTATAAGCTATAATAAACCTATTGCATCCAATAAATTGTAATAAAAACCTGTAGCTGTTTTTGTTTTAATTGTGCGCTCTTTATCAAAATAATGAAAGCAATTCCACAGGAAATACCTTTGTGTCAGCAGAGAGCTTGCACTACTCTAGATGTCACTGGTAGACTTATACAGTGGGGACAAAGTATTTGATCTGATTCTGAGAGTTTGTCCACTGACAAAGAAATGATCAGTCTATAATTTTATTGGTAGGTGGATTTTACCAGGGAGAGACTTCAGCTCCCTCCACTCTAGGACTTTAATGTGCTTCTTCTTGAGCCACTCCTTTGTTGCGTTGGCTGTGTGTTTTGGGTCATTGTCATGCTGGGATACCCATTCATGACCCATTTTCAATGCCCTGGCTGAGGGAAGTAGGTTCTCACCCAAGATTTGATGATATGTGGCCTCGTCCATCTTTCCTTTGATGTGGTGCAGTTGTCCTTTCCCCTTAGCAGAAAAACACCCCAAAGCATAATGTTTCCACCTCAATGTTTAATGGTGGGGGATGGTGTTCTTGGGGTCATAGGCAGCATCCCTCCTCCTCCAAACACGGCAAGTTGAGTTGATGCCAAAGAGCTCAATTTTGGTCTCATCTGACCACAACACTTCTCCAGTTCTCCTCTGAATCATTCAGATGTTCATTGGCAAACTTCAGATGGGCCTGTACATGTGCTTTCTTGATCAGGGGGACCTTGCGGGCGCTGCAAGATTTCAGTCCTTCACGGCACAGTGTGTTACCAATTGTTTTCTTGGTGACTATGGACCCAGCTGCCTTGATATCATTAACAAGATCCTTCCGTGTAGTTCTGGGCTGATTCCTCACCATTCTCATGATCATTGAAACTCCATGAGGTGAGATCTTGCATGGAGCATTAGACCGAGGGAGACTCAAAAACGTAATGAAATGGAGAGGATCTACAAAGAGGAGTGGGACAAAATCTCTCCTGAGACCTTTGCAATATAACTTTTTTGACATGCGTTTTTCTTGTGTTTTTTTGTTTTGTTATTCTGTCTCTCACTGTTAAAATACACCTACAATTAAAATTAGAGACTGATAATTTCTTTGTCAGTGGACAAACGTTCAAAATCAGCAGGGGATGAAATACTTTTTCCCCGCACTGTATGGCTCATACAGCTATACTGCAGCACATTGGCTGACAGGGACAAACCCCCAAAGACAATTACAGTGGTACCTCGGTACTTGTCTGCTAGAGTTCTCGTATTATTCGGAACTCAACGCGTCTCACAGAGGAAAAATTAGCTTGGGACTCGACGATTGCTCGGAAGTCGACACGCTCTTGACACCCTGCATCTTGTCTCTCAGGAAGTGAAATAAAGTTCAGTACCGTGGCGTTAGTGCCTACAAGAGTCCAAGAGCAGCCTGTGCCTAAAAGAATTAAAGTGCAGCCTGTGCCTGAAAGAGCCAAATTGTTGCTTGTGTTTAGAAGAATCAAAGTGTAGCTTGTGCTTACATCATGAGTTTGAAGAATCACCTACTTCACTGATCAAAGAAATGTGTGCTAAATGGGCTGAATTACAACATTTGTTGAACAGTATCACCCTGGTAAAGTTCTAGCAAGCAGCATTGTGGACTTGTTTACTGATCGAGCAGTGTATCCCTTCAGAAACATTTGAAACCAAGGCAGAAACAAGTTTGTCTTGATAGGCTTCTAGTGAAACTCCCTACATCAGAGTCTCCAGCAGAGTCTCCAGCAGGCTTCAGAGGTGTTAAGAGAAAGTAAAGAGAAACATCCCTGGTGCAAGTGCCTGATGACTTCCCTTCCAAGCAATAACCTGTCTCCTCCTACATTGTCACCATCAAGTCCTCTCAGTATAATCAGTATAATTAAAGTGAAGATAAATTCTCTGTTATTTGATGTAATTATTATTTTTTAGTTATGCCTGTTTAGTCTTAAGTGATTGTATCCAAAAACGAGACCATCAGTTCAAAAGAAAATGTGAAAATGCTGGGATCCCTGTGGGAAATGCTTGTTTGGAACTCAACCTGCCATCCGGAGTGGATTAAGGATGAGAACCGAAGTACCACTTTATACATTCAAAGCAGCTTATTCAGCTCCAGGAGCTTCTTTTTGAAAAAATAAATACACTGTTCAACATTATCAAATGCACTCTCTCAGAAGCAGCATGGGAAAAAATGCCTTTAATGCCCCTTTAAGTCTGGTTTCAATACAATTTTAATAACTCTGCTGGACTCTGGATCCATCCATGACACATTGGTGGATGTTCTGTGTTACAGAGGTGTTTACACTTTTGGAGAGCAGTGTTTGCATCAAATGATGCAACAGTCTGCTTCTGGGCATGTGAGGGGGAATTGTTGTGGTCAATATTATCCAATTATCTAACAAAGTCATCTGACTTCTACTTCTTTCCCTCTCCCTCATCCCTCCCTCCACTTATAGATTACAAAACACATATCCATGATCCAGCTTGCAAGAAGTGATGTCACAAACACAAGAAGAGATTCCTTTACTCATAAACTGAGTCTTCAGAATTTCATGTTTAAAAAAAAATGCTTTTATCTCCATGGCTTACATAGCTGCTTATGTTGTTGGTTTCTTAAATGCTTCACAAACAAGCACCCTTTACTTGAAGCATAGTGGCTCTTTAATAAAATATATTATATTTGATACATTTGACAAAAATGCTCCAAAGTATCACATATTATAATTGTCAAACTACGAATCATCGTCACGCTTTGCAAGCTCGCGTAGCGAGCGACGCAGTTCTTGCGAGCTCATGTAGCGAGGTCGCAGTTTAGTCCGCAACAGCGGCCCCTCGAGAAGCCAGCGGCCGCATTTGCTGAGCTGGAGGCTCTATGGCGCCTCACACGCAGTTACAAACACCCACACAAGCAGCACTTTACCAACAATACGAACTTAAAAAAATAAAACATTGCAAAAATACGACCTTAACGGCCGAACCGCGTGCACCAAAAAACAGTAAAAACACAATAAATATACCCAAAAAACACATAAAAAACCCACAGCAAGGGGGAGCACCCAGGACCTCTGCAAGTGAAGTTACACCTCCATTTAAATCCAAATTCACGAGTTTAGACACACGAAAATCCCCTAAGCGAGAGAAAAAATGTCTGCCGAAAAAAACGAAAACGAGGCTACAGGACCCTAAACACGCAAAACAGCACCAAGCACATACGGCTTTTCAAAAAAGCCGTACGAGGTAAAGATACACTTTTACTAAGGACGGAAAATCATACACACCAGCGTAACACATACACATTCGCGCCATTTATCAATGCGGAAGTACACAGCTACACTAACTGCTTTACCTCGTGCACGCACCACATTTACACTACACACTGCACACATTGCTGACACTTACACCTCAGCTCAAGAACCGTGCACAACTACATTGTATGCTGCAGGAACATAGAAATAGATTGTAAGCTCTTTAGCACAATGCTTCCTGCATATATTACTTAGGAATAGGTAAAGTATATTAATTTATTCATTATTTCATTGGCATACAACAAGACATATGCACAAAAAAAGCCCCTCTAATAACAAACAAAGAAAAAAAAAACAGCCTCGCAATGAGTGCCGAAGGTCCTCACGCTAAAAAAATGGATAAAACAACATTACCTGCATTACAATTTCATGCCCGTCATTTTTTGACGGGCAATTCGCTAGTCACATATAATAGTTCTCAAACTGTGAATCGTCATCACAAAGTTCTGGCCGCAAATGTGGACCCTCGCAAATTAAATTAGATTTTATGCAGTTTTGACACTTGAAAATCGGCTAAGCGAGAAAAAAAATGGCGCCGGAAAAAAATTAAAGCGAGGCTCAACGACCCACAAGCGCAGAAAACACTGACAAGGATGTACAACTTTTAATTATGACCCGCAGAACTTAAAAAAAAAAAATATGAGGACGCAAAAATACGAAGTTAATGGCAAAAACAACAAAGACAATACAAAGTACAAAAAAAATAAAAAAAACACACAGAGCATGGGTGCACAGCCATGACATCTGCCAGTAAGGTTCCATGCTAATTAAAGTCGAATTTAACGAGTTTTGAAAATTGAAAATCGGCTAAGTGAGCAGAAAAATGGTGGACAAAAAAAATGAAAACGAGGCTACACGACCCTGAAATGCGCAAAACACCGCCAGGCACGTACAACTTTTGCCAGGGATGTACGAGGTACAAAAATACACACTTAGGGCCTCATTCAATTGCGATTTGGCCAATTGAATAGGGCTCTAAATAAGCACATAGCATATTTTTTTGAAATAAGTTTTTAGTTAGTGAAGACCTTGCTTTTGGTTAGATGTTTACTAGCCAAAAACATCTTTAAAAAAATATGTTATGTGCTTATTTAGAGCCCTATTCAATTGGCAAAACTGCAATTGAATGAGGGCCTTAGGAAGCACGGAAAATGCTCACGACCCGCGTAGCACATAGACAAATGACGCCATTTTATAACACTAACACATTACGAAGCTAAAATGGCGCTTTACACAACTAAACCAATGGTTTGCCCTCGCGCACGCAGCCTATTTCTACTGTAATGCACAGTTGGGACACTGATGACACTTTCTCCTCAGAGCAGCAACCGTCCAACTGTACATTGTATGCTGCAGGAAAATAGAAATAGATACTTAGCTCTTCAGGCTATTCATTGCTGGATATATCAATTACAAATAGGTGAAGTATATGATTTTATTAAGTAAAATAATTAATTAATAATTATAGAACAAAATTGACATATATATCTGTCTTTGTCATGAGAGCCGAAGGCGCTCATAGGACCAAAAGTTAATGAGAGGAGCGGCTCGCTATGAGCGCCAATGGCGCTCATTGGCAGCCATGCGTTGGGCACCACAGGCGTTCAGCACGAGGCTTGCAATGAACGCCAAAGGTCCTCAGATTAGAAAAAGCTTTCCATTGTGTGTCAAACAGCATTGCCATGGCTTAAAAGTTTATTGCCCCATCATTTGTGACAGGCAAGTCGCTAGTTATATATAACTGGCGTTATTAATCTGAGAAAATTTCACAAATAGCTCTTCATTTTCATTATAGATGTGTACATAAATTTGCACCAGAGTTTATGTATATCCCTTTGGTTCTGTGTGTGCATTGGTATAATTTTATTGAAGTCATTCTTAGTGCATCTACCCCTTTATATTGAAAAATAATAAAAAAATAAATGACAATATTATCTCCAAAGAGAACCTATATTATTATTCTGTTATCCTTTATTTATAAAGCACAGACGTTTTACACTGTCCTAATTACAAGGATAATTCACTGTATACAGCAAATACATGATTTTGAAGAATACAGATATAAACATGTGAACGTTAAAGTGTTTTAGTGATATAAAGTAAATATTAAAAAAAGAAGATGAAAAACTCTCATTAACTGTTTAAAAATGTATTATTCTGAGTTATTATTAAGTATGAGTGCTTCTTAATTGAGCTGAGCTAGTATTTCATAATCCATTAAGATTCCCTAAAGTCTTTGGAAAGTGTATACCTTGGACCAGAGGAGATAAACTCTTGTAGATTTATCTGTTTAATTGGATTTAGAGTTATTAAATATTACAAGACTTACAGAATATAAGGTCCAATGCTTCCAGCCACTATGGGGATACCTGCCATATTGTCTATGATTAAATGGAGAGTATCATTATAAAATAAGTTTATCCAGTGTTTACAGCGTTATACATATGTATCCACAATGCCTCACCTAGAGCATTCAATTTACTATAAAACATATAGTCCAAGCTGTTGTCTCACTTTCCCCAATAGTTTCACACTTACAAAACTGCTGCCAAGCCATATTAGTAATAAATGGCTGTTTTGTAACATTTAAGGCAATCCCAGGGGCAACTGAAATGATCAAAGGGAGTATGATCATGTTCTGTAATTAAATTGAAATGATCCAATACCCTATATATGTAATAAAATAAGCTGAAAACAATAGCAGTATATCTTGTAATAATGCCACTGACATAAGGATATTCTGCATTATTATTAAAAATATATGTCTAATGCACCAATGTATTTTACCAAACACATCCAATGAATAGTGACTAGAATTGGTTTATGCATATTTCATTTCTCCAGCCACTCTACCTCATGGGCACATGCATCAAAAATCACAATGATTTGTATGTGTTGTAAATGCCCATGCAACACATTTTTTTTAACATTTTTCCTGGTTTATCTAGATATACAAATCCCAAAGAAAAAAAAAAAATGTATAACCAGTTAGAGGTAGATTATAATTTACGATTCCTTTAGAACCAAAGAGATTGCATTTTATTCTCCTGTTAATCTTTGTATATTAACCTGCACAACTGGTGGATAACATTGAGGCAATAAGGCACTTTCAGGGCTGTGGAAGTAAAAACAGTTAAAGGAAATCTCATGTAAGGCTTCATGTAGCAATTACATGTTGCAAGTATTTACCCTTAAATGTACAGCCTAACAAGTTGTCCATAAGTGTGATACATTCCCTATTCTTTGTGTGTTTTTGCTTAAAGTCAGATTACACAGATCCTGTAAGACATCAATCCGTAAATCGTTTGACCTAAACCCTATGTGTAAGCTCAACAACCCATAGCACCAGCTATACCCCTCTAAAGAGCTATTATGTGTTTGTGAGTGAGTTTTTAGTAGGGTATGAAAACATTTTTTTGTATGAAAAAATACCAAAATAAACATTAACAAAACCTGATGTTTGCTAAATATCTTGTGTTTGCAAGCAGTTACTTTTGTTAATTAACACCCCTGTATATCTCTGCTAAAATTAGCATAAGATTCATAATTTGTTTGGACCAATCACAGGCAG
Organism: Discoglossus pictus; assembly: GCA_027410445.1. NCBI lineage: Eukaryota > Metazoa > Chordata > Amphibia > Anura > Alytidae > Discoglossus > Discoglossus pictus. Next base: position 87,176,509 of record CM050163.1, read on the forward strand.
CGAATACATTTTAATAGAATGTAACAATCGGTGATGTCAATTTGTGCAGGGAGGAATCATGGGATGTGTATTTTTCCTTGCAAACGGAAGCAGGAGGACCCAGACACTAATCTGTAGATCTCTGCATTGAGCTGCTGTTAGCTTATAGGTTAAAGAGTTAAAATCTGTACACAAATGCAATGTTTCTATTGGTAAGCAGCTCTGGAGAATATTGAAAATTACAGATGTTTTGTGTATTAAATTAAATTCTGGAAGATATTGGGAGCCAAACTTATATGCATTCTAATGTCTTAAGAATTCATTAGTGCCAATAAGTAACATTTGCCAAATATGTAGCAATATTAAGAGCACTGGGCAATGGAATCGGGCCCCATGTGTCCAGTTATCAAGTTGCAGACAGCAAGCTAGAAAATAAGAGAATGAATTAAAACAATGGTTGTATTTTGGGTAAAAGTGCATATATATATGATATATGATATATGATATATTTTAATTTGTGAAAGTGATAAGATATTATGAGTGACAACATTAGTGATGAATGAAAAAGCTTCTTGGGTAGCATAATTATTAAAATAGTATTAGTTGGAGATAATGTGGAGACTGAGAGGGAAGTGAGCCGTAAGAGTTTTTCCGATAAGAATTATACAGTAGGACAAAATCGAGCAAGAAACAGCAAATACAGGAGAGGAAAGGTGTAGCGAGATCTCAGTATATCAAAAATACACAAAGCCTAAAGTGTATAAGCTTTCTTAGGCAGCATATACAAGTAGCAAACAGGAAGTGATCCAAAACTGAGGTTCCTACAAATAGTAACAAACAGAAGGAAATAACAGAGCAGATAAAATAAATTTGAGGTTAAAATATGATAAGGACAAAGCTGTGAGACAGAGACCAACAGGTCATAAGAAAGAGGTTTGACAACAGTGTTAAGGTAAAAAGTAGGTCAAAGTTTCAGAATCATTATAGGGACATAGTAATGCTTTTCTGCTCCATTTCATAAGCAAATGCATCATTAAATTATATTGAAACTAGCTACTTGCCCGTCAACAATGACGGGAATAAAATTGTAAGGCTGGCAATGCTGTTTGCCACACAATGTGAGGCTTTTGCTCCTCTGAACACCTTTGGTGCTCATTGCGAGCCTCTACCATTTGTGGTGCGTTGAAGGCGCTCATTGCTAGCCTCTCCCCCGTGTTCTTCAACTTTCCTGCTTTGCAATGATCATCTTCAGCGCTCATTGTGAGCCCCACGATGAGCGCGGTGCTCATCATTGCGAGACTTTCCTCCCACCTACTATACGGGCCACTCATTGCAGGGTTTGTGTTAACCTGCAAGTTTTTGTGCTTGTGAATGGCATGTGTCTCTTTCCACCATCTTCCCCCTGCCCCTTCCCTGTGTCTTTCTCCCTGCGCTGAATGCAGTTTGTTTTATTTTCAAAGTCCTGTGTGTCTGGCATTGTTGGTGTAAGTGTTACTGTCTTTGCCTTTGTGTATTTTCTAACTCTAACATGCCTGGCTTTGCTCAGCCTCATTTTCATCTTGTTTCAGATTTTTTTATGTTTTTTGGTCGCCATTTATTTCCTTGCTTAGCCGATTTTCGATTGACGAAAAATGGCAAATATGGCTCAAATTCGCTTGCAACCTTACTCCCAGGCTTCCTAGCTCTCCCCTTGTGCGGTGTGGGAGTGTATTTTTATTTTTATTATTTTGCTTTTTTTCCAGGTTTTTAGAGTTATGCTCTTGAATTAAATTAGCAAACTGCGTTCCTCGCGGTCAGCGGCAAAGTGCTACGTTTTTCGGCAGCGTCCCGCATGCCTCAACTGCTCGCATTGCTTTGTGAGGCTCACAGTAGCCCCTCTGATGCTCATTGCAGCCTAAGTCGGGCGTGCGTCGATGGCTCACCTAACTTCACGAGGCTCGCAGTCGATGTGATAAATGCTTTTACTAAATTATCCAAAAATGCTGAAGTTAGAAGCATGTCAAGACTTCTACCCTAAAAGAAGCTGTCATTTTCCCACCTTAAATTTCTGTTACTGACTTCCCTGTTTATAATTTTTTCTCATTTGTATTATTTTCTTTTTGTTATTCAGCAAATGTAGGTGTAGATTTAAGTTTCCCTGTGGCTGCGATGACCAGTAATCATACATCACAGCCCCTTACATGATTTTACCTTTTTCTATGTATTGTCACAGACATTGTGATCTGGGCATTTTATAGATGTTTAACGTGAGTCCTGTAAATACTTGATCAATTAAAAAAATTTAAACAACTATGCCACATACTTTTCCAGTCTCTGTCAGATGGTGCACAGTACATATAGGGCCTCATTCAATTGCAAGGCCGCAGATTGCGGGACGGGAGGGTCCGGTGGTTAGGGTGTCCTGTGAGGTGGACAATCTGAGCAGCGAGCAAGGGCTGGTGAGAGAGGGGAGAGCAGCGGAGGGACGGAGGGGAGAGAGCGGCCTGGAGAGGTTTATCATAGACCGTGACACTGAGGCAGGTACTGAGCACTGAATAAGTGACAGCGTCATTAAGCTTTGCTGCTGGCACTTCCTGGTGTGTCCCTTTGCTGTATTCCGTATATAAGACGATCCCCATAATTTAAACTTAAAAATGTTGACAAAAAAATGCTGTCTTATACACAGAAAAATAAGGTAATTTTTTTTTTAATATATTTTTATTAAGAATAGAAGGGTATTACCATAACACAAGTGTTTCACAAATAAAACATTAATAACAGACAAAACACTCAAGAAATGAAAACACATAAACATAACCTTTTAACACTAAAAGCAAATTAAAAAAGTGTACGTACAGTGGATATAAACAGTCTACACACCCCTGTTAAAATGGCAGGTTTCTGTGCTGTAAAAAAAATGAGACAAAGATAAATCATTTCAGAACTTTTTCCACCTTTAATGTGACCTATAAACTGTACAACTCAATTGAAAAACAAACTGAAATCTTTTAGGTAGAGGGAAGAAAAAATATAAAAATAAAATAATATGGTTGCATAAGTATGCACACCCTCTTATAACTGGGGATGTAGCTGTGTTCAGAATTAAGCAATCACATTCCAAATCGTGTTAAATAGGAGTCAGCATACACCTGCTATCATTTAAAGTGCCTCTGATTAACCCCAAATAAAGTTCAGCTGCTCTAGTTGGTCTTTCCTGAAATTTTCTTAGTCGCATCCCACAGCAAATGCCATGGTCCACAGAGAGCTTCCAAAGCATCAGAGGGATCTCATTGTTAAAAGGTATCAGTCAGGAGAAGGGTACAAAAGAATTTCCAAGGCATCAGATATACCCCCCTCCTGACTTTACCCCTCTAAATACCTCCCCCTCTCCCTTTCCCCTCACTTATTTTCATCTGCAGCTTCTCCTCCAGCCTCCGCTCCTTCCAGCGTCTTGACCCGGCCAATGCAAATGACGTGGCGCGCATGTGATGTCATGTCATTAGCATATACCGGGTGCCGACGCAGGAAGGAGCGGAGGCTGGAGGAGAACCTGCAGATGAAGGTAAGTGAGGGGAAAGGGAGAGGGGCAGGTATTTAGAGGGGCAAAGTAAGGAGGGGGGTTTAGAATGAGGAGTGGGGGTTTAGAATGGGGAGGGGGGGTTGAGGATGAGGAGGGGAGGGAAAGAGATGCGGGGGGTTAGAGAGACACGGGGGGTAGAGAGACACCTCTAAATACCTCCCCCTCTCACTTACATTCATCTGCAGCTTCTCCCCCGTCCTCCGCTCCTTCCAGCGTCGGCACCCGGTATATGCTAATGACGTGACGTCACATGCGGGCCACATCATTAGCATTAGCCAGGTCAAGACGCCGGAAGGAGCGTGGAGGCCGGAGGAGAGAGGAGCCTACAGATGAAGGTAAGTGAGGGGAAAGGGAGGGGGGGTATTTAGGGGGGTTTAGAATGAGGAGGGGGGTTGAGGAGGGAGGTTTAGGAGGGAGGTTGAGGAGGGAGGTTGAGGATGGGGTGGTTGAGGAGGGGGTTGAGGATGGAGGGGTTGAGGAGGTGGATGGGGGTTGAGGAGGGAGGATGAGGAGGGAGGTTGAGGATAAGGAGGGAGGTTGAGGATGAGGAGGGGGTTGAGGATGAGGGGGGAGGTTGAGGATGAGGAGGGAGGTTGAGGAGGGGGTTGAGGATGAGGAGGGGGTTGAGGTTGAGGAGGGGGTTGAGGATGGGGGGGTTGAGGATGAGGATGGGGGGGTTCAAGAGGGAGGTTGAGGAGGGGGGTTGAGGAGGGGGTTGAGGATAAGGGGGTTGAGGAGGGAGGTTGAGGATGAGGAGGGAGTATGAGGAGGGAGGTTGAGGATGAGGAGTGGGGTTGAGGAGGGAGGTTGAGAATGAGGAGGGGGGTTGAGGAGGGTGATAAGGGAGGGGGGAAGAGACACAGGGAAGGGAGAGGGGGGAAGAGACACAGGGAAGAGAGAGGGGAGAAGAGATACGGGAGAGAGAGGGGGGACACAGAGGGCACAAGAGGGACACATGGGGCAGCACATCTCCCGCCCTCGGCTTATACTCGAGTCACTCATTTTACCCAGTATTTTGTGGTAAAATAGGTGCCTCGGCTTATACTCGGGTCGGCTTATACTCGAGTATATACGGTAAGTTATCAGTTTTATTATACAACTATGCTGTGCTTTACTCTACACTCTACTCTACTCCAGTAATCTACTTTCTGAGGAGGAGGAACAGGAAGATTGTATCTGCACAAAGGGAACATGGCGTATATAACTGTCAGTGCTCTCATTAGCTCAAAGCAAAAGATCAATAGTATACAATGACACGCCTTGCTGAGACAGAAGCTGCAGTACAGAATAATCACATATATACTGTAGTTGTCAGTGTACGTCACGTTACGATGTTGGTCATGCTGTTGCGGCCCTGCAAGCCTCCCCGAAGACCCTCATCACACTGAGAGCCTTGTGATGCGAGGCTAACAGTTGAGACACACGGGACTTAGGCTGCAATGAGCTCAAAGGCGCTCCCTGCACTGCGAGCCTCGCCAAGTGAGGAGAGCCGTTGAGGCCCGTGGGACTTAGCGAGGCGAGCATGTGAGGCACGCAGGACTTACGACCCGTACAACTTAGAACCGAAACCTGTACTTGCACTGTGCGCCCCACAAAATTACGACTTTAACAACCGAACCACGAAACTGAAAATAAATGAAAAAAACAACAAATATGCCACAAATTTACTTACACACACACCACAGTGGGAGAGGCAGGAAGCCTGTGAGTGAGGTTGCCAGTTAATTTGATATCTGCAGTTTTTTCACCCACGGAAATCGCCTAAGCAATAAAAAAAAATGGCTGCCAAAAAAACGCAAACCGACGAAAATGAGGCCCAAGGACGTAAAACTAGCCAGAAGGAATTAAAAGTAGCCAGAAGTACGCAAAAGATAGCCCTAAGCAGTAACACTTACCGAAAGCCAGTATCGCTTAATCCAAGACACTAACATTTAACACAAGGCAGTAACACAACCCAAGACAGTAACATTGAAGCTCCAGGCCTATAAACTACACAGGGGGAAAGGCTTGCAATTAAGGCGCTCAGCGAGGGGCTCGCGATGATCGCCGAAGGTACAGCATTCCCAGCCTTAACATTTTATTCTGTCATTTTTGACGGGCATGTAGCTAGTTATAAATAAAAGTGAAAAATTTAAAGGATGTGTTTTACTTCTATGTGATATGTCTCTTTTCAGTTATGAAAAGGCTTTCCTGCTTTCTTATTACAATTAGAGCTTCTAATTAGGAGTTGTATAAATTAACAGAATCATACCAATAAATGTGAAAAAGTCTATGTGGAATCCCAAATCAATGCAGGGACAAAAACAGAAGTGTTAAAATGATAGAGCAACTGTGAAAAGGGACAAGGACCATTGTAATTCTGGAAAAACATAATGAGCCTCATTCAATTGAGGCTTCGGGAGATCCGGGCTTTGGAAATGGAGCCGTAAGTTATTTTGCTATTCAATTGACATCTTTTAGCAGGCTCCAGTTGAGTTAAGGGCTCCGGCCTCCGATTCATTGCGATGGTTAACATTGCAAGTTAATGCCCCTCCAAGCCTTTGATCTTTCACGGCCGAAAGATTTCTGATGGCTAAAATTGCAAAACACTATTCAATTACTCCGATTCCCCCTCACTAACCATCCCACCAAGGCCGCAAACAGCAAAAGTTGCTCCACAAGTTACGGCTTCCAAGGAGGACTCGCCAAGGGCTTAAAGACACGTCCGGAGCACTTTAAAAGCACAAATACACACACTACTGTACTTTTATTAAAAGGAAAGTGATGTTGGGTCTTAGAAATAATAGCACAAAATTCTCAAGCTCGAAAATCGACCCAAAAAATATTTTATTTAATGTTTAATTTGTGTATTATATTGACCCCGGCAATGTGTTAATACATATAATGGAACTTGCATGTAATAGAATATCATATTTACGGATTTATCAATATGGCATTATATCTGGAATGTGGGTCCGATCTTAACTTATAATTCAAGCTTGTATAACTTTGAAATCCAAACTCAATTTGTCATTGATGTAACGATGACGATCTCTGTTTCCATTGGCTGTTTCTATGTCTGCAGTTATGGCCTTGGTTAATTGATCTGTTCAAGCTAGCAAATGCTACCTACTGGCCCCTAACTTGCGGCCTTGAGCAATTGAATAGCACCATAACTGGTGAGTTCTGCGGGCCAGCAGCTGGTTCGCAGACATACGGCCCATACTCCATAACCTGCGGCCTTGCAATTGAATGAGGCTCCATGTTTCTGAAGTATGTAACAAACAAAAATTATAGCCTATTCAAGCCATGAGCATAGCATTTTATAGAAAACCTTACTTTGTATGTTAAAGAACCAAATTGTTTCTATGTTGCTGTCAATTACCCCCTTTTCTTGTTCTTGGATTTTAGCGCATTAAAGCTCCAGCCACTCCATTGTATTATAATCTGCTTTATCCCACTGTTGGCAGATAATCTAAGTACATCTCTGATGTGATAAACAGAGCTTAGTCTGAGTCTGCAGTGAGCAGACACCTCTATTATGCTGTTGTCTGTTCTGGCCCATTGTTAGCAAATTAAGTTAATCCCATCTGCCATGTACTCTATCTAAGGTCTGGACCACTCAAACACAGAGACAGCAGGATGTGTATTAGAAGGTAGCCCTGTTGATCTCAGCTGTCAGCTATCAAGGTACTGCTAGACCCCATGTGAGGGCATCTCCTGTAATTGGCTGCCACACTCTCTCATTGTTTCATAGTGTACAGCCCCTCTGTATCTAACTGCTATAAATAATTTTGACTTTTAAAAAATAAATCAGTTCACTTTTGAGGCATATAGAAATTGTATGTCTCTTATTTCGCTCCTGGATGGCTACAGGCAGGTACTAATAGACTCTGTAGGATCCAGCAGGGGTAGGTTTGACTGTAACAAGTCTTATCAAACCCCCTAAGAAGAAGCAGATCTGGATTCTCTTAGTAGCCTGGAAGTACTGATTTATGATGCAAGGACGCTGACCGATACAGAAGCCAGATATCAGGGTGCTGGTGCCAAGATTTCCATGAACCCCATGGTCCTTGTGGGTAGTTAACTGGTAGTCTATAGCAGGTGGGCCTGGGCTTGTATAGCCCCGACTCACGGATCTTTACAGATGCCTTTTGAAAATGAAACTTTTCAATGTGCAAAATCTTTTTTGAAAGCAAAAGAAGCTTACATACAGTACATAAGCCCCTATTCAAATGAGATTTTTTTTGTTTTTGGAGCCCGTAATGGAGCCTGTAAACTAATTTACTATTCAATTGGTGTCTTTTCTCTGAAAATCCCTGCGATTGTAACTCAGACCCAGCTAAGCCTTTGATCGTTCAAGCCCGTAAATTTTACAATTGCAAATTGCTATTCAATTGCTGCAATTCCTCAAGCCCACAAATATTTTCACACCTGAATAGCAAATGTAAAAGAAAATCCTACAGGAACCAGATAGGCTTCGCAAGGGGGTTAAACACCTGTTCGTAGAACTGTAAATGCAAATAAAAAATCAATACTGCACTTTAAAAGACGGGGAAGGCGACGAACAGTCTGAAGCTTGTACATCTGCAATCGAAAATTATATATTTTTATGTTTCATTTCCGTATCATAGCAATAGAATCAATGAGCTAATACATATCAGGCCCCCCACATGGACTAGAACAGTATTGCCATTCATTATTATTATTATTTGTATATTGCCAGATTGCATGTCCGATTGCATATCGGACCTCTAAATGCTAATTGATTGACGTTTAACCTCTATGTTTACTGACGCTCCCATTTACTATTGGCCGTTTTTAAATTGGTAGTTACGACTTTGCTTAATTGATCATGATCAAGCTCTGAAATTCTACTTATGGGTGCATGGTTTACGGTTTAGTCTTTCGGCCAGGTAGTTGAATCTCTGAAATTCTGTTGCAAATTTTAAGCCCGCATACTTATGGCCGGTATAAAGGTAACTGCAGACAATTGAATAAGGCCCATATTCTACCACAAGAAATGTATTGGGAGATTTATTAAAAAATCTGCAAATTCAGAAACCTTACTTTATTATTGTGCAGTGATCGAAGCTTTCCTGTGGAAAATAATCTAGATAATACACACATTATAGTAAAATGCTTATCACCTGCTTGACAGCAGCATTATGTGCTTGTTAGTGCTCTAAACAATGCAAAGGCCAGGGGTTGCCATTAATGTGTGGATATAATAAAACAATGGTGCTATGTCCTATCTATTAATAGCCACCTGAAGCCAACAGAAACACCATCTATTAACATAGCTTCATATTGGTTTGCACAGGATCATTTCTCCCATAAAGGTGCCATTGTTTCACAACATATAAATTACTGTATATTATTCCTGTTTTTCAGCAAAAAAATATTAGGATAGCATGGCTTTTCTGTTTGCTTTCAGTATGACATTCATGAAAACAATGTTTCTAATGGTGCCATGTAAAATAATCAATGATTTTACAGTAATGAAGCTTTGTGTTAATCTTTTGCATTTCACATATATTATTAACTTTTATTTGTAATGCGTCAACATATGTACAGTTTATTTTTGCATACCCTATTTATACTTATTTTTCATCTGGGTCCTACACCTGTATACTTTTAGCTAATGGTTCATTTGTTCCATACTATACTAGTTTATTTGGGCATCATATATAAAACTACCATTAATTACCATTTGTAAAGGAGTTCACTGTTTTTGGATCTAGCATGCCAAAGTGGTGCTCTAAGGGATATTCTGTGTCATTCACCCTTCTTAATTTAATGTTAGATTATAGATATGGACACATTTGGATGGCTAACCATGCACTGTGAGAAAACAGTTCACTAAGTCAACTTTTATATCTAAACATATGGGCTGTGGCATAATCATGTCTTAGTTACATAGTTACATTGTAATTAAGGTTGAAAAAATACTTTTAGTCCATCAAGTTCAACCTTTTAAGATCTCCTCCGATCTGCAATATGCTGATTAAATATTAATTAATTAGTTGTTAATTAATTATTAATCAATTATTTCATTTTATTTTATTTTTAATTATTAATTAATCCAGAGGAAGGCAAACAGAAAAAAAAAAAAAGAAGTGAGACGCCAATCGTCTCAAAGGGAACTGAGAACTTGTCCAAATGTTGCTCAAGAAAATCCCACATCCTGAATCTTCATATCAAAAGCTCAAATTGGATTATGAGAGAACATCTGTATTCTAATGGTTTAATGAGTATGAAGTGAGGGGGTTGATAGAACGGTGAATTAACTGAGAAGCAATGAAGGGTAGGATGAATGGACTGTGTAAACTGTGTGGGTCAGGAGGTTGATGGTGGTGAGAATCAAATTACAATGGAATCAAGAGAGAATGAGCAGAAGCATTAATAGGTAAAAAGGAACTGGATTAAATAGGTAAATGTACCTTCCCCTCCAAGTGTATACCTCTTCCACCCTCCAAATGCAATATTGATATAAGAGGCTGTTTGGAGAGCAAAAGAGGCATACACTTGGAGGGGAAATTAAATCAAGAGAATTAAAGTGTAAGACAAATTAAAATGCATTGGAATAAGATGGGAAATTAAATAGAGAACAGAAATAGCACTGAATGGAACACAGACTGTAAATTAAAGAGGGGGTTATGCAATCACGTGTATAAGTGTATATTAGTAAGTAAACCAATAAGACCAAAGTGGTAGCAAATATTATGTGTGACTTGAAATTATTTGCTTTATAAAAGGGTGTCATGTAAATAAAAACCAGTCTAAGAAACAAACATATAAGAACAAGCTTTGTCCATAAAGTTTAGAAGAGACAGTGGAGAAGTATGATATTATATCATATAGGGAAACACACCTGGAACTTCTATAGGTATAACAGTGGACCTACAGAAGCCCACATGGGTTTAACATTTTAAACTGTTAGTAATAGGGTAGGTACATTGCAGAATACTGCTTTTGTATATTTTAGCATCATAATAAACACTTTTGTAAGTTGTGACAAATAAGGTATTGTGTTTTAAGTTCACTTAATCTATAGTTACGTTTATTTCACGTATTTATCTCTTTTGTCATATATGGTCATATATTTGCTCACAATAAACCTGTATATTCACAAGGTAAAATATTTTTCTTTGCTTCTATATCAATAGAAATTAAGTGACCAATAGAGCATATCAACAAGTATTGTGCATTTATGGATCGTCACAACCTGCTCTTCTTTGGTCATGAATAGTCGCTAGACTGATCCTATCCGCAGGTTGACTCAGTTCTGTATCCCCGTGCACAGTACGGCTTAACCGGATTCCAGGACAATTTGCAGAAATTATTTTTATATTAAAAAAACATAATGTATGTCTTGCCGCTAAATGAAGCACACTATGCATATGTGTCCCAAACAGAGCCTAAACTTTATTTTTCAGTATATCTTTACATAGTGTGTTTTGCCCCAATCGAACAATGGACTACTTCAATATGTAAACACAAATTAACACCTTTTTGCACCAAGATCTCAGCGCCAGCTTGTCTATCTCCCCATCTAGGCGCTGATGATTTTTTGGACCCAAATGTCAGACACCTCAAACAGTGTCTTAGCAGAGCAGAGGTTTATTTGGATACTCTGAACCCTGGAGCCAAAGTGTCTGAGAGAGGGGTCAGGGTCTACCCCGAGCAGAGGAACCATGAATTCAGGGTGTACATGCCTATTTTCTCTGGGAAAAGGTCTACCTCTTATCTGAGAACTTTGCAGAAGGTAGTGGGCTGATTAGCAGGCCCAGGGTGCCCTGTAATGGGGGGGGGGGGGGGGGGCAATGATATTCTTAGGGCCCAGTATGCTTAAAGAAAATAGAGTTTTGGTATATCCACTCCCTAGCCGACCTTCCTCTTGGGTAGAGATACCTTTATTTGGTTAGAAAGGAGTCAGCCAGGAAGGTTGAGGTGACTCCGTAGTGTATTCAATTTTGGTTGCTGACCAGGACTTCAATAACAATTATAATAAATTGGCCTCTCTATTAGATTTTATGGGGAGGGGGGGCGGTACAGGAACAATGACTAAGGTCAAGTATTTCCTAATCAGCAGTTAATCAATGAGACAAAGGTTCAAAAGCTTGTCACTTGAAAAGCACTTGACACCACTTGACCTCTATCTAGTGAAACAAAGTGTTTCAATTCCTGTCTGACAGCCCAGTTAAATATACTTGATGACTTAATTGGATCTGTGGGTCTCCCATAGAAGTCCAGATCTATTGCTTACTGCACGTTCGAATCCAGCCTGGATGTGACTTCTGGTTGCCCCTAAAAATGGGCTTTGTGACATGGATCGTTTACACTATAATATGTGGAGTATTTACATGTCTGATATACAAAGACATTTTTCCAAAATAACAGTACATAGCCATTTGCCAGCACTCTTAAGGTGAAATAACACAAGTGGAGAGTAAGAATAATCTTTATGGCTCCTTATCAACCTTAATAAGACAGTCTTATTAGGGAATATGGTGATCATTGAAACACTGGTTTTCCATGAGATTGATTCAGGAAAATATTACTTTCAGCAGACTTGGCTTGTGTCTAGAGGCTCCAATACATGGCTGCTATTACTATTATTATTATCTTTTATTTGTAACGCACCAAAATATTCCGTAGCGCTATACAGGGGTTAAGAAAAAGGAAATATACAACATTATACAAATATTAACAACTGTAGAAAATGGAGGGCCCTGTTTTGATCTTTGAGTCTTGTAAAAGTTTTTTTTCCTAAAGCATCCTACTAGAATGGAAACTCGCTACTTACAATCTAAAGGGTATTTAAGAGACAGAGACTTGGGGAGGAGCAGACAAGAAATAGCAAGGTGCAGGAAGATAGGGGGAAGAGTTACATGGGTAGGAAGGTGTGAACAGTTAGAAAGTATTCATTAGTTGGAGAGGGATGGGATCTGATGTAAAGTCATTGTGGCTTCTCATACACTGAACAGGAAATAATAAAAGAATGTAAGCCACTAGACACTAGCAGTGAACCTGATTAATTTCTTCTTCAGATGCTGATTTGTCCATCAGTTAATAAATAAACAAATTAATCACAATGGTAATTTTTTCAATTTTATTTTTTTCACCGCGCCCCCCATGCACTAGCTACACTACTAATGACCACAGTGGTCCTTAAACAATATTGTTTGGCCGCTAAAGTTACCCTTTTAGTGATGTACCAAGACCCTGAGAATTCTAAAATGATCGCCAAGAAAAATGTTTTAAAACTGGTTATTAAGGGAGATAAAATGGCAGAAAAATACAAAGATACTAAAAAACAAATTATACATTTTTTCCTTCAAATTTAATTATTAGTCTTGTTCTATTCAGTTTTTTTGTACTATAATCAAATGAGACAGCATCTGTGCTTCATTAGTTTACCATAATGGTTAAAAATACAGTAATCATATTCTAGAAGTCACATCTAAATGTAGCTTTATGAATGCAGAGAACAATATTATAGCTTTACTCATTTCGTATTCTGGGCCATCAGAACATCATAATATCTCCCTCTTTTGTTTCCACTGCTATTTGCTGACAGGCAATGCATTATTAAATCCATTAACCTACAAAAGAGATCAGTGCTAAATTGCAGTTTGCTATAACAGCAAAATGCAAAAAGCTATGACAATAGATAGAAAGGGATCTGTTTCATTTCCTTTAACCATGCAGGATTTTCATTATCCCTTAATATTATGTTTGTAATATATACAGTATATATGTATATATATATAGAAATATATATATATATATATATATATATATATATATATATATAGTAAAAAAAAAGTACATCTGAGTTCACACTTGAATGTCTAAAGCAAGTTAAAAAACCTGCTTCCAGCTCAGAATTCCGAGAAAAACAGTTATTACACTGCATTCTGGGAAGTTGAGCTGGGACACACAAATATGCCCACAAATGCCTCGCTCTTCATTCCGTAGCCATTATCAAACATGGCTTCCTTTAAGCTTATGCATGCTGTATTACACAGCTTTAATGCAAAGCCAAGGTTGGAATAAACACAGGCTGAGTATTCAATCCATGTACAGCTGTTTCAAGCTTACTGGTTATCATCAGCATGGAGCGGGAAATATATATATATATTGGGTGCACTCAGTTCTTCTTCTTTATATTATTTATCTTAATTCCCTATGGTTATAAAAAACAGAAAAAGGGATTCTCTAAGGTAGTACATAAGCCCCTTCTGGATCGCTACCTTGTCGTGGGGAATGGGCTTGTGTACTTCGATGGAGCTGTGAGCTATACCATGTAGGGTCAGCCAAGATGGGCAGGTCATGGCAGAGAGGTCAGACAAATCACGGTCCACTGGAGAAAGAACTGTCACCCCTCCAGTATATTTGCTAGGAAAACTTTATGGACATGCACAACTAGAGCCATAACGATATGGCACCGCAAGATGAGCCCTTCAGGTCAGAAGGTGCCTACCACATTACTGAGGAAGAGCAGAGGGCAAGTACAAGTAACACCAGATCTAATGAAGTGGCTGGGTCAAAGCCAAAAGGACACCAACTGTCCAGCTGTGGATGTGTCTGAAGGGGAAAGGAAAGTCTGCTGATGCAAAGATCAATTCAGAATAGGAACCTGGAATGTTAGAATTATGAACCAAGGCAAACTAAATGTGGTCAAGAATGAAATGACAAGGTTAAACATTGATATCCTGGGAATTGGTTAAATTAAATAGACCGGAATGGGACATTTCACATCAGACAACCACCAGATCTTCTACTGTGGTCAAGAATCCCAAAGAAGAAATGGAGTAGCCATCCTAGTCAATCAACATAGAAATCAGATTGACTATATACTTTGCAGCCAAAGATGGAGGAGCTCTACAGTCGGCAAAAACAATACCTGGAGCTAACTGCGACTTAGACCATGAGCTTCTTATTGCAAAATTGAAAATTAAACTGAAGAAAAGAGGGAAAACCCTCAGACCAAGTAGATAGAACATAAATAATATCCCTTGTAAATATGCAGTGGGAGTAAATAATAGATTTAGAGGACTAGACAAGGAAGATAGAATGCCTGAAGAACCTTGGACCGAAGTTTGCAACATTATCCCGGAAACAGCAACAAAAATATCCCTAAAAGAAAGAAGTCAAACTGGCTGTCTGATGAGGCTTTGAAAGTAGCCTAGGAAAGAAGGAAAGTGAAAGGTAGTGGAGATAAGAAAAGATTTGTCCAACTGTATGCAGAGGATAGCAAAAATAGACAAGGAAACATTCTACAATGAGTGATCAAGAGATCTCTTCAAGAAAATTGGAAATCTAAAAGGCCTAAGTGGGTGTGATAAAAGACAAAAAAGGTAGGGACTTACCAGAAAAAGATCAGATAAAGAAGAGGTGGCAGGAATACACTGAATATACAGGAACGATCTTAATAACAGTGATGACCTTAATAACTTCTACAATGAGATGGAGCCGGACATCTTGGAGAGTGAAGTGAGATGGGCCCTAGGATGTCTTGCTGATAATAAGGCTGCATGAGGTGATGAAATCCCAATTGAACTACAGTATTCAGAATTCTACAGGATGATGCTGTGAAAGTCTTACTTGCCTTATGCCAACACATTTGGAAAACTCAACAATGGCCAATAGACTGGAAAAGGTCAGTCTACATCCCAATCCCCCCCAAAAAGGGGTTCCGCAGAGGAAAATGCACAAGAGATCAAATTGCCAATATCCGCTGGATAATTGAGAAAGCACGAGAGTTCAAAAAAAACATTTACTTCTGTTACATAGACTATTCTAAAGCCTTTGACTGTGTGGATCACAACAAAATGTGGCATGTCCTTAAAGAGATGGGAGTACCAGATCATCTCATCCTCCTCCTAAAGAATCTGTATGTCGACCAAGAAGCCATGGTCAGAACCGAACATGGGACAACAGAATGGTTCAAGATCAGAAAAGGAGTGCAACAAGGTTGTATATTGTCACCTTATTTATTCAACTTATATGCAGAATACATCATGCGTGAGGCTGGACTGGATGAATCCAAAGTCGGAATCAAAATTGCTGGAAGGAATATCAACAACCTCTGATATGCTGATGATACTACTCTGATGGCTGAAAGTGAGGAGGAACTAAATGACTTATTGATGAGGGTAAAAGAAGAGAGTGCAATAGTTGGCCTGCGGCTCAATGTTAAAAAGTCGAAGATCATGGCAAACGACAATCTCACTTCCTGGCAAGTAGATGGGGAAGAAGTGGAGGCAGTGACAGATTTTATTTTCCTTGGATCCAAGATCTCTGCTGATTGTGTCTGTAGTCATGAAATTAAAAGACATTTGCTTCTAGGGACGAAAGCTATGGCAAGCTTGGACAAGCTAGTAAAGAGTAAAGATATTAAACTATCAACAAAGGTCTGCATAGTCCGAACTATGGTATTCCCCGGATGTTAGAGTTGGACCATAAAGAAGTCTAAGCCCCATAGAATTGACGCCTTTGAATTGTGGTGTTGGAGAAAACTGCTTAGAGTGCCTTGGACTGCAAGAATATCCAATTAATCAATACTTCAGGAAATCAAGACAAACTGTTCACTAGAAGGTATGATCATGAGGCTGAAGCTCACATATTTTGGCCATATCATGAGATGGCAGGATTCCCTAGAAAAGACTCTGATGCTGTAAAAGATTGAAGGCACAAGAAGAAGGGGACAACAGAGGTGGAAATGGATAGATGAGGTCACTGAAGCAATGAACACGAACTTGATGGAGCTCAGAGGGACAGTGACTGAGAGATGCACCTGGCGTGCTGTGGTTCATAGAGTCACAGAGAGTCGGAAGCGACTGAACGACTAAACAACAACAACAAAGGTAGTAGTGTTAAAGTTACATTTCTTATTAATTAGTCTACGTAATGTAATAGTGTAGATCAGTGGGCTTCAACCTTTTAATACCTACCACCCACTTTTGATTCTAAAATTTCCTTACCACCCACCCTTGTCACCCCAACTCAATTTACCCTATCTTCATATGACCCTAGTTATGTGTTAGACTGTACTTGCTAGATAGTGATCCGATCCTAACTGCTGTCCCTAGGCTCTCTCACTATCTCTCCAACCAGCCAAGCATGGTGCTGCGGGTCTTCGGTGTGTAACATCCCTCGTCAGCAACGCCACCTGGCAATGACACTGCCGCCCGCCATGAAAGCTTGTTCACTAGTGGGCAGTAGATACCAGGTTGACTACCACTGGTGTAGATCTATAGCCTTGATCATGGATTAACATCATGTCTTTGGACAGACCATGTGTATGATATCCTATTGCAGTTAATAGTATTACTTCTACCGTTTATTTTCCTCCCTTTTGTCTTCTATTTCCACAAATAAGCTGGGGGAATGACTTTGTATTTAAAAAACTTTTGAATGTAAATAAATAAAATACATTAAAAGCTTACATTCAAGTATGGTGAGCGCTCCAGAAGAAGCAACACAAAAACGCGTTGAGTGAACAACAGATCATATGTGTGACTAACTTGAAGTGCGTGGAGTGCTAAGCACAGACAGACATAGAACATCTGCTTGAGAAAGGATGCTGGATTCTTAATTCATCAGAAAGAACAATTTTCTAGCCAACATGAATGTACAGATTTTATTTATTTACAAATAAAATTGTTTTTAATACAAAGTAAAACCCGTTTAAAATTATGTGAAACTAACAGAACATTAACAGAGAATATCACATATATAGTTGTGAGCGTACGAGTTGTTGCTAACGCTGCGGGCTCGCGTAGCAAGCCCGCGGCCCTCGCTTTGCGAGGGCCGCGACTCGCGTAGCGAGCTGCGGCCCTCGCTTTGCGAGGGCACTGCCCGAGGGTCTCAGTTGCTGGCATGGAGCGCCGAAGGCGCTCCTTGCCAGCAACTGAGGACCCTTGCAAAGCGAGGGCCTCAGTTGCTGGCATGGAGCGCCGTAGGCGCTCCATGCCAGCACCTGAGGACCTTGCAAAGCGAGGGCCGCAGTTGCTGGCATGGAGCGCCGAAGGCGCTCCATGCCAGCAACTGCGACCCTCCCAAACTTCACGTCGCAACCCAAACAGTACGACACACACATTACGACACTCGCAAACAACATACGACACACGTTCACACACATTACGGACTCGCAACACTCGGACGCAACTCGCGAACATTACAAAATGTAAAACACAATACATACACACACCACATACATAAAAAACTTACCTACACCAAGAGGGAGCACCCAGCACCTCAAAAATACAACTTACACCTCGATTTTACTCTAAATAAAACAGTTTAGAGACTAAAAAAAATCGAAGCGAGAGAAAAAATGGCCGCCGAACAAAACGAAAACGAGGCTACAGCACTCTAAACTCGCAAAACACCACAAGAAACTCGCAAAACACCACAAAACACCTACGGATATTCCGATACAAACGTATACCACACATTACTAGCCATATTACGCCAATGCGGAAGTACACGACAACGGTTTGGGCTCGCGCACGCACAGTGTTACACTGCACACATTCAGCACGCTTACACAGCAGATCCACACCACTAATGCTGCAGCAGCATCAAAACACATTCACAGCTCTTCCACACAATGCTTTAAAATAGGTAAAGTATATTCATTTATTAATGTATTATATATTTCATTATTACACACTAAACAGCATTAGCTACCTTACAATTTCATTGCCGTCATTTTTTGACGGGCAATTCGCTAGTCACATATATAGTTGTGAGCATGTGAGTTGTTGCTAACGCTCAGTTAAATACTTGAATATTTTTTTGACTTTGACAGCATCATTTGAAAAAAGAAAACACACTGTGGTACCTTATCATATGCCCTCTTTCAGATTCAACAAAGAATAAAAATGCTTTCATTGTCCCTTTAAAGTAACATGAAACACCTTTGTCTATAGAGTGCCTTGCAAAAGTATTCAGTATTTTGTTACATTACAGCCTTAAGCCTTTAATGTTTTGTTAATCTGAATTTTATGTGATGGATCAGTACACAATAGTCTAAGTTAGTGAAGTGAAATGAGAAAAATATATACATAAAACTATTTTTAGAAATAGAAAACAGAAAATTGGCATGTGCGTATGTATTCACCCCCTTTTATTATGAAGCCCATAAAAAGCTCTGGTGCAACAATTACCTTTAGAAGTCACATAATTAGTGAAATAATGTCCACCTGTGTGCAATCTAAGTGTCACATGATCTGTCATTACATATACACACCTTTTTTGAAAGGCCCCAGAGGCTGCAACACCAAAGCAAGAGGCACCGCTAACCAAACACTGCCATGAAGATCAAGGAACTCTCCAAACAAGTAAGGGACAATGTTGTTGAGACGAACAAGTGAGGGTTAGGTTATAAAAAGATATCCAAATCTTTGATGATCCCCAGGAGCACCATCAAATATATCATAACCAAATGGAAAGAACATGGCACAACAGCAAACCTGCCAAGAGACGCCGCCCACCAAAACTCATGGACCGGGCAAGGAGGGCATTAATCCGAGAGATAGCACAGAGACCTAAGGTAACCCTGGAGAAGCTGCAGAGTTCCAGAGCAGAGACTGGAGTGTATGTACATAGGACGACAATAAGCCGTACGCTCCATAGAGTTGGGCTTTATGGCAGAGTGGCCAGAAGAAAGCCATTACTTTCAGCAAAAAACAAAATGGCACGTTTTGAGTTAGCAAAAAGGCCTGTGGGAGACTCACAAAATGTATGGAGGAATGTGCTCTGGTCTGATGAGACTAAAATTTAACTTTTTGTCCATCAAAGAAAATGCTATGTCTGGCGCAAACCCAACACATCACATCACCCAAAGAACACCATCCCCACAGTGAAACATGGTGGTGGCAGCATCATGCTGTGGGGATGTTTTTCAGCAGCCGGGACTGGGAAACTGGTCAGAGTTTAGGGAAAGATGGATGGTGCTAAATACAGGGATATTCTTGAGCAAAACCTGTACCACTCTGCGTGATTTGTGGCTAGGATGGAGGCTCAACTTCCAGCAGGACAATGACAAAAAACATACAGCTAAAGCAACACTTGAGTGGTTTAAGGGGAAACATGTAAATGTGTTGGAATGGCCTAGTCAAAGCCCAGACCTCAATCCAATAGAAAATCTGTGGTCAGACTTAAAGATTGCTGTTCACAAGCGCAAACCATCAAACTTGAAGGAGCTGGGGCAGTTTTGCAAGGAGGAATGGGCAAAATTCCCAGTGGTAAAATGTGGCAAGCTCATAGAGACTTATCCAAAGCGACTTGGAGCTGTAATTGCCACAAAAAGTGGCTCTACAAAGTATTGACTTTAGGGGGTAAATAGTTATGCACATTGACTTTTTCTGTTATTTTGTCCTATTTGTTGATTGCTTTACAATAATAAAAAAAAAAACATCTTTAAAGTTGTGGGCATGTTCTGTAAATTAAATTATGCAAATCCTCAAACAATCCATGTTAATTTCAGGTTGTGAGGCATCAAAACACGAAAAATGCCAAGGGTGTGAATACTTTTGCAAGGCACTAGCTGATATGGAAACATTCCCGTGAGTCATGACATTATATTCTGCTCTTCATTTAAAAAAGAAAATACACTGTGAAACGTTATCAAGTAAGATCTTTCAAGCACAATAAAGAAAAAAAAATGTTAATTCATTTTTATTCCTATGCATTGAAAGTTAAAAAAAAATGTACTAAGTTATCGCAGGGGCTGCAAAGTGATGCAAATGGCAGCAGTTGTAACATTTTCTATAGGAAGTAGAGCGTATTGACGCACTGCAAAGCACATCACAACTTTTCTGACACTTAGCAAATTTCCCTCTTAGAGTTTGCTGTCTTCAAAACTCTCTGCTGCTGGCAATGTAGTGATTTATTGTATTAACCGCATCTTGTCTGTGCAGTAAGCAACTGCCATCCTTTGTCTCCATATTTTGCACAATGTTGACATAATCCACTGGATAATGCCAAGATTATTTTGATAATTCTAATATCATCCAGTGGCTGACTTTGGGCCATATTCAATTTGAAGCCGGCAACTCGATCGCAGACGTCCGAATGTCTGCAAGTGTGCTGCAGGCACCGGTTCTTCTCTGATTGTGTTGCTATTCAATTGCTCAAGCCAAAACCGTAAACCATGCACTGGTTCGGAGCAATTCAGCAAGCCCGTAACCTCCCATTTTGAATCAGCAAATAGAAAATGAGACTGTCATTATTACGGCAGTAAAACATGGAGGTTAAAAATATTAAGGGTTTTTACTAAAAATGGTAGGGTTGTCACTGAAAAATTCAATCAAAAGGACATTGTCAAATTAACCCAGCTTCTGCAAAAGGATTGAATATTTTAGGGCTGCTACGTGAACCAAAAGTGAGGTGATTTGAAAAATACTGAGAATGTGCTAAAGGTCTGGGTGAAGTAGCAAAAGTTTAGTAAATGTTCTTCTGCTGGTATTAGAGAATTAATGCTTGGAATAAGTTTGTAGAGAGGACCCGAAAGATAAAATATGAATCTATTTTTACCGAAGTACTTCATAATGGCTAAATCTCAAGGGTTAATTCTGAAGGAGGGAAAAGATGGAATGGAAAACTGACCCATAATGTAATTTATTGATATTTCTTTATTGAGAGTTTCTTAACAATTAAATGTTCGTCAGTGAGAGATTTTAGATTGGGGCATTCCAGAGAAATTTGAGGTAAAGCTGAGCCCTACGAGAAAGACATTGCAAAAAACATCAAGTAGGCAATGTGTGAAATCTCATTCAGCATAATGTGAAATGCGGTGTGCTAGGGAATGTTAACCACAGATAGTCATGCTTTATCTGTTGGACAGATTGCCGGAAAATGAGCCTTTTTGCATTTAATGCAAATATGAAGGAGTCTACACCTACTATATGTACAACCTTGAGTACTGAAATTATTGCAAATTGCGAAGTTCCTCAAAAAATGATTCGGCAACACAATCTGTCATGTGCTCATATATTCACATGGGGCAGTTTAGGGAAATTGGGAGAGGTTGGTTGTGGATGATTAAAACTGGCGAATGAATGGATAGAAGACTGACAGTAATTGCACACCATAGATTTTAAACCCGAGAAATGTCTATTGAAGAGATCATTATCCAACTTAGCCCAGTTTAAATAATAATTAAAACGTTCCTTAGGTGCGGCTGCTTTAGCTGAAAACAATCTATTGGGCGCTGTAAATCAAGCATTGAAGCATTTGATAGTTGGAATTACAGTAATTGCGTCCAAAACAGTGTAGATAGCCCCTCCAAATTGGGAGACAATCAAAATGTTAAGTGTAAAGGGAAAAAATCTAATAATACCAAAGAAAGGGGAATCAAGACAATAGAAAGAAAATATATAACAATGAAGAATGGTGCTAACGGTAAAATGCAGATTTCTGCTTCAAATATTTAAAATGTTTGATAAACAGCATAAATGAAGCATGAGGAAAACCTAATTAAATGACATGGTATGAATAATGATGCATGAGATGAAAATGACAAAATGTACCTTTGGATGAAACGAAAGATCCATGGAAATAAAAATTGATATTGCTGTAATATAGTGATCCCCTGCCTGGAAAATTATTTTCACAAATAACGTGCATAGAAGGCCTCTCCCACAAATACATGCCCCTCTCTCTCTCTCTCTCTCTCTCTCTCTCTCTCTCTCTCTCTCTCTCTCTCTCTCTATATATATATATATATATATATATATATATATATATATATATATATATATATATATATGTGTGAATATATATATATACAGGGAGTGCAGAATTATTAGGCAAATGAGTATTTTGACCACATCATCCTCTTTATGCATGTTGTCTTACTCCAAGCTGTATAGGCTCGAAATCCTACTACAAATTAAACATATTAGGTGATGTGCATCTCTGTAATGCGAAGGGGTGTGGTCTAATGACATCAACACCCTATATCAGGTGTGCATAATTATTAGGCAACTTCCTTTCCTTTGGCAAAATGGGTCAAAAGAAGGACTTGACAGGCTCAGAAAAGTCAAAAATAGTGAGATATCTTGCAGAGGGATGCAGCACTCTTAAAATTGCAAAGCTTCTGAAGCGTGATCATCGAACAATCAAGCGTTTCATTCAAAATAGTCAACAGGGTCGCAAGAAGCGTGTGGAAAAACCAAGGCGCAAAATAACTGCCCATGAACTGAGAAAAGTCAAGCGTGCAGCTGCCACGATGCCACTTGCCACCAGTTTGGCCATATTTCAGAGCTGCAACATCACTGGAGTGCCCAAAAGCACAAGGTGTGCAAAACTCAGAGACATGGCCAAGATAAGAAAGGCTGAAAGACAACCACCACTGCACAAGACACACAAGCTGAAACGTCAAGACTGGGCCAAGAAATATCTCAAGACTGATTTTTCTAAGGTTTTATGGACTGATGAAATGAGAGTGAGTCTTGATGGGCCAGATGGATGGGCCTGTGGCTGGATTGGTAAAGGGCAGAGAGTTCCAGTCCGACTCAGAAGCCAGCAAGGTGGAGGTGGAGTACTGGTTTGGGCTGGTATCATCAAAGATGAGCTTGTGGGGCCTTTTCGGGTTGAGGATGGAGTCAAGCTCATCTCCCAGTCCTACTGCCAGTTCCTGGAAGACACCTTCTTCAAGCAGTGGTACAGGAAGAAGTCTGCATACTTCAAGAAAAACATGATTTTCATGCAGGACAATGCTCCATCACACGCGTCCAAGTACTCCACAGCGTGGCTGGCAAGAAAGGGTATAAAAGAAGAAAATCTAATGACATGGCCTCCTTGTTCACCTCATCTGAACCCCATTGAGAACCTGTGGTCCATCATCAAATGTGAGATTTACAAGGAGGGAAAACAGTACACCTCTCTGAACAGTGTCTGGGAGGCTGTGGTTGCTGCTGCACGCAATGTTGATGGTGAACAGATCAAAACACTGACAGAATCCATGGATGGCAGGCTTTTGAGTGTCCTTGCAAAGAAAGGAGGCTATATTGGTCACTGATTTGTTTTTGTTTTGTTTTTGAATGTCAGAAATGTATATTTGTGAATGTTGAGATGTTATATTGGTTTCACTGGTAAAAATAAATAATTGAAATGGGTACATATTTGTTTTTTGTTAAGTTGCCTAATAATTATGCACAGTAATAGTCACCTGCACACACAGATATCCCCCTAAAATAGCTAAAACTAAAAACAAACTAAAAACTACTTCCAAATATATTCAGCTTTGATATTAATGAGTTTTTTTGGGTTCATTGAGAACATGGTTGTTGTTCAATAATAAAATTAATCCTCAAAAATACAACTTGCCTAATAATTCTGCACTCCCTGTATATATATATATACATGTATTTATACCTAGATAGATAAGTATTCACATCTAGATAGATATGTATACATATATGACACCAGAGACTGAAGGTAGTCCAGTATTTTAGTTCTATAGTCCCTGGGAAGCTGTTTATATGTCTAGCACTCTGTGTTTTCCGGTTTTGTTTGGCAAACCTCTCAGCTTTCCTATCACCTCTTTGAAAATTGTACAGACATATGTAATAACAGCAGGAATGAGAGAGGATCTGTGTGTATGTCAAAAACAGAATAGCAGCCTTGTGATTAGATTGAATTGCTATCCAGTGATAATCTCATGAGAACTGAATTATTATTTATAAAATGTATTTCCTTTTTTAGAAAGAGTTTCTGTTTATAGCAGGACAAACATCAGGACATTTTGATAGCAGATAAGAATCAATAGCATACTTCCATGACCCATGCATGATCATTTAGGCTAAGGTGATAAATAAAGGACACAACGACTGAAATGCGAGAACAACAGGCCACAGCTTTATTATAAACAATTGTAAACAACAACACATAACTTTATTTACATGAACTACTGTAATGCTTTTACCGGGGGAGGAGCCCGGCCACGGACAGTGACCTCACGCTTTGGGCCCTGCCCAAAGCCCCAATGCTTATATTAAGCACGCCCTGTGAGGTAGGGTCAACGCCCACTTAGGCCACTGGGCCGGGCAACTCACCTCCCGCCAATCATAACATATCAAAATACAAAATTTGCCACTTCTCCACAAATTCCTTGAATACAAAACTTCTTTTTTTTTTTTTAGATACTATTTACATTTTTACAAACAACCAAATTAACAGGGTGGGTGGATGGGATTTCAGTCGGGAGACCGCGCTGCTGTGAAAACGGCGCGAACGCGGACGACCGACACGCCCCCGAAGCACCTGATTGGCATATGTGTCCAACAGCCCATCCAACTGCGCCCATCGCAGACCCCGAATACCGCACCACCGAACGTGCAAGTCCGTAACAGGAAAGCCCAGTTGTGTCATTCCTTCAGTAACTGCAGCTAACCTGTGGGCCCAGTACACATACGAATGGCCCACGATCCACAGTTGTTTCTGTTCTCCTGAAAACAGAAAGCAACAACCATTACACCACTGCCCTTGGCCTCACATAGGAACGAAAGCGCTCTGACTCCCATCTACCGATGCGCTTTACTGCAGCGTCGGGCAAACCCAGTCTGGCTGCCTCCATGGCTGCCCCAATACGGAAAGAGTGTGTCCCAAATTCCGATTGCTCAAGCCAGAGCCGCTGCAATGCGCTTTTTAACACTTTCTTGAATTGATAACGTGATAGCGCCGTCCCATCGGCGTGTACCAGCAGCGAACACTGTCCAGCCGGTTGCTGCGTAAGGTACTCCTCTGTACAAGCATAGGGGCAACACTCCGTGCCAACCTGATGCAGAACCACCTCTTTTCCTTTACCCACTTGGTCGATCTTGGACCTCCTTAACCATATCACTACCGTGCCTTCCTTCAGGCAGATATACACCACTTGCAGTCCCCCCGAACCGTGTCTACTGTTCGCGACTAACTCCCCTATCCTAAACGCTCCAAAGAACGACAGGGAAAAAGCCGAGATTTAAAGGGGTTTCTGCAAACCACCACCAACACATGAGCCATTCTCAGTAACAAGGAAAAGGTAATCGGCCGCCTTTTATCCGGCCTGCGATTACCGTTGAACATTCCGCTCACCACCTTGCGCACTAGAAACTCCTTTGTAAGTGTCACGATCTGCTTCTTCTTGGGGGCTTTATATGAACCTAGTTCAAACCTACCCAAGCAGAATCATGTAGTTCCTGTTCTCTGTGGCACAAAAGATGGCCTCTGAAGAGGGCAAGGCCCAAAAGCTACAGGCAGAGAATACTGGATCCAGGTTACTTAGTGGCCCATAGCAAGACCACTCCCCAAGTCAGGATACAACACACAGAAATAGTCTCACACCTTGTTTATGTGAAAACTATCTCTCAACAACCTTTATTTGGAAAACACACGTATATGAACTCTTTACAACATAGTAGGGGGAGGGGCTACCTGAGGTCAGTCCCTAATGGCCTCTGGCCAATCCCGTAGAGTTACACAGTGGGAAACATGAGACTCCTCCCAGGTCCGCCCACTAGGTGTGGCTACCTAATTCACTTGGCCTCTAGCTCTCAGGAGAGACGCATGTCCTTTTTGCTCTGCTCCCTGCACTGATAGTTGGGAGGGGACAAGCTGTAGACCCCCTGGAGTTATGGTGCCTCTGTGTCTGTGGAGATCCCCTTGTTTGTTTATGGCTCCTATCTCTTAAGTGAGTGTATGTGTGATGTCAGAGCATCTGGCTTGCAACCTTGTGCTATCAAAGCTCTTGAGATCACATTCATTAGATATCTAGTGAACAAACCTTTATGTTAAACTCAAGTGTTTGCCCAGGACCACTTGAAGCCCATGCATCTGTCTTGACCCAAGGTCTGCATGTTTGAGTGTGCAATGATCTGCAGCTAACTTCTATGCAGAGCATTTCTACCAATTCCACATATGTTCTATATAACATTTTCCCTCATAATATATTATACCTAGGATACATAATAACCATGTACAGGCAACATATAACCACACAATAACACATAATCCCAATGTAACAATGTCACGCTCCCTTGGACATACTCACAAACCACTGACAATATGAGTCCTTAAACAATTAAATCATGACAGTAAGGTCCCTCTGCCCGGCAAGCTTAAACATGAAAGCCAGCGCCGTGACCTGTCTCCCTACTATGGCTCTTGTTTCGCCTTGCTCGGCGCACTGCAGCAGGTACGAAAGCAGGATCCCTATGGTCTTATCTTCCGTCGTAGTCCCACCGGCCATTGCCACTAGGCCATCCCATTTTGCCCACACGCGTCTGTACGCGGTCCATGTTGCCGGGGCAACAGACTGTCTAACGAGTCTCGTCACCTGGGGGGCCAATGCCCTGAAACGTTCCTCCTAAAAACGAGAAAGGGCATAAGCATTCCCATTCTCTACCACTGGAACATGTCTCGCCTGGAACCATATGTTCAGGCGGAGACAGCATAGTACAAGATGACGGAGTAATCTTACTACCGGTATGGATTTTGCTGTGATGTTGTTTACGGCCTCCACCACCAGTATCTTATCCGAGTGGAATATAACTCGCCGGTCCCTGAAAGCCGGACCCCATATTTGTACTGCCACCACAATAGGGAATAACTTGAGGAATGTAAAGTTCTTTGTTAGACCTGCTACTCCCCATTCCTCCAGCCAAACCGCAGCGCACCATCTCCCTTGGAGATATGCACCACAGCCGACCGGTGCGGATCCATCCGTGTACAGCTCTAACTCTGCATTGGTGGCGCTCTTCTTTTGAAGAAGCCCCCGGCCATTAAACTCGGCGAGGAAAACAGCCCATACCCTAGCGTTGTCCCGCATGGCCCTGGAAACTTTTATGAAATGGTGCGGTTTCGCAATGCCTATAGTAGCGAATGACATCCTTCTGCAGAATATCCTCCCCATGGGGATAATTCTACATGCAAAGTTTAACTTCCCTAAGATAGATTGCAATCTGAGCTCCGCTCGCATGTCCACAACTTTTTCTCAGGGAAGACTGCACTCCATTGTCGTGGAGTCGATCCGAATCCCCAGGAAGGTCAACTTATCCGTAGGGCCCTCTGTTTTGTTATGGGCCAGTGGTACCCCAAAATCTTGACAGATTCCGGTGAAAACCTCCAGCATGAAACGGCAAGCGTCGTTCCCAGCTAGACCCACGAATAGGAAATCATCAAGGTAATGCATAATGCTCCTGTACCCCGCTTCCAGGCTCGCAACCCATTGCAAGAATTTGCTGAAAGCCTCGAAGTAGGCACATGAGATTGAGCACACCATGGGTAGGCATAGGTCGATGAAATAGCTGCCATCGCCGAAACATCCTAGCAGCCGGTGGCTCAACGGATGGACCGGCAGCAACCTGAAAGCTGCTTTGATGTCCACTTTCGCCATGAGCGCCCCGGTGCCCGCCCGCCTGACCATCTCGACCACCCGGTCGAACGATTCATAAGACACAGTAGCCTGGTCTTTTGATATAACGTTGTTTACAGAGCGGCCTCTGGGATAGGAAAGGTGTTGGATTAATCTAAATTTTTCCTTCTCCTTCTTGGGGACAAGCCCGAGCGGAGGGACAATCAAATCCTGAATAGGAGGGGATGCAAATGGCCACGCCATCCTGCCCAGTTGGACCTCGTTAAGAACTTCCGCTACCCCTGGGAATCCTCTAGCTGACCACAAGTTCGGGACCAAGAGACCCTGAATATCTATACCGCATAGAATACGGAAGCCCTCCCGGAAACCTTCTTCCAGGAGGCGCGGTGCGTTGGAATTGCCCGCCAATCTACTGTAGCGCTTTATCACTCCAGGCCATGGTTGGCCTGGAGGCCAAGTACTGGCGGAATTCCTCGTCATACCGCCACCAGGCCATGCCCCCATAGACTTTATGGGCGTCACGAATTTCGTTTATGTAAACGAACCCTGACCTCTGTTCGGGGTGTTGCTCACATAGTACGCAGACCCAGATGGAGAAAGCTTGAAGTCATGTATCGAATGTCCTAGGTAACCTCCTAAAGGACTTCCGCTGATCATCTCCCTCCCTGAGGCCCCTCTCGCCCACTTCCAGTTGTCTGTGGAGAAGGGAGAACAATTCTACGAATTCCCTCCTCCAAATCTTTTCCTTAACCTCTTGGGTAAGATGCGTACCTAAGTAATCCAACGAGCACAAGACTATGAGTCTCATGCTGCGTCGGTAACCCCTGCGTTGGTACTGCCAGCTACTGCAACCGGAACGACCACCGGCTCGGGTGACCCGACGGTCCCTATGGCCTCGGCCTGAGCTGCATGCGCTGTCGCCACAATAGTGGAAGGCTGGGGCCACGCGCTCTTCGCTAGCCTGCCTATCCATGATCCCATATCTTGCTCACTGACCGTAATGTTGCGTGCAGCTAACAGGGTCTTGAGAGACCCAAAAAACCCGGCCTTTGTGTGCGGGATTTCTCTTTCTCCCTTTTCTGCTGCGCAACTCAACTGTGTGCGCTCACCTGCTTCCGGAAGCCTCGGAGTGGAAACGGCCAGCGGGGTATCCCTGCATCTTTCCTGACGCTCCGGGGACTCTGACTGTCTGGCCCTCCGCGGGCTCCTCCTCTCTGATCCGGTGCAGGCACAGCTGCACCGATAGGATCTCCTGCTTCTCGATCTGGATCTCCTTCCGGACCTGTGGGTGCAAGAGGAACAGTCACTAGCTCTCCGTGACCTGCATGCCCGTGCCCATACTATCTGCTCCTCCCCTGGGGAGTGGTCCTGGTCACCTATGCTTGCGCGGCTGGAGTAAGCTAGCGCCGCAGCCTCTGCCGCCACCCGCAGGGGTTCCCTTGAGACTTAATTAGGCGTGGTACGTCTTAGTGGGGTGTGTGAGAATAGCAATGGACTGTACCTGCTTGTAGCCTTCCTAGCTCGAGTGGGGCGCGCCGGCCTCGCCACTGCCGCTGTTACTGGCACGTCATCGATTATGATCATGCTGTCCTGGCTGTTCATCTCGCTGACCACTCTGTCCCTTCTCTCTCTCGTCGTTGCCATGTTCCGCTCACTGCCTAATGGGCGTCCCTGTAAAGTACCAGAAGCACTGTTAGTACGGGAAGTCCTAGGGACCGCCTGGTCAGCCCAATGAGGGTCTGTAGGAGCTTTTTTAGGGCTCCCAGCTTTTTTCTTACCCCCTGCACCCCTCTACGGGGTGGTAACGGGGTGTTTCTCAACCTATGTCGCGGCCTAGGCTCTTTAGGCAAAATGACCGGTGGTGGCCGGAGTTCTAGGCCCTCACCTTCACCGCCCGTTGGCCTGGCGCTCACCTGTCTGAGGGGTATGGGGTCCTGGCCGCCCTGACCCGCAGTCCCCTCCTCTCTCGTGGCTCTGTCCACTGATGGACGGGGGTCTGCTAGCCCTACATTGATGGGGTGGGAATATGTTTCCCTGGCACCTCCAGTATTGACCAGGCCACCAACCACCGCAGGCTGATCCTGTTCAATGTGCTGCCTTATATAAACCACACACACACCACGCAGAACAGAAAATAACAGGACAAGACAACACAAACGGAGGGAAGAAAGACACAAAACACACAAGAATAGCCTGATAATATTGCCCCTTATGTGCTAGTAAGCTGGGGATAAATTCTCAGTATTTAACCTTCCTACTGTCATTCTATAGCTGCAGGACCTCAGACCCCGTCCATTTCTGCTGTGAAAACGGCGCGAACGCGGAAGACCGACACGCCCCCGACGCAGCTGATTGGCTGAAAGGCCTTACAGGCTCCGCTGGGTCACGCAACGCTACGTGCTGACCCAGGAAGCCTGTGCAGCCTCCGCGTCATACAAAAAGTTTAATTTGCCAAAAGACAATTATTTTCTAGAAAAATTGTGCAGTTTTAGAAAGTGTTATTGCCATTCTGTACAATGTGTAAACTTAATATGTGCTCCATAAACACTTATAATGAAAGCTTTTTTTCTTTTTCCTAGATAATGTGACATGCAGGGTTGCCATCAGAAATCATGGGACCCATTGTAAATATAATTCAATATAAGTCAACCCCCCCCCCCAACTCAACCCGTGCCCATTTGTCTATGTCCCATAGCCAGTCTTTACATTAACTGTACACATATTAACTTATTTACCTTATTACATTTGCATATTTTATATATATATGTGTGTGTGTGTGGACAAACATATTTAGCACTAAGTTGCAAGACACAGGCTGTTTCTATGAGTTATATTTCTTCCCCTCCTGATGTCAGCCATCTCAGCACATAATGCCCGTCAGGTCACAAAAGTACCCCCTTTCCCCTTGTCAACAGCCATGATTACATGGTCAGAGCTGGAAAACTGTATTTTGCACTAAATGTAATACTTTTTTTTTTTTTTAAAACAGAGACAGTTGTGAAATATGCAATTGGCCCATCTAGTCTGCTCATTATATCTAACTACCAGAACTGCCTTATACAAGTTGTCATGGTAGGTCAACAGAATTGGATTCACATAATCATGATCTCGTCCCATGATCTCACATAAAATGTACTTCTCAAACCTCCCGACTTTACATCTCTCTCCTCAGAGATTTAAGAAAACATTTTATGGAATTCCTGCCCAAAGTTCCACTGAAAACAATTATGGAAGTAGTGCAATAATCTATTTTTATTTATTGAATTTGAAGCTTGAGAAAGGCTTTTTTTTTCAAACACCACTTTGTGCTTAGCAGGATACTTTCTCTTTGTTTTCAAACAAGTTCCTTCCTTCCTCAGTATAAATTATCCTGATCTTAGGATGGCAGATAATAGAAGTGTACATGGTTCTGCAGGATGCATCAGTTCCTTACATATGTACGTGGCTCTTGAGACCTCAAAAAGGCTGAACATTCATTATTATGAATACTTTGTGGACCTAATTTGAAAGGGTTAAAATCAGTACAATAAGGGATGTGAATGTATTTTTATATTTCAATACAATATTGCACTATGATATATTTTTGTGTCATTCTTTTTCAGCCATGATATTTCTATAAGGATTTTAAAAGAACTGAAAATCTACAGTTGCTCGATCAAGAAGATACATATGGTGGTCAAATGAATCTGTCATTATTTATATCACTTATTATCACAAATGAGTTTTCAGTAAGGGAAGGTGGTTTACAGTAAACAGTGAACTAGGGTTTCTATTTATTATTACTCATTTTTATTATTTTTATTTTAGTGTATTGTAACTGCATGTATTTATATTCGTTAGTCGTTAAATATTGGGAGTTGAGATTTTTTTTCTCACTTAGCAGCTACAGTAAAAAAAAGTATAATTTGTTATATCACTGTATTGGTATTCCTCAGAGAGATAATCTTAAAGGAGCCATCATCCTCCTATGTGTATTCAGTAGACTCCTAAATTTTCATATTATATACAATCTCAGTATAAAATGAATGGCATGATATATATTTCTTATGTAAAATGATTGACTTTTAGTTTAATGTGTGTCACATCTTAACAAATATTATGTCTGACAGATAAATAGTATCATATTATTTGTCTATGTTGATAATATATTTCAGAGTGCTGCTTCCACAGTTTTTTTCATGTTATGCCTATTTAATCTAATACAGATAAACTCACAATAAGAAAATTAAATCTGCAAAATACATTTTAGGGGGTTTATTTGCAAATATAACTAAAACACTTCGTAATTTGATGATTTAGCAAATTATATATATATATATATATATATATATGCAGATAGATATGGATAGATAGATACAGTGGTCCTTGGTGCCACCAGCTCCAGTTTTTGTTGTTTTTAGTACTCGTTGCATCTCACAGGGGGGAAAATGTGCAGCCCATGTTAGATCCAAATTACAGCCTGTGTAAGAGCCAATGTGCATCCTGTGAAAAAGCCAATGTGCAGTCTGTGTAAGAGCCAAAGTGCAGCCTGTATAAGAACCAATATGCAACCTGATTAAGAGCCCAAGTGCAGCCTGTGTAAGAGCCAATGTGCAACCTGTGTCTGTAAGAGCCAATGTGCTGTCTGTATCTGTAAGAGCCTGTGTCTGTAAGAGCCAATTTTTACACTGTGTCTGTAAGAGCTAATGTGCAGCCTGTGCTTATAAGAACCAAAGTGTAGCCTGTGCTTAGAAGAACCAAAGTTTCAATCAATAATCTCTCTCCTCCTTCTCATCCTCTACATTGCCACCATTCCATTGGGCCCTCAAGTCCTCTCAGTATAGTTAAAGTGAACTTAAATTCTATGTTATTTGATCTAATTATTATTTTTTCCTTATGTCTGTTTAGTTTTAAGGCTTTGTATCAAAAAAATTATTTCAATTTACATTGATTCCTATAGGAAATGCTTGTTTTGGAACTCAACCTGCCATCTGGAACAGATTATGGACGAGAACTGAGGTACCAGTGTATATATTTAACCACCTGGACTGAGCAGCCATTTTACGGATATTCATCCAAAGACACCAGGCCTTGTGCCATCCATTCTGCTGATTCAATTTCCAACTGTCATTTTCCCTTTTCTATTTCCCTTTTTTCTTTTGCCTCTAAACCTGTAGCTTCACACATCACCACCTCTCAGCATCTGAGTTCCTATAACTCGACCACCAACCTATGATTTGTGTTCATTTATATTTCAGGTTTAACACTATCACCCCCATTTTACATAACTGACACACCTACAAGCATAATCACCAATTAACCCTCTTTTCTCTCTTCCATTGCTTGATAAGTTCTTGTTTCTTCCTTTTATTACTTCACCTGTTGTTTTATTTATCCCTTTCGATTGTAAGTTTGTGAGTTCAGATGTGTTTTTGCAAAATGTAGCCTGGCTTGGATGTTTTTCTTCATAATAAAACGCTTTCGATCTTGTCACTCTACCCCATAGCCCAGACATATGAAGATTACCACACAGCTAGTACTTGCCAGATATTCCTGCAGCTCCTTTAATGTTGCTGTAGGCCCCTTGGTAGCCTCCCAGACCAGTTTTCTTCTCGTCTTTTCATCAATGTTGGAGGGAGCTCCAGTTCTTGGTAATGACATTGTTGTGCCATATTTTCTCCACTTGATGATGACTTCACTGTGTTCCATGGTATATCTAATGCCTTGGAAATTCTTTTGTACCCTTCTCCTGACTGATACCCCTCTGATGCTTTGGAAGCTCTCTGTGGACCATGGCTTTTGCTGTGGGATGCGCCTAAGAAAATTTCAGGAAAGACCAACTAGAGCAGCTGAACTTTATTTGGGGTTAATCAGAGGCACTTTAAATGATAGCAGGTGTATGCTGACTCCTATTTAACACGATTTGGAATGTGATTGCTTAATTCTGAACACAGCTACATCCCCAGTTACAAGAGGGTGTGCAGTCTTATGCAAACACATTATTTTTATTTTTTTATTTTTCTTCCCTCCACCTAAAAGATTTCAGTTTGTTTTTTTAATTGAGTTGTATAGTTTATAGGTCACATTAAAGGTTGAAAAAGTTCTGAAATGATTTATCTTTGTTTCATTTTTTTACAGCACAGAAACCTGACATTTTAACAGGGGTGTGTAGACTTTTTTTATATCCACTGTATATGTGTCTGTGTGTATATATATATATATATATATATATATATATATATATATATATATATTAATATATACATAGATAATATATAGATGTATGAGTGTGTGTATGTATATATATATATATATATATATATATATATATATATAGTTAATACATCTATATTGATATGATGCCTTTATCATTACAAGGGCTTCTAGAGAATATTAAAATAAATTCAATTAATTAAAAACATTGACAGGCATATATATCAGAGATAAACATGTGTGTAGAGTGTTCCTCAAAATCAATTAAACTAAATTGTAGTGTTTGACTCAATTACTGTAGTGCCTTCTGGCAAGAGACAAATAAATCCCATAGTATATTATTGTAAACCAGACCACCCTTCAGTGTGAGTATAAGCAGCAGTGTATCACACTGTAGATGCTGCACTATTGGAAGGAATACACTGAATGGGACCCACTAAATAGCTTGTGATGTAAATGTACCTTCCTGAGCTGATTATCCGTGCAGGAGGCAGGGAAAGAGAAGCAAGGTCACATGAGCAGCAGTCCCCCACCCCCTCACAGACACTGGCAGCTCATGCCTCACTCTATCTGCTGATGCTGATGGGACTCACACTAGCACAGAGCTGCCTCCACATCTGGATCAGATCCACTGTCACTCCAGGGAAGCCCAGCAGCACCTGAGCCTGCAGCAACCAGTATCTGCAGCAAGTGGATATCACCCCAGCTTTGGGGCTCAGGATGAGGAGGTGCAGATATGCATGAGCAGCAGGATATGGAGGTGGCACATGCCAATCCGTGCTGTGTGAGGATCCAAGGGCATCATGCTGTACACTGGCTGTGACAGAGAGCAACCAGCTTGGCATATACAGCAGGTAAATACATCCTGAAATTACCTTTACTGCAGCTTGAGGGGTGTGAGGACTGGAGACATGGGAAGTCCCATTGATTTCCTGCACTGATGCACAATGAGCTGGAAGAGCAGGGCACACTGTGAACCTTGACCTGTTTTGTACAGGAAAAAGGAGGGGGTCTGGTCAGGGTGTATTATCTAAAAATAAGTGTAAATAACCAATTATTGAGTGCTCTTGTATAGCAAGAAAGTGTTTTGCACCTGCAAACTTTTAATTGATTTTTATAGTTTTATGCAAGAAAGAAGCATGTCTTTTTATTACAGAAGAATTGGCTACAAGGTGATCCCTGGGTTATAGACGAGATATGTTCCTGAGAAAGTCCTTAGGTTGGATTTGTATGTAACTCGGATCCCTGAATAATAATAATAATAATAATAATAATAATACTATTATAATGGCTCATAAGTGATAACAATATTGCAGTGTAACACTGTAATAATAATAATACTCCTGTACTGTAAAAGTAAGTTCCAGAAACGGTTGTGCTATCTATTTTAATAAAAATAAAAAAACAGAACATAAAAAGAAACTCATACAAAAAGCCTGGGAGCCCGTTCTTAAGTATGGAACGTCTGTAAGTCTCTAATCTGGGGACCACCGATATATAATTGCAATATATATAGATAGACTGTGTGTGTGTATATATATATATATATATATATATATATGTATAAATAAATATATATTTATGTCTATGTACATACCCACGTGTATATATATATATATATATATATATATATATATATATATATAATAAAATTAGTGTAGAGATGATACCATATTGACTAACTGATTAGATGTACAATCTTTACACCACTTTGATTATTTGTATTTATGAGTAATTACTTTGTATAATTATTATTATTTCATATTTTTGTTATAAAATTGCAGAATTTGACTAGAATAAGTTAACATGTCTGAGATGTTATTATGAAATAATGTATTGGTTTTATGGTAACACTTAACTGATTGTTATTGTACATTACTGTGTTCCATAATATCCACTTTAAGGTAATTGTACATGTTTGCATTCCATACTTCAGATAATGAAGCCACATATTCAACCTATAACTACTAATTTAGACAAAATGTAGACAAAGTGGAATATATATAATCCGTTTTTTTTTAAGATATTGATTTTATTTTAAATACATTTCTATAAAATACACATATGTATATCTGGATACACATATAGCATATGTATGTATTTAAATATTTATTTAAAAAGTGGCCCTTTATTCCATCTTCTATATAATGAACATAACATAAAAAAAAGTTTATTATGCTTTTTTCTCTTTTTTCTTTTTTCTTTTTTCTCTGGTCAGATTTTTTTCATATAATCTTTTGAATAAATAGACTTAATATGGGCTAAATGTTTTTAGAAAGTAAATAAATCCAACCTGTTAAACATGTATATGTAATTTTTTTTTATTGTATTCTTCTGTTATGGGATTCTTTTTGAAGCTTCTATATCAGGGATGCATCATTGTCACCTATGAGGTTTCCATTATCTCTAATGAAAGCACAGACCATTTTAGCTGCCACACCTACTTGTTCATATAGAAACTTCCTGTGCATTCAAAGTCTTCCCACCCGGGGGAGTAGATCAGTAGCAAATAAAGTCACAATTTCCACAGCAGCATAATTACAATTAAAAGGGAATAAATTAGAGGGTGTATTCCGTTTTTACATTCAAAAAACATATTTTGCCCATATTCAAAGAGTATTTTATTTTAAATATATGTCTACAGTGGTTCTTAAACCAGTTTTTAGTTTTCGCATTGATTTTTTTGTAGTTCACATTATAAAAACTGGCGCTCCGGCTACATTCTGGTGATTAACTCTGATAGATATTCACAGAGCTCTTGGCTTCTGGAAGAGGTATAGCAGTTGATTTAATATCATATGCGCAGCATCATATATTCAATTTCTCACAACTAAAACTTGAGTTTGCTATTTTCCCCAAAAAATACACTGTTGCCATAGGCCAATAAGGTTTTGTATTCTATAAACCAGTGTTTGGAGCTAGTGAATGGAGGGCCGTGATGCAAAGTAACTGTGGGCCCCCTTGCAACCTCTGTATGCAAGGTAGTTGCTTAGTGGTCAATAAATAAAGCCAAACAATATGTGTAGGTGATCAGATTACCTTTCTACAAAATTAATTAAATGCCCCTTTCTCTTAATAACTTGAGAGACCCCTTTTATTCATGGCAGCTGAGGGCCCTTAACCTATTGTAGGCACTGTAGTTCCACCACTGTTATAATATATTTTTAATTTCTTCTCACCACCATTAGAGGTTTTCTTGAGATTTTGTTTAAATTTTATGTAGTTCTGTCTGCTGGTATATGTTGACACATAACACCATTGGGACTTTCTTGTAAGCACCTTCCATTGTTGGACACCTGGTAAAACTGGGTGGTGTCTATTGCACAATCTCCCACAGATACAAACCTTTAAATGTTTTTTTTCCAGATATAGTTGATAAACAGGTATTACATATTACTGCTTGCACTCATATATCCATATACAATTCATTATTTCATCAGCAACATGCCCAGTGTGTTGGATCCCTTAGGAATGTTTTCAAGGATATTTGACAAAAGGGTCCCCTGGGAATCAATTCTTTTTTCCCCAAGTCAAAAGCAATACTGCTCGTTACTGGAAAAGGAATTGCATCTCTAACAAGCTCATCATCATGTACAAAGAATAATATGTATTTTTTTCAATGCTGCTCATGATTAAGCAATGTAGACAGAAAATCTGTAATATAAACACAAATAATATATTTCAATAAAACAGAAGAGTGAATAAGAGTGCTAGAATTACAGACAGTAAAATGTCCATAAATATTGACATACACAAGGTAATTTCTTGTCACCTCAATTCCCCAGGGACAGACATAAGTGCATTGCCTTGCAGTTGATTAAAAGCAGCACTGTCCACTGTGTAGTTAATTGCATTATATTTTCAACTATTAAATTAACCAGAGATATAACATCACTGAAATTATATATTTTATCATCCTTCTTCTCTCATTCTTTTTAGTGCTATAAATCAGTAGTTTCTAATCTTTTTCGACCAATTAAAAATTTCACTGAGGAGTTGGTGGACCACTTGAATACTGTTAAAAATCTTTTTGAAACCCCCTTATGATTTTTCTGCTTGCTTCTTAACCCTCACTAATATAGTTGTTGTACTGCGAGTTTGTGTGTAACACTCGCAAATTGTGAGTTGCGCATTACAAGGCTTGCAATGGCCATCGAAGGGGGACGGAGAGACGGAAGGAGAGAAGGAGAGGGAGGGAGAGAAAAGGAAGGAGGGGGAGGGAGAGAGAAGGAGGGAAGGAGAGAGTGAGAAGGGGAGAGATAGAGAGAAGGAGAGGGAGAGAGAGAGAGAAAAGGCTCTCATGGCGAGGTTCGCAATGGGCGCCGAAGGTGGAGAGGGAGGGAGAGAGGAGGGATGGCGATAGAAGGGAGAGTGAGCACAGATAGAGAGTGCAGAGAGAGAGAGAGGGTACACAGAGAGGGGGCGCACAATGCATATCATGCCATCATTTTTGACGGGCAAGTGACTAGTCATAGTAATAATAAAAGTAAAGGGATATTGAAAGCATTGTTTCGTTGTCGGATTTGATAATGTACCATTTTATGTTTTGTTTTTGCAAATGAAGCTCTCAAAGTTGAAAAATTATTCATATGTTTAACTCATGTGTCGGCTTGGCCTGGTCAGCCAGTGAGCATGAAGCTGTACGACTGATATTTGTCTGCTAGTTAAGTCTACAAAAGTATGGATGCTCTGTGTACTTCCAATTCATTTTAAACAGGTTTTACTTAACATGTTTCATGCAAAACACAACATGATCATGTTTAACACAGGCACTTTTAAATGCATGCATTGTTTTGACCCTGGTTGTATTTTCATAAATTAATCATATCCTTTCTTAGACATCTTTTTTTCTGGAGAAAATAAGCTTACCGTATATACTTGAGTATAAGCCAAGTTTTTCATCCCTTTTTTTAAGGCTAAAAAGGGCCCCCTCGGCTTATACTCGAGTTACTCTCCCCCCGTGTCTCTCGAACCCCTCCGTGTCTCTCTAACCCCCCCCCCCGTGTCTCTCTACCCCCCTGTGTCTCTTTCCCTCCCCCCTCCTCATCCTCAACCCCCCTCCTCATTATAAATCCCCCCTCATTCTCCCTCCTCAACCTAAACCCCCCTCCTCATTCTAACCCCCCCTAAATACCTCCCCCTCTCCCCTCACTTACCTGCTTCTGCTCCGGCCTCCGCTCCTTCTTGACCCGGCGCGCATGTGACGTCACATGCGCGCCGCGTAATTAGCATATACAGAGTGTTGGCACCCGGTATATGCTAATAAAGTGGCGCGCATGGGACGTCACATGCGCACCGGGTCAAGGAGTGGAGGGCGGAGCAGAAGCAGGTAAGTTAGGGGAGAGGGGGAGGTATTTAGGGTGGTTTAGGTTGAGGACGGGGTTTAGGGGGGTTTAGGTTGAGGAGGGGGGTTGAGGTTGAGGAGGGAGGTTGAGGAGGGGGTTGAGGATGAGGATGGGGGGGTTGAGGAGGGACGATGAGAATGGGGTGGTTGAGGATGGGGGGTGAGGAGGGGGGTTGAGGAGGGAGGTTGAGGATGGGGAGGTTGAGGAGGGAGGATGAGGAGGGAGGTTGAGGATGAGGAGGGGGGTTGAGGATGAGGAGGGGTGGTTGAGGATGAGGAGGGGTGGTTGAGGAGGGGGTTGAGGATGGGGGGTTGAGGATGAGGGGGGAGGATGAGGATGAGGAGGGAGGTTGAGAATGAGGAGGGGGCTTGAGGATGGTGATAAGGGAGGGGGGAAGAGACACAGGGAAGAAGGAGGTTGGAAGAGACACAGGGAAGGGAGAGGGGAGATGAGACACGGGAGAGAGAGGGGGACACAAAGGGCACAAGAGGGACACAGGAAGCAGCACATTACATTTCCCACCCTCGGCTTGTACTCGAGTCACTCATTTTACCCAGTATTTTGTGGTAAAATAGGTGCCTCTGCTTATACTCAGGTCGGCTTATACTCGAGTATATACAGTAATTTGATTAGTCCATCTTCATACGTTAGTCCCTACATCCCCTTATTATTTTTGTTGCCCTTCTCTGTACTTTTTCATATTCCAAATGAGGGCGTACTAGGGATTTCTATAGTGGGAGAATTATATTTGCTTCCTTTGCTTCTATACCCTTCTTAATACATGCTAATATTTCACTTGCCTTTGCAGATGCTGCTTGGCATTGAGCACTGTTACCTAGGCGGTTGTCCACAAGTACTCCCAAATCCCTTTCAATATCCGATACCCCTAGATCTGCTCCATTAAGATTATAAATTGCATGGCTATTTTTCCTTCCCAGAGGCATAACTTTACATTTATTCGTATTAAATCGCATCTGCCACTTAGATGCCCATTCCTCTAATTTATGCGAATCCCTTTGGAGGGAAAGTACATCATTTTCTGATTGAATTACCTTGCACAACTTTGTGTCATCAGCAAAAATGGAGACACCACACTCAAATCCCACTTCCAAGTCATTAATAAATATGTTAAAAAGGAGGGAACCTAATACTGAGCCCTGAGGAACCCCACTTACCACATTAGTCCAATCAGAGTATGTTCCATTTACAACAACCCTTTGCTTTCTGTCTTTTAGCCAGCTCTCAATCCATAATCAACCACTGAGTTGCCTTTCCCACTACTGAAGTGAGACTCACTGGCCTATATTTCCCCGGATTTGCTCTTGATCCCTTCTTAAATATATGTATAACCCTGTGTTGAGTGAATCCTTAAAAATTAGATATAATGGTTTTGCTATTACAGAGCCCAGTTCTCTCAGTACCCTTTGATGTATTTTATCAGGACCTGGGGCTTTATTAACATGAATTTTTTCCAACCTCTTTTGGATTTCTTCCTGCGTTAACCAGTTATTTGGTGAAGGTATTGTAGCCCCGTTATGTTGCAGTGACCCAACCACTGGTACCTTCCTTGTGTATACCGAAGAAAAGAACATATTTAGCTCATCTGCCTTTTCCTGGTCACTAATTATCAGACGGCCTGTGTCACATTGTAATGTTTCTATAGCTTCCTTCCTGGCCTTCTTCCCATTAATATATTTAACAAATATTTTAGGGTTAGTCTTACTCTCCTTTGCAACTAAATTTTAATATTCGACTTTAGCCAGTCTAATAGCCCTTTTGCAAGCCTTGTTGATTTCCTTGTACTTGTGTAAAGCAGTCTCTGTCCCCTCTTGTTTGTATAATTTAAATGCTTGTTTTTTACTCCTCATCTTCATCTTTAATTCATTGCTAAGCCACATGGGTTGTGATTTACTCCTACTTTTATTTCCACATGGTATATGGTCATAAATATGTTTATTTAGTAAGGATTTGAACGCTGTCCATTTATGTTCAGTATTTTTACCTGTCAGTTCTCTGTCCCAG
Source organism: Discoglossus pictus (assembly GCA_027410445.1). Taxonomy (NCBI): domain Eukaryota; kingdom Metazoa; phylum Chordata; class Amphibia; order Anura; family Alytidae; genus Discoglossus; species Discoglossus pictus. The sequence goes on from CM050163.1 coordinate 87,217,961, forward strand.
TCGATACGTTATATCACTGCCTTAAGACCGTTAAAATCTGCCCTTTTAAAATTAAGAGTTTTCATTAGCCCCTTACAGTTATGTTTTTTTCATTCAATCTCAAATGAGACTGTGTTGTGATCAGTTTCCCAAAGGTTGCCCTATTTCCACATTTGATACTATATCAATATTATTTGTGATAACTAAATACAAGATAGCCTCATTTCTAGTAGGTTCTTGTATAACATGGACCAGATAGTGATCTCTGAGTGTACTCAAGAACCTGCTCCCCTTAGCTGAACTGCTGCTCTCATTTACCCAGTTTATTTAATAATAGTTAAAATCTCCCATTATTAGAACTTGCCCATGCTTAGCTGCATTTCAAATCTGTAACAATAATTGCATTTCCTCACTTTCAATTAAATTTGGGGGTTTATAGCATACTCCTACTAATATTCTTTTAGAATTTGCTCCTCCGCTATTTAACTCTACCCACAAACCTTCAACATTACCGCTAGTTCCACCATAAATATCTTCTCTGACTATAGGCTTAAATTCAGGCTTAACATACAGACAATTCCCTCCTCCTGTTTTACCATTGTCCCTATCTTTCCTAACTAGGTTATAACCATCCAGATTAACAGCCCAGTCATTAGATTCATCCCACCATTTTCAGTAATGCCTATTAAATCCCATTTCTCATTAACTGCTAATAATTCTAACTCTCCCATTTTTACCTGGCAAGCTTCTGGCATTAGCGAGCATACACCTTATGTTATGAGTCTGTAGTTCTGAAGTGTCTGCCACTGTACTTGAGTTACTTAGCAATATCTCCCTATTGACTGTACTAACGCTCCCCCATCTCCTCCCCCATGACTAGTTAATAAGTTCCTTACCCCTCTACACTTACTACCCCATTACTTCTATCTCTTCGTCCCTCCCGCCACCTACTAGTTTAAAAAGTCCCCCAGCCGTTCTCATGATTAAGGTGCAATCCATCCCTGCTATAGAGATTGTACCCAAGTAAGCCCAGTGCTCTAAAAATCCAAACCCCTCCTTAATGCACCATATTTTTAGCCACGCATTAACCTCCCTAAGCTCCTTCTGCCTCCCTGGGCACTGGCACTGGTAGTATCTCAGAAAATACTACCTTGGAGGTCCTTGCCTTCAGCTTTTTACCTAGTTCTATAAAATCATTATTTAGGGCACTCCATCTTCCACTAACTTTGTCATTGGTACCAATATGTAACAAGACCGCCTGTTCATTTCCAGCCTCTCCCAATAATTTGTCTACCCGATCCACAACATGCCGAACCCGAGCACCCGAGAGACAGCAAATGATTCGATTGCTGGGATCTGGGTGACAAATCACCCTGTCTACCTTCCTAATAATAGAGTCCCCAACCACCAGAACCTGCTTTTTGCTCTGCCTATTCTCCCCTCCGACTCCTCCAGTAGAACTGTTCTCCCGGCTGTTAAAGGGAACAGCTCTATCTGGCATTGCCATTCCTGAATGGACATCTCCAACAGTTTCATTCAATCTGGCAAATCTGTTGGTGCTTGCCAACTCGAACGGGCCTTTCTCCTGCTCCTGTTCCCCCTGCTTCCCCTTGTAACTGTAACCCAGCTACCTCCCTGGACATCCTCAACAGCCCCAGCTCCACCCTCCATGCTAGGCCCAGCTAAACTGTGCTCCGTGAGCACCAACCCCCTTTCCAGTGGAGCAATAACACTAAGTGCTGCAATTCTCCTCTTCAGTTCTGCAATTTGTGTTTCAAGATAGGCAACATGCTTACACCTGTCACAGAGGTATGGACCCTGGATCATCTGGTCCAGTAGTGCATACATATGACAGGATGTACACTGAGTGAGGTTGCCACTGGACTGACTCATAATTACAGTGGGTAATAATATTCTCCCCCTTTGCATCCCCTCCTTATATTTAAACTCCTACACTTATACTAGAACTGCCCTTATGCTAGAAGTGTTTGCACCTTCCCCTGTTTTTATTAGGTTCTTATTACTCCCCTGCCCACTACTCACTGCACAAGAACACAACACACTTACTGTTCAGAAGAAATCACAGAACAGATGCAAGCAGACCACAAAAAGTCATTGATGATAGTACTTATTATTGGGAAATACACAGGGCATGCCCTGCATTTTAACCTCATACACTCATTAACAAATTTCATAAAAATACTTGCAAATATCTAATGCAATGGACAAAGATAACATCTGTAAACCCCCTTACTGATAAACATCTCTATCCTTATGTATTGTGTAAAATAAAAAGAACATGCTTAACTACTAACTATTAACTACTGTTCTAAGCTAAATCACAATCATCAAAGGTTAAGGTTTCAGAAATTTCAAATAGTAAATATCAGTATAAATATGATTTATATTTTGTTATCAAATAAAGTTGATAAAAAACAAAACAAAAAAAAACTGTGTTGAAATATTGCTTATCCAGATCAATCTGTACTCACATGCATCGAGCTATAAGTAATGCGTTTGTCTGATTAATGAGCATTACTGTCCGGGGGCCTCATTCAAATGCGATTTGGCCAGTAAAAACCTTGCTTTTGGATAGAAGTTCACTAACTAAAAACTTGTATGTGCTTATATAGAGCCCTATTCAATTGTCCAAATTGTATTTGAATAAGGCCACTTGTCAATAGCCCTGATATATATTTCACTAAAACATACTAAAAAAGTGATTGGACCGTGAGCTCTGTGGAGAGTTGAGTAGTTAAATTCACACTGCAGCGGATATCGCCATCATTTTATATCACTGGACAGATTACCGACATTTTACCCCATTCTATTGCCCAATTCGTACATTTATACACACATCACTCTTAATATTGTCACATATTCTATTAGCTACTCGCAACCCGAGTCAGGCAAAGATGCACATTTGGACTCCATTAGGACTTAGAGCTCCATTGGTTTTAGCACAGCTTGAACATTACGAGCTCTAAATAATAAAAATCAATATTCTATTAGACTTGTAGCTCCAGCTCGCAAATTAAGTGTGACCTGCAACTGAAAAAAATATCATGTTTCTGTCAAAAATAGGAAATAGGACTTGCAAGGGCTTTTTTAAGTACTTGTTAGAGCTGTAACAGCAATTAAACACATAATACTGTACTTTAAAAGCACGGAAAGGTATGGGGAGACATTAGAATTAATTACACAACAGTCTCAAACCCACAAATATTCAAGTAAAAAATATTAGTTTTAGATGTTATTTCTTAATAATATCAATCCCGGGACTCAAGGGGTTAATATGAATCATGAAACCCACATAGACGGACACAGATGATCTAATTTTATAGATTGCTGGGATGCTTGATTGCGAGCCCGATTGGCATATATTATTTATTGACACTAACTAATTTGTAGCCTCCAATTGCATATTATGTCTAACTTCCATGTTTTACTGATGTCATGATGACGGACTCATTTACTACAGGCTGCGTCTAAGTAGTAAGTTACAGGCTTGCTTAAATATAGTCAGATCATGTGATCATGCCCCCGGAGATACTACTTAAAAAGACAGGGTTTTATAAATTTATACTTAAGGAGGTAAATTGCAGGCGTGAGGCAATAGAATACATTTAAAAATTTAGAGAAAAAAACACCTGGAGGAAAAATTATGGTTTAGAGTAATTTGCAGGCTTCTGATAGAATATGGCCCAACATGGTGATTCTTTAACACGAGAATGATATAATCATTTGCTCAATATACCCCTTATACCAGCTTGGCATCCCAGGTTTCTTGAGCACAAAGATGTTTTATAAGAACTAATCACTTTAAAATATGATGTGAGTTCCTGAAGCTGTCTTAAAATAGCATTAGGAAATTGACTGACAAACCTAAAGAACTATTGGCAGCTGCATTTTGTGATGTTCCAAGAAACTGTCTCACTCACAGTTAGCATAAACAGTGGAGACTCAAATTCTTTTGTTGTCTTTTTTGGACGAACATTCAAAAAAGACTTGAAGTCCTGTACTTTGCATGAATATTGAGCTTTAAATGTATTAATCATAGATGTAAGCAGCCAGTTCATCTTGTGCTGTTGGTGCAGTTTGAATCTTAAATTTTCTGTGAGAAAATATGGCAGGGTTTCATATTTCGCATGTGCCAGTTCTGGGAAGGAATCTTATAAGATCCAGATCACCTATGAAATTAGAGGAACTTTGTTTCACTATTACAAACACACAAAAAAACAGATTACAATTTTACAGGAAAAATGCTGAGGATGTTTAGAAAATAAGAATAAGAGAATACTCAATACATTTGCTTATAGATTCTCTTCTTACCTTGCCGGCATCATATTGCCAAAGGACATCCTGTGACATTGTAATCTTATAACATATTTACACTATTGCACTTTATTGGGAAATAATATAGATTATTCAGTATAAGCTATTTATTATTATTATTATTATTAATATTATTATTATAATTTATGTATTAGTTTTACCTTATAAAGCAACAGCTATTCATGTGTCACACACAATTACAAAGTGTTTATTAAATGCAAGTGAAATCAATACAATGTAGGTGCTTGAAGTGAATGCTAACTGGCTTACTAGTGTGGTTAGTAAAATGTATGGTTTGTAGGAAGGGTTGATGGTGATGAATTGGAAGTGAGGAAGCAAAATGAAAAAGATTTGACATTAGAAGAATGGAGAATTTGCACCAGATTTCTACCAGCTATATCAGTTCATCTGGTAATTACTGACAAATTGTGTTAGAGAAGAGTAACTTGTGATGACTTAGAAATGAATGTGACCTGACTATTTGCCAAGATCATTATAGGTTAAATTAATTGTGGAGGACTTTACTTCCACATTGAGACTGGATATGACCACTGGCCCATACCAATCGGACCTGTCTTCTATGGGGCAAGAAGTTGGTTTGGGCTTGATTTATTACTGGTGAGTTTCCATGGTGAGTGAAAGAGAATAAAATTAGTAGTTCAGTGCACAATACAAGGCTAATTTTAAAAACATTAGAGACATATACACATTGAGCAAGATTCAATTGAGAAATCGTAAGTTACTGGAGCCTGCAAGTGAGGCCATAAGTTAATTTGCTATTCAAAACCCAAAATGTAGGAGAAAATCCTACAAGTACTAGAGAGTACCTGCACGGGGGTTTAACCCCTGTCCGTAGATCTGTAAATGCAAATGAAAAATTAATACTGCACTGTACATGACTGGAAAGAGATCAATCTCAGGAATCAATGAGTTAATACATATCAGGCCATCACATGGACTAGAACAGTATTGGCATTCATTTTTATTATGTTGTATTTTGAGGGTTTGCGAGTTCCATCACATATCGGACCCCCAAACCTAATTGATTGACATGTAACCTCCACGTTTTACTGCCATAATGATGGCGGTCTAATTTTCTATTGGCTGTTCGAAACGGGTGGTTATGGCTTTGCTTAATTGATCATGGTCCCACCCTGAACTGCTACGCACGAGTGCATGGTTTACTCCTTCTGTGTTTGGCCCCTAACTTGCGGGCTTGTTCAATTGAATAGCACTGGAATTTTAGCAGACCGCGAGCCCACAGCACGCCTGCAAACATACGGCCTGGATCACGCGAGATGCGGCCTTTGAATTGAATTGGGCTCATCATTTGTGAGTCACTTTAATCTTATGTTTTTATTAATATTTTGTATTAAACATTTAAAATAAAATAATTGCTTTAAGTATTTGGTCATTGTCTTACCATAAAGCATGGTTGATATGGGGACCACCATTGATTAGAAATGAAAAGCTTTAAGTAAGGGGGTCTGCAACCTCTCACTCTGGAGCTAAACGTTGATACGTGTAGATCAACATATATGTATTTTGCTGTAGCCAGATGCCCAATTCAAACTTATGTCAGTTTGATTAATTTAATTGCTGTTTTCTGCAAATTGCCATGCCACAGCTAAAACTAAAAATGCTTTCACATGAATATAAGTCAACTTGAGTTTTATATATACTTTGAAGTTCTGTGTGATCTTTCTTACTTTTAAAAAGTGTGAAAGTACAAAAGTGTAAGATATGATAGTAGGAAAATTGTGTGTATTCCACCGCACACAGTCACTCACTTGCGCACATTTACTGACATGCTGTAACATATTCAACCATATATATAGGTATGCTGTTTAAAGAGTTAGGCCCTCATTCTATTATCGGCCGTAAACCGCCCCGCAAGGATCTCCTCTTACGGCCGGCCGTATATCTTGCAATCGGCCGTAAGCTCTGAAATCTAAAAAGTCAAAAATAAATTCAAGACGGCACTGTAAAGCTCTGTAAATGCTAGGGATCATATTGGGGGACATGAGGATTAAAAGTAACCCACTCTCAAGCTTGCACATCAGCCCAAACCCGAGTTTAAATTAACTGTTTATTTTCCGGCTGCGGCGTGGGCGGGTCTGAGGTGCTCCAAGCCCTATGGACTTTTTACATGGATATTTGACGTATATTAAAAAATATATATTTTACGGATTTGAGTATAGGGGAATTTTGTGCTATTTTTGCTAACACCGAAAATCACTTTATAGTCTCCTCAGAGTGCAGGATGGCTTTATTTGGGCTATATTTCGTGCTTAATTGGTGCTAGCGGGACCTCTTTCCTGCAAGTAAGCTGCGGCTCGGTTTTAGCCTTGCAGAGAGGGTTCCCGGAGCAATTGAATTGCAAATAGGATTTTCTTACGGCCGTTTTAGATCAAAGGATTTCCTCCGGCGCGAGCGGCCCCAAGAGATAGCAAGGCACCGGCTGCAAGCCTGCCGGAATCCCCGGCCGGAGGGAAATAGAATAGCAGAATAGCTTGCGGCCGGTCCTTGCGGCCCCGCAACGGCTGCGGCCGATAATAGAATGAGGCCCTTAGAGTGGGAACAATGAAAAATGAGAGCTATCGAAGGTCTAAATTCATCTGTTTAAGCATTATTTTAATGATGGACAAATGTGATAGCTAAACAGCATATTCATTAAACTAATGATCTTTTGTATTCTACACCGACTGGTTGTTATTTAGGTCTGAGGTGTGATGTTGGGTGGTTTTGGATTCTTCTTTATAAGACTGCAAATCCCTGATTTAGAAACATGGACTAAATTATAATGCATAGCACCAATAACTAATCAATGTTATGGTTAAATTTCCAAGGACAGGTTCCCTTATAGGTGTGTAGATATTTAAAACATTTCAGATGACACATTTTTTATTTTATCTTTATAATTATGTAACATGTTAAAAAAAAATCTTCATAATGAACACAGCACAAGATTAATCATCTTGGGTTATGTATATTTGCCTCTCATGGTTAAACACCTACGTTAACATAACTGTTTCTCTAACAATAAAACAATAACCCTTCCATATGTTTTACAACCATGACTAATACCTTCATTTTCAAAAAATAAAAAACCCAGCTGCCTTAACATTTCTAATCTGTTCTAAATAATTTTAGTAATAACGCAATTATTCATTGAGTCATACTTGTATCAAGGTAAAAAGGATGCCATGTTACCTCAGAAACCCTTAAAGGTATATCTAAGTCTCCCTGTTTTTACCTTTCTCTAATCTAACACAAGCTGCTTACATCAGAAACACGAGTCATCCTTTACACATACAGATTTATTTTATCTAACAATAAAATGTATTTTTCACACCCCAAGAGTTTCTTACATAGGCACAGTGAACCTCCCAATGGAAACACTGCATTTGGGTACAGATTGTAACCCTTTAATAACCTTTAAGCCAGCAGCAGCTCAATGCATAGATCTACACAGCAGTGTCTGACTCCTCTTTACTTCCTGTCCCCGGGTGGAAACAGGAATACACATCCCATGATTTTTTGATGCACAAACTGGCTTTACAGATTGATACAAATAAATAGCTGTCTGTGATTGATCAACATGAATTATTAATTTTAGCAAGGATATTTAGGGGTGTTAGCTCTGAAAATCAACTGCTTGCAAACTAGGGAGATTAGCAAACATCAGGGTGAGTTTGTTAATGTTTATTTTAGGATTCTTTCATGCTTCTTTCACTGCTGATTCTCTTCTATCAGATGCACTCATAATCCAGGAAACTTAAATATGTCTTTAAGTTTTATAATATATTTTTCGATCATAATGTCATGATTTCTAAAGTTAATATAACTGATATTAGGGTCTGTATCATGTTGGAAGGTGATATTCCTCTCAATCTTCAGCTTTTTGTGTCAAAGATCAGAAGATTATGTGACAAAATATATTGATCTAGTCATTATCCAATGTATCTTGAATAGAGCTCATGTCCCAGTTGCCAATCAGCATAAGGCTGCCATCACCATGCTTCACAGTAGGTATGGCGTTCTTTGCATGATGATCTGTGATGTCTTTGTTCCAAACATATCTTTTAGCATTAGACCATATAATATTTTCCCACAGAAATTGTGTGATTGTGTTTCTTTTTTCTTTTACAAAATCTAGACGTGCTTGGATTTTTTTTTTGGGGGGGGGGATGGATTCTGTCTTGCCACCCATTAGCCCAGACGTTAAGAATAATGGAGACTGTTGTCACATGCCAAAAGTGTAATGTTGCTTTAGGCCTCTTAGTAGCCTCCTTTATAATTTTTTTCTTTGTCCTGTCATCAACTTGGGAAGGTCATCTCGATCTTGGCATCATCACGGTGGTGCCTCATTTTCTCCACTTATTGATGATAGTCTTCACAGCGTTTATGGTACATCCAATTTCGTTGATATTCTTTTATTCCCTTCTGCTGATTAGTACCTTTCAACAATGAGATCCTCTAGATATTTTGTCAGGTCATTGCAGTCCATAACTATGCCAATTGGATACAACCATTTTAAGTTTCGAGAAAATCATACAAAAATCATGTCTGTCTCAGTCTCCCTCAGTCTTCTTCTGACTTACTGTATATATATGTGTGTGTCTCACTCTCTGTCTTAATTGCCTTGCGCCTGTCCTTCTCTTTTCTCTTTTTTATTTCTACCTGTCTCCTACTCAATGACTCTTTCACTCTTTCATACGCTTCTGTCTCTGTATGGCTTGTTGTCTTGTCTCTCTCTGTGTTTGTCTCTCTCTCTTTATCTCCATCAATCTTGCTGTCTGCCTGTCTGTCTCTTTTTTCACTCTCTGACTCACTATCTAACTGATAATATTTAAAAACAAATCTGCAGAGACCTGTGATTATCAGTACCTTAAATCAACGTTAAAAGCCTTATTTTTCTTTCTTGCAGTTTTTGTTTTTCTAATGTTGCCCTCAAAGCAGAAAATCAACTTATTCAAAAATTTTACTGACCTGGGGGCCGTGCCCCTATCAGCCAATGAGCAGTAATATAGCTGAATGATTCATACATGTTTGCTAAAGAAATTTACAGGTGTATGGATATATGTATTTCTAATATGTAATTTAGAAAGACATTTCTAAATTATAAAAAATAGCTTACAGAAGATAGAAGCAGACACAGTCAAGGGAGGATAGAGAATTATATAAAACTAGAGGAATGCAGAACAGGTTATCAGATGCGCCAAGGCACAATAGAACAGAAAATTGCACAATCAATAAAAAGGTAAAAAAACATAATTTAAGGATGTTATTATCAAGAGAAAAAACAACTGAAGAATATTGCGAGTTAAGAAAGTAGATCTAACTATGCAGAGGAAGACAGTGACAAAGTAGACTTCTCTGTTTTTCCAAATACAGTTGATATTGGAGAGGGTAAATTTCCATTAAGGTGTCCTGCATTGTCATAAAGTAATTAAAACAATACATTTTTTCAGATAAGATTTTATTAGCATTATCAAAGTTAAAAGTGATCAGGTCAGTTGACCCATGCAGTGTACATACAAGGGCATTGAAGGTGCTTATGTCGGTACTTCTTGCACTGTTGGTTAAACGTTTTAATAAACCATCAGGAGTATTTCTGAGCCCCATTAAATTGCTAAGATTTTAGAAATTGTAGCCCGTTAAGGAGCCTGCAAGAGTTACGGCTATTAAATTCTCTTTCAGCTACCCGCAAACGATCTGCGGGTTACAGGCGGAAAAACTCTATAGGCCATGCAAATCTGAACTATGTCCCAACTAAGCCTTTGATCTGTCAAGCCCTCGAATCGCTATTAAATTGCTACAAATCCCAAAGGACGCACTGACGTTCAAACCTGTATACGGCAAGTGGAGCCAAAAATCCTACCGGTACTAGAGAGGACCCTCAAGGGTGTTAAAGTACTGTCCATAGCACTATAAGAGCAAATATAAACGCAATACTGTATTTTAAATTAAAGGGAAATTGATGTAAGGTATTAATAATAATAGCACATTATTCTCAAGCCCGCAAATCGGCAATAAAAAAATATTTATTTTCTGTTTAATTTTTTTGTTATATTGATCTCAGCAATCAATGTGTTAATACATATAATAGAACTCACTTGGACTAGATATTATATTTATTGATTATTTCATATTGTATTATTTCTGGAATGCTGGTCCAATCGCAACTCAGACTTCAAAACCGTAGGTGATTGAAATGTAACCTCCATGTTTTAGTGACATAATGATGATGGTCTCTTTTACTAATGGCTCTATCTAAACCCTTAACCACAGGTTTTAATAATTGATCATTTTCACTGCCGCAAATGGAACATGCGGAACCATGGTTTACGGATTTGGCCACGTATTTTGCTGGCTTGTCTAATTTAATTGTTTTGCGACTGTACCATGGCCGCTGCAGGCTACGAATTTAATAGGGTTCCATATTTCCAGATGTAGTAGTAATTGAGGAAAGACTGAAGTAGCTACAGGCCAGTAAGTTTGATATCAGTAGTCTGCAAACTTATGGAAGCACATTTGAAAGAAAGAATAATTGAATACATGAAATCTAACAATTTACAAGATCATAGGCAGCATAGCTTTTCTACTGAGAGATCATGTCAGACTACCATAATTTACTTTTCTTATTATGTAATCAAAGTTATACACCAGGGTGGAGCAGTAAATCTAGCCGATCTACAGCCTTATTAAATTGAGCTTCGGATAATTCTAAAGGGCTCTATTTAAGCACATAGCATATTTTTTACAGAAGTTTTTAGTTAGTGAAGACCTTGCTTTTGGATAGAAGATCACTAACTAAAAACTTCTGTGAATGAAATATGCTGTGTGCTTATATAGAGCCCTATTCAATTGGCCGAATCGCAATATAATAAGGCTGCTGGATTTTAGTAAAGCATTTGATGCTGTCCCAAACAATAAAAACATTTGTAAACTTTGTAGTCTGGGACTAGATTCTAACATAGTTCAGTGAATAGGACACTAGCTAAAGGACAGGCCTCAAATAATAATAATTAATGGAATACATTCAGAGGAAGGAATGATTATTGGAGGAGTGCCACAGAGTTCTGTGATGGGGCCTGTTTTTATTTATTATTTATATTACTAGTGGGCTTCAAGGGAATATTTGCCTCTATGCAGATGACACAAAAATATATAACAGGGCAGACATTTAAGGAGGCGCAAGTCAAATGCATAATGATTTAATGTAACTGCAATGGTTAAGTATATGGTAAGTAGAGTATAGTAAGTATATGCATAAGTATATGATCTCAAATTCAACACTGATACAAAATGTAATACAAAATTATCCATTTAGTCCACAAAACAACAAAGGTAAAATATTTACTTAATGGTAAGATGATGGCGGCAACTGAAAAGGAAAGGGACTTGAGAATTTATATTGCATTATTTTAAAATAGGCAAGCAATCCAACAAAGCCTCAGGAAAATCACTTTAAAAGCTTGGATTTATTTGTAGAGGAATTCGCAACAGAAAAAGAGAGGTACTATTGTCCTCTTTAGTTCACCTAAAATACTGTATCCAGTTCTGGAGACCATGGGCCCTCATTCAATTGCAATTTTGCCAATTGAATAAGGCTCTAAATAAGCACATAACATATTTTTTTTAAAGATGTTTTTGGTTAGTAAACATCTATCCAAAAGCAAGGTCTTCATTAACTAAAAACTTCTTTAAAAAAAATATGCTCTGTGCTTATTTAGAGCCCTATTCAATTGGCCAAATCGCAATTGAATGAGGCCCCATGACTTCAAAAGGATATTAACAAATGAAAAAGACATTCAAAGAAGGGCAACTTAAATGGTGCTCAAACACAAAATGTATAAGGAAGGACTTTGTGATGTGAAAATATTTTAGTTAGCGTAGAGAAGGTAAGAGGAGTGAAAGAGTAAAAGATAAGTTGACCAAACTTCCAGTGGAAGTGCTAGAGTCAGAAATACTTATAGAGATTTAAGCATGAATGGAAATGGGACTTAAGTGGTCTTTTAATACAGAAAATGGCATTTTATGCAACATATTCTTTTTGCTTTTGGTCACATAAGACAGTACATATGTATTAGTCACCCTCTGTAACAAGCTTGTGTCTGGTAATGTGGCGTAACACTAATTGTTTTTATTTCCACAAACCACCATTTCATTAGATGCCAGATAAATATAATTACATTTAATTAATGGAGATAACCACACAGATGATAACTGTGCTTTTTTAGTTTAGTGAATTGTCTATAAAACACTAATTGAAACAATGTGACTCATTCATCTGATTCCAGCTACATTATTGATTTGTTTCCACCTGACACTGAAATGCGTTCGAGAAAACAGATGAATTTTCGAGTCAAAAATGATCACAAGAGGATTTCTGTATTGATGTTAGTACTGTAATGATAAGTGATGTTCCATAAAGTAAATCATTTGTATTCTTTCACTGGATCAATGACTCACATTCAAGTAACATCAGTTGCATTTATAATCTATCCTCATTCAGGCTCTTGCATTAGACTGTTCGAAGTATCTACATAATAACATATTCTATGGTCAAAATGCCAGGGGTTCATTTGGTCTGTGTTATCTATTTTAAATGGGAAATGGACTACTCAACACTTCTACCAAATTCAATGCACAATTCACCTTCTCCACCTCAGGACCCTGCATCATTGTACATTTCCTGGCTCCTTTCAATCTTCAGATCAGATTTACAGAAGCATCCTTTATGATTGGATACAGTAAATGTCTTCAGCATGTTTTATTTATAAAGCTTTAACATCTTCCTAGAACATTTCACTGGGATGTGCCGAATGCAGTTGTGTATTTCAGCATTGACAACGGCAGCACATTTTCAGGGGGCAGAAGACACCCCTAAGTTGTTGGTGTGGGCACATGCACATGGTTTCTTTATGTAATAACATTTCTTTGTAAGTTACATTTTCCAACATATTGTATATGTACTATATGTACTATATGTTTGTGGTAATTTTAGGTGTGGACATAGCAAGAGGAAACTGTGCAGTAATTGTGATGTGGATGTGAGACAGAATTTGCTTTGGCTAGGGCTACGTAAATATGATTATTATTATTATTAGCCTTTATTTGTAATGGGCTAGCATATTCAGTAGCACTGCACAAGGGTTAAGTATTTTGAGTTTAAAATCTTACGTACATGGTGCTTTTTCCCAATGGACCTTACAAAATTGAAAACTCACAACAAAATATTTGCATGTCTCTATAATTAAGGACTAAAGAATGGCAAGTGGGCAAAGGGCATGGATGGAAGGACATGTTCTTATATTTAACCCCACCAGCAGAGTATTTTAATTTAATTTAAATAATTGTATACATTTATATATATATATATTGATATCACATATAATAGTTGTCAAACTACAAATCGTCGTCACTCGCAAAGCGAGTTCGCAAAAACTGTGTCCCTCGCAAAGCGAGAGACGCAGTTTGGTCACGAGACTGCATTTGCGGAGGTGCAGGCTCCACGGCGCCTCACACGTGGTTACAAACACCCACACAAGCGGCACTTTAACAAAATAGATCTAACACGCAATCACTAAATACGGACTTGCACAAAAAAATACTGCTGGACTTAGAACGCTAAATTTACGGACTTAGCATAAAAAAATACGAACCGCTGGACAAACATTACAACCTTGCAAAAATATGACCTTAGCGGCCAAACTGCGCGTAACTGAAAACATTAAAAACACAATAAATACACACAAAAAAGACATAAAAGCTTACCCACAGCAAAGGGGGGGGGGGGACCCAGGACCTTGAAAATGAAGTTACACCTCAATTTAAGTCCAAATTCCCGAGTTTAGACACACGAAAATCCCCTAAGCAAGAGAAAAAATGTCCGTTGAAGAAAACGAAAACAAGGCTACAGGACCCTAAAGCCGAAAAACACCACCAAGCACATACAGCTTTTCAAAAAAAATGTACGAGGTACAAGATACACTTTTACCAAGGACGCTAAATCATACACAGCCGCATACCACATCCACATTCGCCGCCATTTTACAACACTAACTTACACAATGCAGAAGTACACAGCTACCCCTAACGGATTTTCCTTGCGCACGCAGCCTATTTACGCTACACACTGCACACATTGCTGACACTTACACCTCAGCTCCACAACAGTGCAAACCGACATTGTATGCTGCAGGAACATCAAAACAGATTGTCAGCTCTTCTGCACAATGCTTCCTGCATATATTACTTCCAAATAGGTAAAGTATATTAATTTATAAATGTATTAATTATTTATTTAGCATACAAAAATAAATATACAAAAAAATAAAATAAAAAATACTATCGCAATAAACACAAAAGCCATTCACCGCACACCTCACAACGAGCGCCAACGCTGCTCATAGCACACAAAGCCTTGCAATAAACGCAAAAAGCAGATCACCGCCGATCAAACAATAACTGCAAAAGCGCCTATCAGAAAGAAAATACAACAACCAACAGCCTCTACCCCCCTCTCCCTTATGAAGGCACTCAGCGCGAGGCTCGCAATGAGCGCCAGAGGATCTCAGGCCACCAAAAAAATGAATGTCTCTGGCAAACAGCATTACCTGCCTTACAATTTTATTGCCCCGTCATTTTTGACGGGCAAGTCGCTAGTTTATTTATAAAAAGAAACTGACAGGTAGAGGGATTGGAACAGCGCTGTCTCTTCGTATATACATCCACATGTTTTCTAGTGCGTGAAAAAGAACAATATAAAATATAAAGATTAAAATTAAAATGTAACCATTTTTTCCATAACCTGCACACCTAATTCTAATTAGTACTAATACTACCTGGTACAACTCATTATGTATTCTGCTAAAGCAGGGAAAAAGGCCAACTCTGTATTCCAATATTAAACATAGTGTGAGTAGGGGTCTATTATTCAGTATTCTGGGATAGTTTTGTCACTGTGTAGTTGTTTTTTTTTATCGAGCATGCAAAATAGGCTACAATATCCTTCCGTTTCTGGTGGCTTTGTTATCATATATACTGCATAGTTGTCGTAATTGCAAGTTTGTGTGTAATGCTTGCAAGCTATG
This sequence comes from Discoglossus pictus, assembly GCA_027410445.1. Lineage (NCBI taxonomy): Eukaryota > Metazoa > Chordata > Amphibia > Anura > Alytidae > Discoglossus > Discoglossus pictus. The sequence continues at coordinate 87,233,377 of CM050163.1, forward strand.
GGCTTGCACATGTGTGCTGTGCATGCCGGGCCTGCAATGATCAGCGAAGCCCGGAAGGTAGAGGGAAGGGAGAGGCTCGCAATGAGCGCCGAAGGCAAATCCACTCGATGCAAATTTGCAAAGCCCGCAGTGGGCAAAGAGGTAGAGGTAAGGTAGAGGGGGGCAAAGAGAGACAGGGGAGGGAGAGGGGGAAAAGAGACACAGGGGAGGTAGATGGGGGCAGGAGACACAGGGGAGGGAGAGGGGGAAAACACAGGGGAGGGAGAGGGGGGAAAGAAGGGAATGACACAGGGGAGGGAAAAGGGGGAAGAGACACAGGGAAGGGAAAGGGGGAAAGAGACGGAGGGGGGGAACAGAAAAATAAAATATTATCCCGTCATTTGTGACGGACAAGTGACTAGTACTATATTAAGAAAGATATGAAACATAGGAGATGTTATATGAACTAGCAGACCTAAAATAAAAAAATATATGTTTGATAACTTTGACTGAGAGCATAACTAATCAGGAAAAAAAATAATAAAGCTATATTTTTTATTACAAAAAATGTTGATGTCTCTACTAAACCTTAGAGTAATCCATGGTGTATATATAGGTGGAAAATATGTGTTTGAAAGAGGCATTTACATTTCTGGAGAGTTGTGCTTGCATCTACTATTAGTGTAACATGCTTGGTTCTGGGCCTGTGAGGGGGAAAGTGTGTGGTGTCAATTTCAGTCTTGTCCACGTATGTAACCTAGCATCCACTCTTCTCCTGTTCCATATTTTTCCTTCACTGGTAGCTAAAAATTGCACTGTTTGCTCTGCAGGATGCTGGTTAAATTTAGCTTGTAATACAAACTGCACAGAGATCATTTACCATATCCCTGGAGTCTCGTGACTTTCGTAATTACAAGATATGTTTTCAAATCTCTTGTGATTTTATGCATCATACAAAAACGGGTAATCAAGTAGCAAAGCAAGAGATGGCAGATGCATTATTTGTTTCTTTTTGCATTTGTTTTTATTACAACTTTATTAAATTTTCTGAAGTCTATAGGATTTTAATAGCCTAAATAGAAAGCTGGTTCGGTGCACTAGTATCTTTGTCTGTTATGCCTACAGCTAATAGGAAATAATGCATTAACTTCTAGATTGGCAGACTTGCAATTCCACAATTAATTATCATAACAAAATGGATAGGATCTATGGTCTGAAACGTATGAAAAGTATGTCCATACAAAATGGAATAATTATCCTGTTCAGTCGGGAATATTCACGAGTCATTGATTGGGTCCTGATGGGCTGTACTATATCATACATATGCAAAGCTTTTCACAATATTCACTAAGCTTTATTTCATAGTAACAATAGCCCAGAGAACATCTTGATCATAGCATATTATGGACATGTAAAGAGTATGTAAAACACTAGGCATGACCACATCACACTATTCATTAGAGCAGCTATCTTATAGTAATCATAATAAATAGATTCATTGGAATATATTGTTTAATTTAACAACTATATTAAGGAAGTTCATTGTAGTTGAGTTAGTAGAGGTGCCATTGATTTGTTAACCTAATAAGTAGCTTTTGGAAGGGCCCATGGGCATATTAAAGTCTAGTAGAATTCAGTGAGTGATTTGGTGGGCACTTTGATAGCAAATTTTATGTCACAGCAGGATTACTGATTTTATTTTACAGCCAAATATAAGTACTGTGGAAAAAAATATGTTTTTGTTCTCAAATTTTCCCTGTGAGTTAGAATTAAGTGATGAAAAGATAAGATAATATTTGATTAAGGCACAATTCCAGAAGCATACAAAGGGTCAGAAGTACTAAATTATGAATTGTAGTAAATGGTATGCGCTCTGGCTACCTTTACCGTGAGTTGTCCTTTATTCTATAAGGTTTCTTATTATAGTGAAGTCCATGCTATGCTGTCCTATTAGATTAAGGGCTAGATCAAAATCCACAATGTATCTGAGCAAAAAAAGGCTGCTTGCAAATATGGCAGCTTTTTTTACCCCTGCAAATAATGTACTGATCGAAATTGTAGGTAAACTAAACCGCGCCGTAAAGTGGGGACCACACATCAGTGTTGTCCTAATGCTTCTACGCTGTGAAGTAGTTAGCGTTCATTAGTAATATTATTGGGGTCCTTAAAGGTACAATGTGCATTGTAACTTCTTCGGTAACAGATTTCAGTGGGGCTCTTTAAGTGTGTACCTTAGGTTTATGCCAAGCCATAAGAAGCACTGGATGTTTATGGAGAGCAGTCACTTTATAATTTATACATGAAATACTCACATTTACAGAGTCCATCATAAATTCCTGTTAATATCTATAAGACATGGTTACTCAGATTGGGCTATTTAATACAGCATACCAGTCCACTATCACTTACTTTCTCCAGTGAAACAAGGACCAGTATTCTTTAAATGCATATATCACCTTTTATCTCAAAAACATTTATAATTTATACTACATTTTATGTCCTGATTTTTTATAAGGAGCACACATTGATATTAAATATGGCATTATTGTGGATAGATGACTATGCCTACTCATCATTGTAAAATGTATTCTAGCACAGTTATCAGTGGTGTAGTATAAACACCAAAGCACCTCTTTGTTGAGGCAGGATTTATCAGGTGGCAAAAGAAGCGGCTGCCTAGGCTGCTAAACATTAAATGGAGTCATTCTAGCTGTTTATGAGATGTGGCCTTTGTCTCCACCCTGACATTCAGTTTTGTTTGTGGCCTGCTGGTATCATACAAGTAGTGTAGTAATAGGGGCTCAGATGGCTAGGAAAGGAGGTCTGAGGAATCTGTGGGGTTGCTAGAGATATAAATCCAGTCCCATTTCTTATATTAGTGCCTGCTTCCATTACATGCCCTATCTCAGACATACAACTGAATAAGGTATCTGACTGTGATGACTCAAAAAGCCAATAGAGTTTACCAGCACTATATCTGATTAGATGAATTTACAATGTGTAATAGAAAATCAATTAAAAAATGTTTTATTCCTGTTTGAAAATGTGTTCTTACAAATAAGCTTGTCTGCATTATATTGATATGAATACATACATATCTTTTCTTAAATGAAGAAGATACTATAGCTCAACACAATATGAACATTTTCATTTATTTTGTAATTTCACTTCCTTTCTTTGTTATGCCTAGTTACTAGAACTTAAAATAGGGGCTTGGGAGTTACTATTTCCGATCATTTAACATTAAGTGAACAATGAAACAGACATATGATAATGGCCAGTGGGATTTTTCACATGCAGATGAATTAGCAGCAGTGAAAAAATATCTCAAAGCTACTCTGTATTTCCTTTACCAAGGATACTGTTTTCAGTTCCCATATATAACAATTAATGATGCAGCAAACAACAAACATATCATTTAATCCCATGGCCATCTATTGATACGGCACATAACACAGCCAACTTATTGCAATAGCCAATGCAACATCTACGGATGTAACTGTGTCCAGTTCTGCAAACTATTTCTCCAAAAGGATATTAATAATTTAAAAACCATTCAAGAAAGGTCAATGAAAATAGAGGATGGTATAAAATACAAAGGTATAGTGCAGGAAAGACTCCATGATCTGGGAGGAGAATCAAAAGTAGAATATTTATTTAAACTGATGACAGCAACTGATGAGGAAAGGGACTTTACAGTTATTATATTACATAATTTAAAAGTTGGCAAGCAATGCAGCAAAGCCAACAGGAAAACCAATTAGGATGCTTTGATGTATTGCTAGAGGCTGCAGCGGAAAAATAGAGTACTAATGCAACTTTATAGATCTCTAGTTAAACTTCAACTAGAATACTGTGTCCAGTTTGCACAGGTTCTCTAGAGGACTCTTTACAGGTGGGCTCCTTGCCTCACATCCCAGATCCCTCAGTTTATCTGCAGTATCCAGAGGAGCTTCCGCCTTCAGTACCTGCAGAGTCACCTATATGCAGATCCCTCTCTGCAGTGGTGCGCACTGGCATCCAGCGTTTATCGTCAGTTGCGCAACATGGGTATGCCCGGCAATTATTTCTTATCAGGCCTGAGGGGTTTGGGAGAGAGCTGTCGGTGTTGCCAGCATACTACCAGGAAACACTCTAGGTCAGGAGCATGGTCTCCGTGATCAGGCAATGCGTACCTTTGGGGGATGAATTGTTTACAGAGCCCCTCTTGTACAATCCAGCTGTGGGGGCTCCACTATTACAGTCCCCCAGTATCATCCGCTGCTTTAGTCAAGCACGCATGACCCAAATATGAATATTCTGATTGGGTGTCACCCCCAGGAGCTTGGGTGTCACCCCTGGAGCTTCCGTCCGTATGCGACACCCATGGTAACAGAGCGTTTGCTCCAGCAGATTAAGAATGCCATCTCCCTGCATTACGATCGCTTCTTTAATCTGTTCTTAACACTGTAGGGTCACTATTTGGTTTTCTCTTGTCATGACAGGAGACTGTCTGTGAGTCAGGAGTGGGGGTTTCTTTCTGTGTGATATCACAGTAATCTAACATGGATTCACTGAACAAAATGGGCCCAGGAACTAGATGGCAGATAAAACAACATGGCCACAATATGGCTGTCCCACAGATTCATAGGGGTTTCCCAGAGCGTCACACCCTAACTCTCGCAGCTTCCTTCACGGGGCTCTGCAGGCCGTAGTGTCGCATCTTCCAACACCCCTGCTCCGGCTGTTTGCATTGGACACAAACCCCATGTTTTCCCTCAGGCTGCTCTTGTCCCCAACCTCTCTAGGTTGAGGGACATACCCATGGCATGCCGAGGAATTTTCCATATTTATTTTAGTTGTGCCAGATTGCATGCCCTCTTGTCACTCTTGAGGGGCCTCCTGCTGCAGATTTTGGCTGCATTTCTCCCCTTACATTTTTATTTTTGGGCGCTCAGTGTCCCGGGGCAATAGGGCCAAGGACCTCCTCGTCAACCTGCTCCTGGCATTTGCCAAGCTGGCTATATATAAGTCCAGGAAGCAGTGTTTGGCTAAGAAGGTTCCTCTGTCATGCAAGGCCAGGTGCTGGTGTGCTCCCATATCTCGGCAGAGTACCACCTAGCTTCATCCATTGGGAGGATGGATGAGTTTATCTCCCAGTGCGCTGTAGATGGTGTACTCTGCTCGGTATCTCCCAATCAGGATTTATTTCAGTTCCATCTCCTTATTTAATTTTTAATTTGCTTTACAGCTTTTTCCTTCACCACCAGGTGGGGATGTGGAGTGTCCCTTGACTGGCCCTTTAAAAGGCTGTCAAGGATGAAACTCTGTAAAATGTACTGTGTCTAGTTTGCGCAGTACTTCTGGGGGGCTCTTTACAGGTGAATTCCTTGTCTCCCGTGTCCCTGATCCCTGAGTTTATCAGCAATATCCACAGGAGCTTGGTGGATTTCCTCTGAATGGGCAGGAATTGGGTCTCTGCAGTTGTAGCCAGACTTTCTCTGGTGGACAGGAAATGGTATATGTGTGCTCCCAGTTGCCCACCTTCCACCTTCAGTACCTGCAGAGATATCTGTATGCAGATCCCTCTCCTCAGTGGTGCTCACTGGTTTCCAGTTTCTGTTGCCAATTGAGCAATATGGGGTATGACTGGCAATTATTTCAACCCACTGGTATTCAACTTGTGCTCCATCTGGGATATGCAACACCCAGTGTTCCAGAACGTTTGTGCCAAGAGATTAAGAATGCCATCTCCCTCGACTTTCGCACCTTCCTTTTGCAGGCCGAACTACCACATGCACCTTCTAACACCCCTACTCCAGGTGTTTGCATTGGACACAAGCCCTGTACTTCTCCCCAGGCTCCTCCTGTCCCCAACCTCTCCAGGTTATGGGACATACCTTCGGCATGCCTACATGGCATGCCAATGAAGAACTTGTATTCTCTTGTGCTCCATACAGTGCACGTCGTTAGCCTCCTGACCTGTCCCAATACCATCTTGAGGCAGGTCGTATCAGCTGACAAGGGCAAGATAGTGTACCCTGCTTGGTATCCCCCCACAAGGGTTATTTTACACTTCATCTCCTTTAGATTTTAGTTTTGTTTACAGTTTTTTCCCTTCCAATGGGTAAGGATATGGAGTATCCACTGCAGGCACTTTAAAATGCGGGTCTTGTGGGAACCTTGTGGTTTAATACACTGTGTCCAGTTTCTATCTTTGAAAATATATTGACAAATTATAAACAAATAAAATAAGGGTTAATGGTCTAAAAGACAAAACTTAAAAGATGAGCCTTTTTGGTTCTTATATGCCATCAGATAGATGTTTTGGTGTTTCATCTCCTTGCTAAAGTACTAAGCTGCTTCTCACACAATGTTGCAGTAGATATTTTGAACCTAGTTTGAACTAGTCATGATATTAGCCACCAAGCAAGTGAAGAAGTCTCTGCTCACACCAATCATATTATTTAGACATAGATACGTATGCATATACCGTATATACTCGAGTATAAGCCGATCCGAGTATAAGCCGAGGCACCCATTTTACCACAAAATACTGGGTAAAATGAGTGACTCGAGTATAAGCCGAGGGTGGGAAATGTGCTGCCCCCTGTGTCCCTCTGTGTCCCCCTCTCTCTCTGTGTCTCTTCTCCCCTCTCCCTTCCCTGTGTCTCTTCCAACCTCTCCCTTCCCTGTGTCTCTTCCCCCCTCCCTTATCACCCATCCTCAACCCCGCATCCTCATCTTCAACCCCCTCCTCAACCTCAACCCCCCCTCAACCCCAACCCCCCCTCAACCCGCCTCCTCAACCCCCCCATCCTCTCTCCTTATCCCCCCATCCTCAACCTCCCTCTACCCCTCCTCCTCATCCTCAACCTCCCTCCTCATCCTCAACCTCCCTCCTCAACCTCCCTCCTACACCCCCTCCTCAACCTCCCTCCTCAACCCCCCATTCTCAACCCCCCATCCTCAACCTCCCTCCTCAACCTCAACCCCCCTCATCAACCTCAACCACCCCCACCCCCCTCCTCAACCCCCCTCCTCAACCTAAACCCCCCTCAACCCCCCTCCTCCACCTAAACCCCCTAAATACCTCCCCCCTCTTCCCTCACTTACCTGCTTGTGCTCCGGCCTCCACTCCTTGACGCGGCGCTGGCGCTCATGTGTGCTCATTAGCATATACTGGGGCATAGGAGCGGAGGCCGGAGCACAAGCAGGTAAGAGAGGGGGGAGGTATTTAGGGGGTTTAGGTGGAGGAGGGGGGTTGAGGGGGGTTTAGGTTGAGGAGGGGGAGGGAAAGAGACACGGGGGGTAGAGAGACACACGGGGGGTTAGAGGCACACGGGAGGGGTACAGACACACGGGGGGGTTAGAGACACACAGGGGGGTTAGAGAGACACGGGGGGGTAGAGAGACACGGGGGGGGGGGGTTAGAGAGACACGGGGGGGAGAGTTTCTCGAGTACAAGCCAAAGGGGGCCCTTTTTGCCTTAAAAAGGGTGAAAAACTCGGCTTATACTCGAGTATATACGGTAATACTTTCATAATACCTTTTTAATGCTGCTTCATGTCGCTTAAAATGTTATCGTAGCTTATGCAAAAATCTGGTAATTTTATCTTAATAGCAATTTACTCTCATCCTTAAACTTTCTGAAATAGAAAATCCAATACTTGCTTATTTAATAGAATTGTAAATCACTCCTGATTAAATTAACGCCAAGATCTTCTAAAGTATCAGTTCAGAACTACTGAAATTACTTTTTTTACATCAATTTTCATTGGTTCTTGTTAGCCTTTTCTCCAGATGCTTTTTGTAAGTTGTGATGGAAACTTCAGCGTTAAGAAACATTTTGTTTGAATAGATGTAAATGGAGAACATTCATTCAAAAAGTGCTGAAAATCCATTTCCTAATGGAATACTGCAACTATATCAACACAAGTTTATTTAAAAAGACACCGAAGCGACCAGATGTGCGCTACAGATAGAGAAGGTGGAAAAGCATGTGGAAAAAAGTGTTTTCATTTTTTAAATTGACTAAATAATTGAATAATCAGAGTATTGCAGAATATAGTGATACTTTTTTTTATTAGCCAAATATTATAATTAGTGACAAGCTTTTGAGAGTTGTACCTCACTTTATCAGGTCAGAAGAAATCCTGAATAAGTTAAGCAGTGAGAGAGCAGATATTCCAAATGACAGGCATCATAAATGAAGTAATGATCAGTATTCAAGTCTCTACACAACATTTTAGATAAAAAATATTCTTGTCAGGAATGTAAATATCCCCTATATTAAGGAGTATAAAAACAATTAAAAAACATGAGAAGCAGTGTGTTGAGGTCAAAAGATGTTTTGATACTGTGATAAAAATCCACAGTCAATATTAAGTCCTGTATGTTTAGTTTTAAAGGATGTGGTCATCTTCATTTCAAATGTTTTTTCTTCTGAAGTTTTTTTAAGTATTTTGATTTTTCAGGTTGTGGGCGGGTTGATCATTCTGGATAAAATGATGTGTAGATGCTATTCACTATTACTGTTGATAATTGAGTAAACTTTTGAAACTGATTGTGTCTACTCTTTATTTTATAAAATTGTTGATTGTTATGTGCACACACACTTGACACAGTGCTGAGGTGTGCTCTGTGATTGCCACCTACAGTCTAAGATTGCAGTATATTTCTCCTCATTTTTTCAGATTCTCCTTGATTGTGACCAAGATACATAACTGTTTGATATTCATTGTAGTCATGCACCTGGGCTCCACAGGAGTGAACCTGAATACATTAACAGAATGCTAAAGCAAACATGGAGTGTAGGAGGAATTAATTGTACTGGCTTTACCACCAATGCATTGCCCTTTATTGTTATAGGTGTTAATGATCACATAGTGATTGTCAACATGTTTTAATTATTGCATATGAAAATTACATTTGACATACATCACATTATATATTAATGTCACATATGTAGGAAGAATGGAATATCTATGTTGCCCCCAAACTGAAAATCTCACTCACAAGATTTCCTACAGGATCCATGTAATCAAGATTACATTCCAGATGAGATACAGCTGTGTTAATTTTTTGTGTATATATATATATATATATATATATATATATATATATTGACAATGCATTAGAGCATCTGTTCCTAGTCCTTGTGGTTTTCTAATATGTATTAACCCATTGAGTACTGGGTTTTGTGTTACCCTGGAGGTTGTATAATGGCACAGACATAATAGTAAAAATATCATTTGTTTTAATCCCACGTATGTGTATATTTGAATGTTAAGTGTCAAATGCTGATAAACTCCCATGCTTTTTTATAGTTTTTTTTGTGCTTTACTGTCTCTTTAAGTGCTGAGTGCTTTTTAGTACATGCAAATTTTTCTTACTTTTGTACTATTAACAGGTCTGCCCTATTTTGCACAGGCTCAGTAAAGTCTCAATTGAATAAGGTTTTAGGGAAGAAGTAAATTGTAATATTTCGGCAGTGCAAAAATCAATGAAAAAGTTATTATAATATTATTATCTTTTATTTGTGAGGGGCTAACATATTCTGTAGCGCTGTACAGGAGTTAAGAATGGAGTAAAATACAGTAATAACAAATTGAAAGAATGGAGGTCCCTGTTTTGAGCTTGAAATCTTTGCAAAAAGTGCTTTTTCCCAAAGCACCCTACAAGATTGGAAACTCGCTACTTACAATCTTGGTACAATTGGCAAAATGACAGATAAAGATTGGGATAGACCATGGAGGTACCATGGAGGCAGTGAGAAAGTGAGAGGGGAGGAAGGGATCAGTTGGAAAGTCATAGTAAGGTAAAAGACTCAAGGATGTAATCTTCACCTAGTGGTCAGACAATAAAACCTGCAAATGGGAATGTCAGGTGAGTAATTTTGACTGTTATAAAAGCTGCAAAAATTAGGGGTTGGTGGGTATATGTGAGGAAGGGTGGGAGGTGGTGTTTGGTATGAGGAGGGTATTAGATGATCCCCAGGTCTTGGTATGAGGATGGTATTAGGGGATCCACAGGTCTTGGTTAAATGGTGGTGTCTGGTATGAGGATGGTATTAGGGGATCCACAGGTCTTGGTTAAATGGTGGTGTCTGGTATGAGGATGGTATTAGATGATCCCCAGGTCTTGGTTAAATGGTGGTGTCTGGTATGAGGATGGTATTATGAATCTCTCTCTCGATTTTTTCAGGGTGGGTAAATAGGGAGGTTTAATTTGCTCTTAAACAGGGTGAAATTGTCGATATAGGGGAATAGAATAGGGACTCCAAGCCCTTAATCCATAAAAATATGTTTGAGGTTAGAGCCTATTTGCCTAAAGTAATATCCCAAATTTCATAATTTTTGAGCTGTAAACATCAATATAACCAGCTTTCAAAGTATTGTGGTTAAAATGATGTACTTTTGTGAGAAAACTTAAATTTATAGCGATTTTCTTACCATAACACCAAAAACAAATTGGGTGTAACATCATATTATTTCTTCATAGATGAATTACAGATGTGTCAAAGCACCAAATGTTTTAGTGCATACTAGTAGTCTTGTGGAAAGGAGTATATCAATCCTGGTGTATAAAAAGAAGGGAAGGAAGACTTTCCTATGGTACAGAATTGGCTGAATAGAAAACCAGTCATTACATAAGGTGTTCAAATTTTCTGTTTAAGTGGGGACATCATTAAAAAATAAACACTGATAGACTGCAGTTGCATAAAAAAAATGGATTCTCATTCAGCCATGCCCCCAAGTGCAAAAGTATATCTATGGAACTGGAGTTAACACATTCATTTTTAATTTTTTTTTTACATACTGGCCACATAGTATTTCGTTTGCCAACTTATTATAACAGTGTCATTCACTAGCTAAGTCAATTAAAGGAACAATATGGACATATTTGTAAAATGTACTCTTCTGAAGAACTACACTTGAAAATAGGCTAAATGTTTTTAGAATATAAAAAACAGTGCAGACATAACACATTTTATTTATTTTATTACCTTTTATATGCAACTAGAATATTGCCCGTCAAAAAATGACGGCAATGAAATTGTAAGTGAGCTAATGCTGTGCAGTGTGTAGTGTAAATAGTGTGCGCGCGCGAGTAAAATCCGTTAGGGTAGCTGTGTACTTCCGAATTGTGTAAGTTAGTGTTGTAAAATGGCGCCTAATGTGTGTGGTACGCAGCTGTGGCTGATTTTGCGCTCTTGTTCTTGGACCTCGTACGGCTTTTTGGAAAAATCTGCACGTGTTTCGTGTTTTGCGTCTTTAGGGTCCTTTAGCCTCGTTTTCGTTTTTTTCGGCGGCCATTTTTTCTCCCGCTTAGGGGATTTTCGGATGTCTAAACTCTTTAATTTCTACTTAAATTGAGTTGTTACTACACTTTTAGAGGTGCTGGGTGCCCCCCCCCTTGCTGTGGGTAAGCTTTTTATGTGTTTGTTGTGTGTATTTTTTGTGGTTTTAGTGTTTTGATGTGCGCGGGTTTCGGCCGCTAATGTCGTATTTGTGCGAGGTTGTAATATTTTTTTTTCTAAGTCCCGCGGCTCGTATTTGCGGATGCTAAGGGCCTCATTCTATTATCGGCCGTAAATCGGCCGTAAGGCTGCGATTCCTTGCGGGGGTTCTGTTAACTCGCGATTCTATTATACGGCCCCGCAAGGATCTCCTCTTACGGCCGGCCGCATATCTTGGAACCGGCCGTAAGCTGTGAAATCTAAAAACGCAAAAAAAAATTCAAGCCTGCACTGTACAGCTCTGTAAATGCTAGGGATCATATTGGGGGACATGAGGATTAAAAGTAACCCACTCTCAAGCTTGCACATCAGCCCAAACCCGAGTTCAAATTAACTGTTTATTTTCCGGCTGCGGCGTGGGCGTGTCTGAGGTGCCCCAAGCCCTATGGACTTTTTACATGTATATTTTACGGATATTAAAAATAAAATATTTTACGGATTTGAGTATAGGATAATTATGTGCTATTTTTTCTAACACCTAAAATCACTTTATAGTCTTCTCAAAGTGCAGGATGGCTTTATTTGAGCTATTTTATGTGCTTAATTGGTGCTAGCGGGACCTCTTTCCTGCAAGTAAGCTGCGGCTCGCTTTTAGCCTTGCAGAGAGGTTTCCCGGAGCAATTGAATTGCAAATAGGAATTTCTTACGGCCGAAACTCTTGCGGCCGTTTTAGATCAAAGGCTTTCCTCTGGCGCGAGCGGCCGCAAGAGATAGCAAGACAACGGCCGCAAGCCTGCCGGAGCCCCCGGCCGTAAGGGTATAGAATAGCAGAATAGCTTGCGGCCGGTCCTTGCGGCCCCGCAACGGCTGCGGCCGCTAATAGAATGAGGCCCTAAGTCTGTAAATGTTGCAGTCGCGGTGGGAGCCTCCACCTCCACAACTGCGGCCCTCGCGGGCCTACAGTGTCTGCACTTGCCAGCTTTGCGAGGGCCGCAGCGTTCCCAACAACTTTTGACAACCCGCACTGATGACAACTATATATGTGATTATGCTGTTTTAGTGTCAGCAGTACATTTTGCTGAGGTGGGAGGGTTCTTTCTGTATAGAGTTTCTGCCTGTACAATGGTAATGTGACAGCTGTCATTGTTCTCAGCAAGACTACAAGGAAGTTGATTATTTTATAAGGAGATCCCTTCCGGAAAACGTTGCAGATAGCAGCAGACAAGAAAACAAAATGGAAGCCCTTGTACAAAAGACCATATAGAAATAGTTTTTATAGCAATGGTCCTTTAACCATCACTAATTGAGGAACATTGCTTCCACCATCAGGAGTTCAAAAGCTTTTCTTTGATTCAGCACTTGCTGCAAGCAAAATGGCTGAACTGAGCAAGAGCCCCACAGAGACAGTATGGAGTAATTGTAGCTGCACTTCTGACTCACATAGAAACAAATTATTCTTCAATTCAATCTGTTATATTAAGTATAAGGATGAGTGATTTCCTAAAGAGGCAATTTATATTTTTGAATGTTTGAAAAGAAACGTTATGCTGCCTGTAGCGAGACCACGGCCCTTTCAGAATGAATACATGTCCGCACTGGAAGCTGATAAGCAGAGGTTAAAAAATATATATATTTGCATTGAAAAATGTGACACAATGAATTTACTCCAGCTAGCAGGCAGCAGATAAATAAAGCAATAAAGCATGTACAATTTTAAGAAGGGCTGGAAATAAAAATGATATGAAAGCTTTCACTGCTGCTTATCTCCACAGAGCACTGAAGTGTGCTATATTTTATGACATTCATCTTTTCTTAGGCTGTGAGAAAAATGAGATTTAACCCACTGCTATGCACTCGTTAAATATTATTGCTTAACTTAATCTTGATTTCGTTGACAAACAGATATTAAATACTGGCAATTAAAAATATTTACGCTTTGTTAAAATAAGTGTATTATAAAATCTGTTTTATGTCTTTCCTTTCCCTGCTGAAATACCTCAACAGACTACTTATTATTATTGTAATGAGGAGAGACCAACTGGACTGGCCAATAAATCGATCCCGCTGGTTAGAACCCCTCCTTTGCGGCTTTCTGTGTATTGTACTATGGATTCCCCTGGGAGGAGATAGCTTCAGGATCTGTGGAGAGCCAAATTCCCTGGTACCTGGACTGGAACAAGTGATTAAAAAGCTTGTTTTCACCCCTCAGAAATACAACTGACACCCTTGTATACTTTCAAAAGGGGTAATGCATCATCATCTGCCATCTACTCATATTAACCCTTCACACTATGTTTCCTCTTGCTCTCTTCCTCATATCCCCCGCCTTTTCCTCAGACTCTTCTTTACCTCTCCCCTTTTTGTCTACAACATACCCATCTCCCCACTCATGCTCTCCTCTCCCCTTTTATTCATCCATAAACTAATCTTACTCAATCTATGAGTTACATTATCTGTCCACTAGGGGCAGATGCCATATTACATAATAGTGCCAATCACTTTACATCACATATTTTCCCTCTCCAACTAATGTATAATTGTCTGCTTTACACAACTTCCTTCCTATCTATCTCTCACTTCCTCCTTAACCTTGCTATTCCTTATCTATTCTTCCCCATGTCCATTACCTTTAGATTGTGAGTGGCGAGTTTCTAGTCTTATGGGGTGCTTTGGGGAAAAAACACTTTTTACTAGATTTGAAGCTCAAAACAGGGCCCTGCATTTTCTGCCATTAATATTACATATTGTATATTTTCTTGTTCTCCTCTGTACAGCACTATGGAATATGTTGGCACGATACAGATAAAAGATCATAATAATAATAATGCCTTTTATTGAATACATATAACAAAACATTCTCAGTAATTCTATTAGCCTGGTTACAGAATAATAAAAAGTATTGTAATTAAGATAGGAAGGCCAGGTAACCTGATCACTCAGTAGGATGGCCCACTGTGCTAGATTCACAATGGATATTTTAGACCTGTCTTTGCAAACAATTGAATCACAATATCTGAATTACACAACAGTACATATAAACAAATAACAAGTGGTAAGCCACACAATGTCCAAAGCACACAGACACAAGGGGGGTTAACTGGGGATTAGGGTCTTCAGACACTAAGCAGTCCATATAGGGGAAACCATGGTTATCACAGGGGTAGCCCTGGGCTGGAAACAACAAAAATCCAGGGGTGCCATGCCCATCTTGTGCTGGCCAAGGAAATAAAACTGGACAAGGCTCCGTTGGCCATCTAGTTCTCTAGATTTGAATGCAGATCAGTTTTTCATTGCAAACAGTTCTAATTTAACATCAACTAGAATATCAATATTACTAACTGCACATTGTTGTTGTTCAGTTGTGTCTGACTCTCTGTGACCCTATGGACACAGCATGTCGGGCACATCTTATGTCTGGTTGTGCTTATCCACAAGGTTATCTTGGCTAAGATACTTGAGTGGGTTACCAAGCTGCACATATAATTTCTCTATACCGCTCTAATTCACATCTCCATATCTTCCACAGATTCAATTAATAGTTTTGCTATTTTTTCAGTAAATAGTTTAAACATTGTGAGGCATATGTACTAAAGGGGTTAAGCACTGGGAATGAATGTGACATTTTCAAAAATCATCATAGGTTTATTGCATAAGACAATAATATTTGTAAATAGTGATGTTTTTTTTTATAATGGGTAAAATATATCCTAACCTTTTTTCAATGTGCTTACAGGATGGAATATGAAGCTACCCAGCTGGAAAAGCAACATGTTCACAGTGTGTATGAAACCACAGCTCCATATTTTAATGAAGTACAAAGCAAGGCTTGGCCAAAGGTTCGTCAGTTCCTTCTGGAGCAAAAGCCTGGCAGTCTCATTGTGGATATAGGTAAAGAAGTGCTCCTTTTTCTTATAATTAATTTTACGGTTGGAATGCATTATATGGACTGGTTATTTTTGATAGTATAATCATTAAAAAATGAGGATTTATATGTTTCTGGCATTATAAGGGTAGTGTGTTAATTCTCATTCAAGATATCAGTTCACATCACATGACCATAATCCCACATAATCCCCACATGAAGGCCAGAAACGCTATACTATGGACCCATTCAATTCCAAGTCCGTATTTACAGCGCCTGGGGGTGTAAGGCTGCTGGTTAGAAATGTGTTACAATTCCGACTGTACAGGGCTAAAGCCTAAAACCGTAAACCATGAACCTGTAAGTAGCAATTCAGGGCGTGATCATGATCAATTAAGCAAGTCCGGAAGTTACAATTTAGACAGAGCCAATAGTAAATAGTAAATATGGAGTTTAGACTACAGATAATTAGCGTTTAGAAGTCCAATCTTTAAAAAGACTTGCAGTCCAGCAATGTAGAAATCAATAAATAAACTGGTCTAGTCCATGTGGGTGGCATGATATGTATTAAATCCTTGATTCCTGGAATCAATATAACACAGAAATAAATATATATATATTGTTTTATTGCAGATTTGTGAGCTTAAGACTGTTGTGCAATTAATTCTAATTCCTTGCATTGCTTTCTCAATATTTTAAAGCAATGAAAGGCATTAGAATTAATTTAAAAGTTTATATTTGCTTTTACAGTGTTTCCAAACTAGTGGGTTTTTTTTTGTTCAATTTTTTTTTATTAAAGACAAAGTTAAAGCAATACAGTAAAGGGTAACAGGTAATCAAATACATGGACAGTTTTTAGTAGTATCACCTTGCCCTTATAGGTGATAGCATATTTATAAAACATACCAATAAACAGTGAAGCAATGCTAAGCAACAGAAATATAAAGGCTTGTAAACCTGAAAAGCATTTCTTGTCTTTCCTATTTTCTTTTTTTTTTTTTATATATATATTCTATCACATAATTCAAAAGTTGATTCAAATAGAAAAAACGGGGAAAAAAAAAGAAACAATATAATTGGAGAAGGAAAAAAAAGAGAAATAGAAAGGGAAATCGTCTGGCAAACTTTGGCTTTTGGGATGTGGCACTCCGGGTCCCCCTGGCCTCCACTTCCCACCTATGACGCACCCGCTTCATAAGCAGATAGTATGTGCAGAAGCAAGCTGTGTTTTGCTATGTTTAGTTTCGCTCCTAAGGTAAAGTATTGCCAAAGTTTATTTTGGTGTATAGGCAGGTCTTTTACATGCATGCCCAAGAGGCATATCTCTATCGTAGATTGTAGTGAAATATTAATTATTTGTGAAAACAGTCTAATTGTTTTCTCCCATAGGCCTTGTACCAAAGGGCATGTCCACCAAATATGGTAAAAATGCCCTCGAGAGTGGCATCCACTGAAGCAATTCTCGCTTAGGTGTGGATTTATTTTATTCATTAGAGATGGTGTATAGTAGATTCTGTGTGGAACCTTGACTGAAACCTCCAGTAAACTGTATGTGAAGGATCCTCTCGATAGGTTAGAGCACACCTCCTTCCACGTGTTTGTATCTAACTCTCTGCCTAAGTCCCGTTCCCATTTTAGCATAGGTAGGTTTCTGGCTATTTTGCAAGTCATTAAAAAGGGAATATAAGGAGCCCAGAAATCCCTTCATAGAAGCTAGATGCGTACATACGGTCGTTAGCCAAGTATGCTGTGGCGGCCCAGTATTCTGGGTGAGAGTGTTCAGTGGGTAAAGAGGAAATGTTTAAATTTCCTGTTGTTCCATATTGTATTAGCTGGTATCTGGTATTGGATTATAAATTGTTCATGGGAGATTAGCTTATTATTGGAGAACCAGGCACCTACTCAGCCCAGTGGGCTAGTAAGCCACCACCATTTGGAATCAGAGCTTAAGTCAGCTTTGAAGCCGGGAAATGATCTTAAAGATGTTAATGGTGAAAGTGTCGGAGTTATATGTTTTGTAGTTTTGGCCCAGGCCCAGGTAGTTAGAGTAGAGTTAATCATAGGATTGGTGTGGCGTTGTTTGATGCAAGGAGAGTGTGGATCCCAAATCAGAGTATCCCAGGTATGATGTTTCAGTTGCCAATTCTCAACATAGATCCAAAGTGGATGTTGCATGCTCGAATAGGCAATTGAAATAACCGCTAATTGGACAGAACTCAAGTATAACCGTAAATTCGGGCAGGCGAGTCCCCCCTGGGTTATATGTCGGAACATTATCTTTGTCACTATCCGTGGAGATCTATCTCGCCAAATAAATTAGAAAATTTTATTTTGCATTTTTTAAAGTTTTTTTGTATCTACTGGGATGGGAAGGGTTCTGAATAAATATGATATAAACCCAGTCCAGGAGATGTGAAACTTTGACCACTTCTGCATATCTTCGGTAATCTTTTTAAATAGGGCGAGAAAATTGTCCAAATAGAGGTCAGACAGCCTTCCTGTGATTTTAACTAAATATTTGATAGCATGTTTTGGCCAAATAAATTTATATGTATTTTTTTAAGACCTCTAAGTCTATTTGCGGTACGCCAGGTCCTAATGCCTCAGTTTTTTCAACAGGCCAGACAGCAGTCCAAAGTCAGTGAGGGATGTAGGTTAAGGGGTCAGTTAGTGTACAGAGAAGGTCATCCGCAAAAAATGAGCATTTGAGATGGTGCAGACCCACCTTAAGACCTGAAATTCTAGCATTACATCTGGTAGCTTGGGCTTACAAGGGACATCCTTGTCTGGTTCCTCTTTGAATATTAATATTGACATTGTTTGTCACGGGGAGTTTAAGTTTGGCTTGCAGAAGGTGGTAATAGGATCTAATAAAATTGGTGAACCACCCATTGAAACCACATTTTTCTAGCGTTGCATATAGGTAAGGCCACTTGAGGGTATTTAAAGCCTTTTCCATATTCAACACCAAGACACCTTACAGCATTTTACCTTTAAATGTCCTACATCTAGCGCATAAAGTTCTTCTGATGTTATCCCTCGTTTGCCTATGAAGGACAAAGCCAGTTTGATCATTATGTATCAGATCTGGTAAAAAAATAGAGATTCTGTCCGCCGTGATTTTGCCCAATAATTTAATATCTCCATTCATGAGGGATATTGGGTGATAGTTTTTGGCCTCTGGGGGTCTCTCCCTTCCTTAGGAAAAACTATGAGATCTGCCATATTGAATTCTGGGGGCATTTTATCTCCATTTAGGATATAATTGAAAAGTTTGCATAAATGAGTCACTAAAAGGTAAGCAAAAGTATTGTAGTAGGAGTTGGTAAAACCATGAGGCCTGAGAACCATGAGAATAACATAATGGCCTTCTTTGTCTATTATCTCATATTCCATTCGGAACATGAAGTTGCGGTCTATTCTAATACATGTGCCTGCCTTTTTGGTAAATTGGGTGGCCAAGTAGCAAGTAGGGAAATCTTTGCTCAAATACGTAGGGATATGGTTGCGGGCAAAATGTGTTTCATGCAAAAATAATATAGAGGGCTTAATAGCCTTGTAATATATAAAGGATTTACTTCTTTTTAATTGGGAATTAAAGCCCTTAACATTGTGTGTCATGAACGTAAATATAGTGTCAGACATGGTGATGATGCCTAATTGAGCTTGCAGTATCCTGCCATCTTACCTTATTCTGTCTGGGTTTGGTGGACTTTTCATGAATCGTAATATAGGGTGTGTGCCAAAGGGGTGGAAAGGGGAAAAAAAGAAAAAAAATAGTTAACCGAACTGTAATATTCAGTAAGTAGAACAATTTCTAGTAAAACAATTTCTATCAAACAAAACCTCCTACACCAGTCTTTTATTCTGGCACACTTGGGAGGCTGGGCAGAAATGGATAATCCATTCGTTCCTAGGTCCCCTATTAGGACGGGTTAATAGAAATCTCGGGATGGGGGGAGATATTCAACGTATAAGGGTAAACATCCTTAAGTATATTAAAAGAAAGCTTTTCTTGTTTTTTAAACATCGTAAATGACAACAACATTTTATCCAGTACTTATCAGTCCGTTTCCTTAACGTGATTATTTATTATTCAGTTGGATCTCCTGAACTGAGACCATATTCAGATAGTGGTGCAGGAGTCTCAGGCAGAATGCTTATGGTTTTCACTGATTCCAAACTGATGTTTGCTCAGACAGAGTCCTCTTGGGTTTGAGTCTCTGAGGTCTGTAGAAGGGAGGGCTTTGGCTTAGTCAATGAGGTATGGCCACCCTTGGTAATGAAAGGCGTCTTCTGTCTAGTATTATACGATACTTCTGTCCATTGTCTGGAAGGATTGGGTAAGTCTTTTCGTTCTTTGGTTCTATCCTCTTCTTCGTCAGGAATCAGGTTAAGTAATTTGAGGGTGGACCAGAAATCCTCCAGTGAGTGATTTGCCTCTGTGTTGGAATATAATGGCAAAAGGGAAGCCCCACCAGTATGGTATCTTGTGCTTGATCAAGACCCCCAGGGCAGGTTTCATCTACCTGCATCTGGCTAGGGTGATGGGGGAGGGATCCGTGAAAATGATGAGTATTGAGTCATCAGGGCCTTTGATTTCCTGTAACTTCCTGGTGGCAGTCAGTACTACAGTGCCTTGCAAAAGTGTTTACCCCCCTTGGCATTTTTTGTGTGAATTAACATGGATGGTTTGAGGATTTGCATCATTTAATTTACATGCCCACAACTTGGAAGATGTTTTTTTTTCTGCTCATGAATATCCCACTTTCCCATCCATCTTTCCCTACACTCTGACCAGTTTCCCAGTCCCGGCTGCTGAAAAACATGTTTCACTGTGGGAATGGTGTTCTTTGGGTGATGTGATGTGTTGGGTTTGTGCCACACATAGCGTTTTCTTTGATGGACGAAAAGTTAAATCTTAGTCTCATCAGACCAGAGCACCTTCCTACATACATTTGTAGGAGTCTCCCACATGCCTTTTTGCAAACTCAAAATGTGCCAGGGAGTGTACGGCTTATTGTCGTCCTATGTACAGATACTCCAGTCTCTGCTGTGGAACTCTGCTGCTCCTCCATGGTTACCTTAGATCTCTGTGCTGCCTCTCTGATTAATGCCCTCCTTGCTCGGTCCATGAGTTTTGGTGGGCGACTGTCTCTTGGCAGGTTTGCTGTTGTGCCATGTTCTTTCTATTTGGTTATGATATATTTGATGGTGCTCCTGGGGATCATCAAAGATTTGGATATTTTTTATAACCTAAACCTGACTTGTACTTCTCAACAACATTGTCCCTTACTTGTTTGGGGGGTTCCTTGGTCTTCATAGCAGTGTTTGGTTAGTGGTGCCTCCTGCTTAGGTGTTGCAGCCTCTGGGGCCTTTCAAAATAGGTGTGTATATGTAATGACAGATCATGTGACACTTAGATTACACACAGGTGAACATCATTTCACTAATTATGTGACTTCTGAAGGTAATTGGTTGCACCAGAGCTTTTTATGAAATTCATAACAAAGGGGGTTCTAAAAAATAGTTTAATATATATATTTTTCTCATTTCACTTCACAAACTTAGACTATTGTGTTCTGACCCATCACATACAAATTCAGATTAACAAAACATTGAACTTATGGTTGTAATGTAACAAAATAGGTAAAAAGTCAAGGGGGTGAATAGTTTTGCAAGGCACTGTAAGTCCCTGGTTTAATGTCTGAGGAACCTCCTAATAACATCTTTAGGGGTCTCGGGGTTCCTTGTAGGACCCAGTGCCCTGTGGGCCCTTTCAATTTCCAGCATTGATTCGGAAACAAGCGGGAGACGGTGCTCCAGGAGTTGCTGAGCCGGGTGCCCAACACTCGAGGTCCAGGACTGGTGCCCCAACAGGATCCAGGCGGCATGTCAGGTGAATATCAGATACACCAAAATGCCACCGCATGTACATTACACACACATAGAAAACACACAACACATGTAACTGTTGACCAACAATGACACTGACATGTCAGCTCCCTGGTTTTAACAAGGGGTATATGGATCAGTCCATCCATGAAGCTGACAAATCATTGTCATCAGTGGGCACAACACGGTTAATCATCCATTAGGGAGTTCATCTATGGGTGTGCCCTCTGCAGCGTATGCAGATACAGGGCACAACAATCAAGATAACATCATGAGCCAATAACAATACAGCTCATGATCCAAAGAATAGATCGCATCTAGCAAAATATAACTACTCATAGTAGACAATTAGTGAAACATCCAGGTTCAAGACAAGAGGTCAGATAGGAATGAGCAGACGTATAGAATGAACTAGGATCGTTATGAAGGAACAGAAACCAATGTATCATTCAACATAATTTACATATATTCCATTATTTTATTTCTTTTAGCTGGCAGGAGGATTGGGTGCAGTGGGCATGGGCTCATTCCGAGCCAGATTTTGGGACTGTGTCCCCGCTCAACAGGAGCTGACACAAGAGGAGGATGCAACAAGAGGAGTCGAGGGCCCTGTATCCGAGGAGGAGGACCCAATCATCTGGGCAGTGGGCCGTCAGCCACGCATGTGGTATTTGACCACATTGCCCCTCTCCTCTAACAACTTGGTCCACCACCCGGCCCCTCCTAATGGGCCACCACCACGAGAGAGCCATGCTCCAGCCAGGCCACAGCCCCTCCCCACTGGTCCACCACTCCCTTCCCCTCCGACCTCCATCCCAGGGTCCACCACCGGAGGCTGCCCAGGGGTAGATGATGACCACCATGCGTGAATTTGTAGCAATCCATAGGGGTATCCACGCCGGTATCTCCTCCAACCATGCAGAGATAGTGGGCATCCTGCGGAGGCAGCATAGGGAGGTGAAGAGACACCACCTAATGATGGAATCATACCAGGCCGGACAGCTCCATAACTCGGCAAACCAAAGCGCTATTCAAAGTGAACATTGATGCTCAACGGCGCGCGCACTGGTTTTAAGCACCGCCTCCTCCACCCCAGAGGCCTCAACCACCCCTGTCCGCAGCCTGCTCACTCCTCACCTCCCACAAAACCTCCGGTGCCGCTGCCTCCTAATGCTTGTAATATGTGAATGATTTGTTATTTGATACAGAGGAAGGCTAACTTAAAACCCTATTGAAGCATTGCTAGTTGTCTCATAAGGGGAAAAATCCTTCCTAACTCCAAAATTTACTCCTTGGATCAGTACCCCTCTGACTTATGTCTCTGTACTGCCCCACACTCTAAGGAAGTGTCCATATCCTCACATAAAATCCCATGAGTGTGAAAAACTATTAAGTTAATTGATGAAATATCAAACAAATATTAATCAAACATAATAAAATATTTAGTGTTTTCATTGTATTTGTACGAGATCTTACACTGCTGTCTATTAGTGTCTATTTAACATTGAATTTTATGTAATTGATTAAAAAGAGCTATGAGATGGAACAATGTTTTATCTGTATGTATATTCTTGCAAAATTACCCAAAAAGCATTGCAAAGAAAGTGATCTATTTAGCTCTTAGAGATGGCTACCCTAGAAAAGCTTAAAATGAAATATTCATTAAACATTTACAAATAAATTTAATTTATTGGATACAGAAATTAATAAAGCCATGAAAATTATTGCTCATAAAACTAGTTATTCTAATGAATTCAGTTTTTATTTCCACTAACACTTCTCTATTTCTATTACTGGAATGTGCAGTTTAGGAAGTTTTCATATCACACTTTATTAAAAGAATTTGCTGAATTAATGTTCTTCCTTGTCCTTGAAAAACATGTTACATTTTGTTATAAATGGCTCTTGTTCCTTGCCGGCAGCACATTTCTCTTTACACGGAAGGTTTATTGTTAGTAAAGAAATTATTTTAAATATCGTCTTGCATTGCAAAGAGTATTTTTTTTTTACATATATTCCCCGAATTGTCAATGCAGATTAATTCAATAAAATGCACAGTCATGCCAGGGTCTGACATGAATTACTGAAGTGTTAATTTAATTCTGGATATTTTTAGGATTTTGATGATTTAACTTTTTTATTCTAATAATGACTCACTGTGGTTAAGTTTTCTATATATTCCTTAGTATAACAACATTTGACAACTTACTGAAAATGCTTCTTTTTGCTTCAGTCTCAACAGGATGTGTCCTTTTAAACTATTATTTATTTATTTATTGGATCCAATGAATGCACTGGCAGATGCAGATTCCAGATTCATATTACCGTATATACTCGAGTATAAGCCAAGTTTTTCAGCCCTTTTTTTAAGGCTGAAAATGGCCCCCTCCCCGCCCCTTGTCTCTCTAACACCCTCATGTCTCTTTCCCTCCCCCCCCTCCTCATCCTCAAACCCCCTCCTCATTCTAAACCCCCCTCCTCACTTTACCCCTCTAAATACCTATCCCTTTCCCCTCACTTACCTCCATCTGCAGCTGCTCCCCTGCTCCTCCACGCTCCTTCCTGCGTCGGTACCCAGCATATGATAATGACGTGACGTCACATGCGCTCCACGTCATTAGCATTGGCCGGGTCAAGACGCAGGAAAGAGCGTGGTGGAGCGTAGGAACAGCTGCAGATGGAGGTAAGTGAGGGGAAAGGGAGAGGGGGAGGTATTTATAGGGGTAAAGTGAGGTGGGGGTTTAGGATGAGGAGGAGTAAAGTAAGGAGGGGGTTTTAGGATTAGGATGAGGATGGGGGTTTTAGGATGAGGATGATGGGCTTTAGGATGAGGATGGGGGGTTTAGGATGAGGATGGGGGGTTGAGGATGAGGATGGGGTGGAGTATGGGGGGTTGAGAATGGGGGGGTTGATGATGAGGATGGGGGTTGAGGATGAGGATGGGGTTGAGGTTGAGGAGGGGGGCTGAAGAGAGAGGTTTTAAAGGGGGCTCCGGAGAGAGGTTGAGGAGGGGGGTTGAGGATGAGGATCAGGGGGTTGAGGTTGAGGAGGGGGGTTGAGGAAGGGGGTTGAGGAGGGAGGTTGAGGAGGGGGTTTAGAATGAGGAGGATGTTGAGAATGAGGATGGGGGGTTGAGGTTGAGGAGGGGGGTTGGGGTTGAGGTTGAGGAGGGGGGTTGAGGAGGGGAGTTGAGGATGAGGAGGGGGGTTGAGGAGGAAGGTTGAGGATGAGGAGGGAGGTTGAGGATGAGGAGGGGGGTTGAGGAGGGTGGTTTAGGATGAGGAGGGTGGTTTAGGATGAGGATGGGGGGATTAGGATAGGGGGTTGAGGAAGAAGAGGGGGGTTGAGGTTGAGGCGGAAGGTTGAGGAGGTGGTTGAGGATGAGGAGGGGGTTGAGGATGAGGAGGGGGTTGAGGATGAGGACTGGGGTTGAGGGAGGTTGAGAATGAGGAGGGGGGGTTGTGGAGGGTGACAAGGGAGGGGGGAATAGACACAGGGAAGGGAAAGGGGGGAAGAGACACAGGGAAGGGAGAGGGGGGAAGAGACACAGGGGAGGGAGAGGGGAGAAGAGACACAGGGGAGAGAGAGGGGGGACACAAGAAAAGGGCACACAAGAGGGAGACACAGAATGCACAAGAGGGACACAGGAGGCAGCACATTTCCCACCCTCGGCTTATACTCGAGTCACTAATTTTTCCCAGTATTTTGTGGTAAAATTGGTGTCTCGGCTTATACTCGGGTCGGCTTATATATTGGATCCAATGAATGCACTGGCAGATGCAGATTCCAGATTCATATTACCGTATATACTCGAGTATAAGCCAAGTTTTTCAGCCCTTTTTTAAGGCTGAAAATGGCCCCCTCCCCGCCCCCTTGTCTCTCTAACCCCCCCCCCATGTCTCTCTAACCCCCCTGTGTCTCTCTAACACCCTAATGTCTCTTTACCTCCCCCCCTCCTCATCCTCAAAACCCCCTCCTCATTCTATACCCCCCTCCTCACTTTACCCCTCTAAATACCTATCCCTTTCCCCTCACTTACCTCCATCTGCAGCTGCTCCTCCGCTCCTCCACGCTCCTTCCTGCGTCGGGACCCAGCATATGATAATGACGTGACGTCACATGCGCTCCACGTCATTAGCATTGGCCGGGTCAAGACGCAGGAAGGAGCGAGGAGGAGCGTAGGAGCAGCTGCAGATGGAGGTAAGTGAGGGGAAAGGGAGAGGGGGAGGTATTTATAGGGGTAAAGTGAGGTGGGGGTTTAGCATGAGGAGGAGTAAAGTGAGGGGGGGTTTAGGATTAGGATGAGGATGGGGGTTTTAGGATGAGGATGATGGGCTTTAGGATGAGGATGGGGGGTCTAGGATGAGGATGGAGTGGAGTATGGGGGGTATAGAATGGGGGGTTTGAGGATGAGGATGGGGGGTTGAGGATGAGGATGGGGGAGTTGAGGATGAGGAGGGGGTTGAGGTTGAGGAGGGGGGCTGAAGAGAGAGGTTTTAAAGGGGGCTCTGGAGAGAGGTTGAGGAGGGGGGTTGAGGAGGAGGATCAGGGGGTTGAGGTTGAGGAGGGGGGTTGAGCTTGAGGAAGGGGGTTGAGGAGGGGGTTTAGAATGAGGAGGGTGATGAGGATGGGGGGTTGAGGTTGAGGAGGGGGGTTGGGGTTGAGGTTGAGGAGGGGGGTTGAGGATGAGGAGGGGGGTTGAGCAGGAAGGTTGAAGATGAGGAGGGAGGTTGAGGATGAGGAGGGGGTTGAAGAGGGATGGTTTAGGATGAGGAGGGTGGTTTAGGATGAGGAGGGTGGTTTAGGATGAGGATGGGGGGATTAGGATGAGGATGGGGGGTTTAGGATAAGGGGTTGAGGAAGAAGAGGGGGGTTGAGGTTGAGGCGGAAGGTTGAGGAGGTGGTTGAGGATGAGGAGAGGGTTGAGGATGAGGATGGGGGTTGAGGGAGGTTGAGAATGAGGAGGGGGGGTTGAGGAGGGTGACAAGGGAGGGGGGAATAGACACAGGGAAGGGAGAGGGGGGAAGAGACACAGAGAAGGGAGAGGGGGGAAGAGACACAGGGGAGGGAGAGGGGAGAAGAGACACAGGGGAGAGAGAGGGGGGACACAAGAAAAGGGCACACAAGAGGGAGACACAGAATGCACAAGAGGGACACAGGAGGCAGCACATTTCCCACCCTCGGCTTATACTCGAGTCACTAATTTTTCCCAGTATTTTGTGGTAAAATTGGTGTCTCGGCTTATACTCGGGTCGGCTTATACTCGAATATATACGGTAAGTAGATAGAAACTTGCTTTGTATTCAGAGTCTCCTTCCATTTAAAGAAGAAGATTTATAGAAAGTAAAATGGTAGATTCCATAGCAGTATAATTGTATATAAAAGTATAATTTTTGGTATTGTATTATTTTTTGTACATACTAAATGTTACCTGTTTGGACAGTTCTTCAAAAGAGATTTTTTTAAAGAATGAAAGTCACCAGGTGTCCTCTGCACCATCAGGTAAAAGTACGAAAAGATTGTGGAGCAAATGTTTTCCTTTCCTATAAGCATTTATAGTTATGGGTTTTACTCTGCTTCTGTACACTCATAGTTAGATCCAGCTGTGCAGATTGAGTGAGAAAGGGTTGCTCTACCTATATTAGTTACAAATCAATCACAAAACCCTACACAAGACAGATCTAAACTTCTAATTCAACCTCTCATCACATCCCTGTTAGCAGGAGACTCTGAATCTCAGTTGTCTCTAAGCAATGCTACAGAATGGTACCCATTAACTTGAACACACTACTCTTGCCATAACACTCTCTCTTATCCCTATCTTTATAAATAATCATATAATAATTACAATAATAAAGGCAAAAGCGAGCTAAAAAAAACAAGACGATGAGGACCAAAGGCTTCAATCAAGAAATAAGAGGTCAGGTGACAATGACAATCAACATGGACTTTGATGGAGGATGTCAAAAGGGTAGGTAAAGTATATTTTCGCCTTTACATGTTAATGCATTTTTTTTATTTTATGGAGTGTTTTTTCTGTAATAAATGTTTGGAACTATGAGAGTCCTCATGGACCCCCATGGGCAGGTGAGGGTCCATGGGGTTCAGTATGGATTCCTGTAGTGTCAGGAAGGGTGCCATGGGGGTCCTTGAAGACCTCTATGGGTTAAATGTAGGTGCCAGGAGGTTAGCCTTAGGTGCCATGAAGTCCATAAGGACCCCCATGCTTATACTTTAGTTGGGGAATCCCCTGTCTCATAGGAGCTAGTGAGTATGAAGGGGAATACCGAGGCTCATAGAGCAAAGAGGATATGGAGGGTGGATCCCATGGATCCTATGTGTCACCAGAGGTAGTGGTATTAACCCCTTAATTGTGTCAGAGTTAAGCAATCAAGTTTCAAATCTAACACAATTAGGGTGATAGCTTCTTCATAGCAAACAGATTTGAAACATCCAGGCTTCTAGGAGGCATGCCTTTATTTGATAAAATCCAACTGCTCATCTCTTCTACTGGCTAGAACAGACGAGCAGCTGACTGTTATCAAATAAACGTTTAATTGATTTCAATGTGATATGCATACCTCATATTGTCTGAAGTCTGTCCAGGTGAGAGTCATATCATAATCCAGTGACTTTTATAACCCCAAAGAGTACCTATTGATCTGCACCAGGGGCTTGTGCGCCATCTCTTCCCCCCCCCCCCCCTCCTTTTTGTTATAGTTCATTCTAGACGCTGACATAAACAGTGTACTTTCAGGAGGCGGCACAGCACCAGCAGAAGGAAAGAGTGCATAAGATACATATACAAACCAAATTTGAATTTATTTGTAAATATGAACCACATTCAGGATTTTGAGAAGCTTTATTACCTACAAGAACAGGCTAATAGAACTGAGAGCCCTTGCAGCTCTCAATTTAACCTTGATTGTATTAGGCTAAGACCATTCCAGGGTGCAAGCTGTTTTACTAGGTCCAACCAATATTGACCAGGGTGGTTATTCATTTAGGTGCCACTGGTGTCCTTGTTGGACCTTTGCCGCAAGGTTTAACTTTTTAGGTCCAACAAGGACCCCCACAGCCTCTTGGTTAAGTTTAGTTGCCAGGGGGAGTCCAATTTGGACCCTGGCAAAAAGGGTTAAATTATGGGTGCAACAGGGTTAACATTTAGTTGCCATGGGGGGTCTCAGTGGACTCCTATGATTATGTAGATGTGGTTTGAGAGGGGTGGGGGTGATCAGGGAATGAGATGAAACGGAGATGTCTGGGGATTCCCTCCATTGCGTGTATGAATGGAGGTAATCCTCATGGATTCCCATTAGTGTGTTTATGCTCAGTAATTTACTGAGCATGGCCTTTCCTCCAAAACATGAGCCCTTGTAACTTTAATTCAAGGCTTGGGTTTACGAGATATGACTGAGCACAGTAATATTACTTTTGTGAATCTTTGAATAAATGTTTAACATTGCTGCAAAAAGCTACCAGAGCAATATTTATATTATACAGTTTATTTGGATCAAATAGAATAGGGCTCTTATTTTGTAGGGTGTATGTACTAACATCTCCAAGAGTTCTCCAGCACTTTACACTTTAGTGCTAAAGGAACAGCACAGCTGAATAACATTTCTTATACATATGGCACATGAGAATGTTAGCTAGCAATATCATACATGCAGTTTGGAAAATAATAACAGAATTAGAAAACAAGGATTTTAACTCTCAGTTTAAATGTGTTTCAATTTGCTTGCTCCTGCCATTAAAATTTACATTTATGTTCTTTGTTCTTCAGTAACTCACATCACCTAATACACAGAGGTGCTGTAGCCATAAAATCTGGAGTTGGCAACACCTGTTTGTTGCCATTGTCTTTTTCCCCACAAGAACTATTGAATGAACAGAACCTCACCACTCGGGGTTGTCCTGTAATCTGAAAGCAGGTGGATTTTGGGTGCACGTAGTCCCCCTCGTCCCCAGATAGTGACAGCTTGGTGGCAGACAGTGGGATCTCAGCAGCGCAAACCTCCGAGGAGGTAGGAGACCGTCTCCATGCATGGCAGACGCAAAGGAGTGGACCAACCAGAGGGAACAGCAGAGGTCCAGCAAGATGACATCAAGCTATGCAGGAAAGTGGTCCTTCTAGCTCAATGGAAGGCATAATTGGGATTGTGCTGGGTCATGAGCTGAATGACTGGCTGTCAGACCTGGTATGGTAACAGTTTGATTTAGAGTACCACTATGGTGCCTTGTGGGACCTGCCAGTGCCCCTAATATGGAGCCCTATTTGCCATTGAGGCTGGAGGAGGTGCTCTGGGACCTTGCTTATGGTGTTCCGGACTGCAGCTTGGGAACTTTCCAGTGACAACTTATTCCGATAGAAACCCATTGCCAGTCATTTAATCAATCAAATTAATCTATGCTCTTATTGGGACACATGAAGATGGCACACTACACTAGGGGTACATCCCAGAAGCAGTGGAGTCTGAGTCCCAGGCAGTAGGATCAGGCCAGGTTGAAAACCTGGAGGGGAGCCACCCGGCTCCTGGGTTCATAAGTGAACCAGTTATGGACTCTGCTCTGAAAATGTGACTATGCACTAGGTGGGGACTGTGAACCTAGCACAGGGATCCTGTAGATAACCACTGTCCAGTAGACCGTCATAGACCATGGGGCAAACTGGAAGAATAGCCCAGGGACTGTGGCAGACCAGGGGGTACAGCCCCATCTAGTCGGTTGGGACACCATTGCTAAGGACAAGGCAATAGGGCAAAAAGAAATGGACTGTTAGATTGCTGATGCAAGGAAGAGCCTGGACGGGGGCAGCCATGACCACCAGCTCTTGGCAGAAACGATGGACTGTGAACCTAGCATGTTGCTCCCAAGGATAACTAATTTCCAGGGATCAGTCATAAATCAAGTAGCAGGAGGAGAGAGCTGTGTGATCCTGCCCAAGAACAACATGACCAGGGATCCATGTGGAGGAAAGCATTGTGTCCAGGCAATGGTGTCAGAGAAAGGGGAGTGAGACCAGCTACTTAAGGTGTCATCCCAAGAAGTGTGGGGTGCCAACGGGTATGTTCTTCTTTGGAAGTGTTATTTTATCAGGCACCCAAGGAAATTGTTTTCCCTATTGGATGGGGAGGGAGGGAGCATGGGCCCTGGCTTTTGGTGAGTGGGCTAGTGATACCTGATGTATTGTTGCCTGGAATGGTTACCCACCTGGAACTTGTGGAATTGGCTAAACAAGGAGACCCTCTTAAGTTATGCAAATGGTTTGGGGAGGAAGTGGGCCTGGGGAGGGGGATCCCAAAAGCCCAGGGACTGTTTCAGAGACGACAGCACCCCTAACGTGAAAATACCTATTGCCGGGAATTTCCAGTCAGTACCCCCAGGACCCTATTTCCCCATTGCCCCAGAGAACGTGGCTACGTATACCATGGTGGAGAAGTAATTGTGGCCCACATTCTGGCCCCTGGGACCTGGCGCTGCCTTGGATTCAGCAGGCCAGGTGATTTCACTGCTCCAATTGGCGAGGGTTGACCTGGGGCTACCAGTGAGGGCTCCCCAGGCCACTGTTGCCATGTTGGCCCAACGAAAAGAGGTTGGGTCTGACCCACAGGGATTATGGGGGTATTTGCCATGGCCATGGGAAGCCAGGTGCCAATTGAGCCATGGACACTATTCCCAATCTGCGTGCCCACTGGAATTTGAGAGGCTATGTGGAATGTGGGGTACCTGCAATCCCATCACCCACCCAGTGAGATCACTGTAGCTGGAAGTCACCTGTCAGGATCACTTCCTAGGCCACACTAGAAAGGGGAGGAGGAGAAGTTGTGAAGCTCATTAGGGCCCACTGGACTATGGACTGTTGTGGGCCCTGAGGGGAATCTGGTATGAGAACACAGCTCCTTCCCTTTCTTACCAGGAACAATGCCCAAACTCCTGACTACCTGGACTGTGATTGCCCCAAGATGGACAATGTTACTACAGATGCTTATGTGTGACAGCCATAATGTGTATTGGGGGCCATGTTTTACTGTCAGCCATCCTGTTTATGATGATTCACATGTTAGAGGTTTATCACAAACTTAATGTGTGATGTACTGGTATGGTTGTGTGGTTAAGCCTTGTTGTTCATGAAGAGTGCCACAATATGGGGTTAATCATAGTTATTTTTATTATATACAGGGCAGTGTGTGTGGCCTTAACAGGCAGGAATTATTATATTACTGTAAATGTATTGATTTAAAGGTGATATACAGACATGTTTGGTATTGAAGTGCTGCATTTTCCCTGGGGGTGAATTGGGAAGCATGCTTGGCATATGGAGGGTCCCGTACATCAGAGATTAAGTGTCTCCACACCTGATCTTATCAGATACCTCCTGTAAAGCCATGATCAAAGGGACCTGGGTAGTAAATTACCAAACCAAGGGAGGTGAGTAAGGGGGGGGCGTCACTGATGGACAGGTCTTGGGGCTGGTTGAGAATTGATAGATTGGGTTTTGTATAAATGTGCTATGTGAAAGAGGTGGTCAGTTTAAACCTTCATAAACAAGGTGTATGGATTATTCTGAGGGAATATAATACACTAGCAACTTGCCCATCAAAAATGAAGGCATGATGGTTTTATCTTTTTTTTTAATTCTCTCCCCTTTCCCTCCCCTGTGTCTCTCCACTCCACTTTTCCCCATATCTCCCCCTCTCACTCCCCTCTCTCCCCCCCCCCCCTCCCTGCTCTCTCTCTTTACCCCTCTTCTCCCTCCCCTCTCTCTCCCCTATCTCGCCCCCTCCTCTCCTTCCCCTCTCTCCGCCCTTATCCCTCTCTTCTTCCTCCCCCCTCTCTCCCCCTCTCTCACCCCCCCCCCTCTCCCTCCCCTTTCTTCCCCCAATCTCACTCCCTTCACTCTCCCCCCTCTCTCTCCCCTTCTCCCTCACTCTCTCCCCCTCCCCCCTCTCCCTCCCCGCTCCCCCGTGCCTGGCGTTGTTCATGTAAGTGTTACTGTGTGTGGCATTGTGCATTTTCCAAGGTCTGCCTGCCTTCTGTGCTCATTTCAGCCTAAGTCCTACGTGTTTCCATGCCTCAATTGCGCGCCACGCTTTGCGAGGTTTGCATGCGTGACAACAAATCGCAGTTTGATAATTATAATATGTGATTCTAATTATTACTATGGACTCTGCCTGGATTATACTCTTAACCACTGAGAGTACTACTGCTAAGCTTACTTCCTGAGGTTGTGCATGTATCCTGATGACTGGGAAAAGCCAGCTGGGCACTGAGATGGATAGAATCTAAATAGCAGGGGGTTTGGGGTACATGTGGTACCCCTCATCCCTAAGTAGTGCCAGCAAGTGCTAAACATTTACACATATAGTTTAAGTTCTGCAACAGTACACTTTTATATAAGATGACTTGTCCAAATGAAACCTACCTTTTAAGTACAGGTCACCTTGATCCTGGGAGAAATAAAATGAAGTTGCTTACTTTTTTTATTTTTTAAATCTGGATCTGGCAACACAAGTTTATTCATTCTCTTTTTTCCCCACAAGAACTGAAAATAAACTCTCCCACGTCTTTTATATCAGGACCCATTCTACTGGTTACATTATCCCAGGGTAATCCCTTTCACAGTGTGATAGATTCATTATGCTTCACAAGCGCTGCATATTGCTTCTCTGAGGCTAAGTAGGAAATAGACATGGCAGCCTTCAGCCCCTTTGGCATTTAGTGAATCTGGGGAATATTGTAGGAAATGGGCAGCTAATTTCATCATATTCTAGCATACACACATTCTGCAAAAGATCTAACCACATTAAGTTATATTTTGTTAAATAAGAATTTTTCCAATTAGCTCCTGGAGGATAAAATCATTTTACATGTCCTCATTTCTATAAGCAAATCCATTTCACCACATTATCATTTTGCTCTTAAAATGTTAACAACACATCATAGGGAGAGATAATATTGTATTTAGGTCTTTGTGGTACATCTGGAAACAGAATTGGAAATAAATCTATGCTTGTGTCTGTGATCCTGTCAGCGTGCACTGTGCTTGTCAAGTGAAAAAAACAGGAGAGTAAAAATAGAACAAGGCACAGTAAAATATGTGTTCGCTGCTTCTTCGGTGGATGGCACACTACAGTTACTTACAGTAAATCCCTTACCATATGCTTGACTGATTTGCTTTCTAAAAAGAAAATGTTGTCCATTATTGATTGTGGTTCTACAAAAGAGCATCCCATATTGATCTACTACCACCCAAATAAGTGAGGTGACAGCATAATGACCCCAAAAAAACAATATTTTATTACAGAGAGATAGGTGAGTAGTAAAGCATTCTCACTTTATAAAAATCCATATAATTTCAATTTGCAACTGTATCTTTTAAAATAATGAAAAACAGTTATATAGGTGGAAAGCAAATTAATGTTATTTTATTAATTTAGATAATCTCTTTAACCATAAATACCTAATTACTTATATACATAGGTCTAGATTACATAACTACCATAGGAAATCCTGCAAGGCTGATACATAGCTACACAAGATCTTACATGATAATTTAAGTAGCTATTACATGGCTCCACATAAGAACTTACTGATATGTCGTCAAGGGGTTTGTCACATAATAGAAAAAGCACAACGGTTCTAAAATGTTAGGTTAGGTTAGTAGGGGGAGGAAGGTTTTCAACAGGCCTCAGGGCCAGCATAGGTAGGTATTGATCACAAAATTCAGGAAGCACAAAACCCAGCTACTGCATGAAGGAATTTGTTCTCCTCCTGAATTCCATCTATGACCTCTTGCATGTCTTCAATGCAGGCCGTAAGGTTAGAGCTGGTCAGAGGACTAGAATGTAGAGAGAGGTGGCAGGAGAGGTTAGCGCTGTGGGTGTGCACATCGGGGACATAAAGAGTGTGAAGCACCTCTATGATGACTACCTGGTCATAGTCAATAGGAAAATGGGTGAGAAAGATTAAAAAAAGTGGAACAATGACATTTACACATTAAGAAACTGTACATATGCATAATTTTGTTTTTGTCTTCAGCTTTTTCTTTCTTTTTTTGGCCTCCACACAGAGCATTCCAAAGCTTTGTCATACTATTTTTAATTTTACAATGACAGTTGCTGTGTGTAAGTGAATGGAATTCCCTTCTCCTAGGTTATAGTCATTCTGGTATACTGAGCAGATGAATAAAATACATAGGTGTTATGCATCATTACCATTAGTTCAATTTTAGATATTACATTATCAGAGTATACCTTCTCCAGATGTATAGTTATTTTGGTGTACTGACCAG
The DNA here is from genome assembly GCA_027410445.1 of Discoglossus pictus. Lineage (NCBI taxonomy): Eukaryota > Metazoa > Chordata > Amphibia > Anura > Alytidae > Discoglossus > Discoglossus pictus. Next base: position 87,267,847 of record CM050163.1, read on the forward strand.
TTTTAAGTGCTATGCCTTTTTCTTTTGTTAAGGGTTAAATAGATTTGTGATGGGTTTCATGTCAACGTTATGTCCCGCTGGGATCAGATTGCACAACAACAATTATATTTGTGCATAGTCTTATTACTTTGGTGATATAGTCACAAAGCCTTACAAGAACAAGATTGTTAGGAAACTCTTACGGAAGCTATGTAAACACACACTATGGCCCTCATACAATTGCAATTTGGCCAATTGAATAGGGGTCTAAATAAGCACATAGCATATTTTTTTTAAAGAAGTTTTTAGTTAGTGAAAACCTTGCTTTTGGATAGATGTTTACTAACTAAAAACTTATTTAAAAAAATATGTTATGTGCTTATTTAGACCCCTATTCAATTGGCCAAATTGCAATTGAATGAGGGCCTATATATATAAGCATAGGCACTAGAGATTAACAGACAATTGTTTGAAAAAAAAAATCAATTTTTAAAGTATGGAACAAATTTACATTATCAAAGGATATCCCCATCAAGTATGTGCAGTGCAATATGGATAAAGTACTAGTAGCACAGTAACCAGATTAATCAGTATACCTGAACAAATCCTAGTAATTTAAACAGTTGTCAGGCAATAAAGATGCTGATTGTTCACCTAACCTTTTGGATTTAGCCCAAGACTTTAAGATGCTAGTGTCCAGGTATGATTTTGAAAGTTTGTAAAGTTTAAAACTGTAAGTAAATTTTGTTCTCAGGTGCACATCTTCACTCCTTTGTTTATGATCATGTTTTTAAACTGTATGTTTGCCTATGCTGTAAAACTGTAAATGATGGCAAAACTAAATTACAAAATGAACCTCTTTTTATTGTTGCAGGTTGTGGAACAGGGAAGTATCTCAGCGTTAACAGTGAGATATATAACTTGGGCTGTGATTATTGTGAGCCTCTAGTAGAGATTGCAAGGAATAACAAACTGGAAGTCATGGTGTGTGACAACCTCAATCTTCCTTTTAGAGACCAGTGCTTTGACACTGTCATCTCAATTGGAGGTAAGACATGTATGCCTATTACTTTCTGTAAGAGATACAACATGTAACCTATTGCATTCTAGTACACCCCAATTTTTTTAACATTACTATATTTGTATCTAATAACATTAATCAAATATTATGGAAAGTAAAATCTGTTCTATATTATTTTAATATTTATTGAGCAAATTTTGATTTTGATTTTGCATTATTCAATAGCTTAAGTTGAAAGGGCTACCATAACTCTCAAGCAAAGATTTGAGTATAACAAATACAGACTTTAGAAAATAATGTGCTGCTCCTCACATCTTTTTCACAGTTCTTATTGTTGGTGTTTGAGTGTGATAACATAAATCTTGACTAATTCAAGGATGTTGGTAGTGTAGAAGGTAACTCCAGTTTATGTTCTCTCTAACTATAAAGAAAATACATGGGTGTATATAGCATTTAGCAGTACTGGAATTACTTCACGCTAACATCACACTAACAATAAAGATTAAAGAAAAACAAAATATGCACTTCCCAAACAAAACCAACCGACCTAATGTTAAAATCCCTGGATGTCTCCTGACTGTCTAAACTTGAATTAATGATTAATCATTGTTAGGTGCCTAACACCAATCAAAACGTATTAAAATAGACAAATTACAAGATAGAAAACTAAAAACTCACTTTTACTGGAATGGACCATGGCACTATTTAAACGTAATGAATTAAGGACTTTTCTACTGATTGAACATCCAAACAAAAATTAAGTGAGAGGAGTGGGAGTCTCTGGAAAAGAATAGCATTGAATATAAATCATATGATCTTGGTGGATTCTTCTGCCTGGATGCTCTGTAGTAGATACCCCAATTCTTACAATTTTTTTTTACTTTAGATAGAAGGAAAAATAAAGAATTGGATGTTTATATGTTTATGAAAGTCCATTCATTGCTAAAAATAGTTTAAAAACAAAAATTAGCTACACATTAAACAAATTTCTTGTGGGCTGTAACGTTTAGAAATAGTTATACCTTTCCCTTCCCCAGTGCCTTATTGGGAACCTCACAATTTTATCAGTCTATGAGTCTCATTCAGTTGACGTTTCGGGGCGATCCGGTAGCCCGTTAGTGAGGTTGCAAGTTAATTTGCTATTTAATTGGCGTCTTTTTCAGGCTCCAAACAGGTTACGAGTTACAGCTTTAAAAAATTGTGATGGTAAAACCCGTAACTTACAACCCTTTGATCTTTCACTTTTGCAAGAGTTACGATGGCTAAAATTACAAATCACTATTCAATTGCTCAATTTCCCCAAGCCCGCAAATGTTTTCACACCCGTAAATGGCAAAAGAAGGAGAAAATCCTGCGAGTGCTAGAGAGGACCCACAAGGGGGTTCAACACCTATTCGTAGCACTGTAAATGCAAATAAAAAATCACTACTGCACTGTAAATAACAGAGAAAGCCTGCAAATCGGGAGTAAATTAAATGTATTTTTATGTGTCATTTCGGGGTAAAATGATCTTGGGTATCAATGAGTTAATACATATCAGGCCACCCATTTAGACTAGAACAGTATTGGCATCCATTTTCATAATTCTTTATTTTGCGGGTTTGAAATGGGAGGTTACTGACTTGCTTAATTGATCATGTTCCCGCCATGAACTGCTATGAACCAGTGCATGATTTGCAGTTTCAGCTTTAGGACAGTAACCTGCGGGCTTGAGCAATTGAATAGCATAATAATCAGAGACGAACGGGAGCCTGCAACACACCCACAGACATACGTCCTACAGCGATCAAGTTGCAGGCTTGCAATTGAATAGAGGCCTATGCTAATAAGAGTTTTTTCCTCAAAAAGCCTGTTCCACCACTATGAAGGTTTCCTCCCATTTCAATAAAATTGAGTTTTTAGGTTTCTAACTTGTTTATTAATTTTATTTAACACTAAAAAAAACACGTTTAAAGGGATTCTGTCACCTCAAAACCAATGTTTTTTTATTATTCTTAAAGAGCATGAAAAACTGGCTATATGCTGAGTTTTTCATTTTTTTCTAAAGTGAATCAATCCTGGGAAAAAATGTGTTGTTGTTGCTTTGATTATATGCAGATGAGCAGCTCACGCATATGAAATAGCCGCTTTGATGTGCTAATTAGGATTACAGTTTGCTTGTCTGTCTCTGTAATGACCAGAATAAAGTCTTGCAATGTTATCTGTTAGTTAGATCCCTACCCCACCCTTACCAAGCACTCTAAACCAAAAAAGTACAATATATTTAATTTTTAATGCTTTTAAAAATTAAATCAACTACACTTGGGATGATACCGACCCTTAAAAATAACCCTCAATACAGAGACACAGAATAAGATGGATTCCACAAAGAAATTCCGCAGTATCATTTAAGACTAAGAATATAATTGTGATCATGAATTTTGAAATAGAGACAAGATAATCACACAGCTGTTGATATAGGTGTGTTCAGGCTGAGGGTTTATCACACAGTGCAATCAACGATTGATTACTCATTTTAATAAAATCATAGTGAACCTAAAAGCTGTTTACATGTATGGTCTGCTCTGCTGGAACACTACTGTGATACTTTAAAATGAAGAAAGGACCATCACACCGATGCACAATATCCATTCAGCTGATATATGTATAAAAGGTAGTGTGTTGGGAGCCAGTCAATGTTCACTTAAAGGGATTCATTCATCCCAAAAGCAAGTTCTTTTTATTTAAATAAAGTAAAACATTCTTATGATAATCACAATTGTTTGTGCTGTATTATTTGGCAGATGAGCAGCAGTACTTGAATACTAGTTAGCTGATTTATTTGTTCAAATTAGTAACACAGTATGCTTGTTTGTTTCTGTGATAGCAAAAAGAATGTACTTTTTCACTATTTTCATATACATGGATCCTCTCCTCACTTAATAGGGGCTCTAAGCTACAAATGAGCACGAGGCTGCACATTAGCATAAAAAAAGCAACACAAAAATATTGAATCACAGCAATAATTTACTGAAAATAATCTAGTACAAATTATAGCCCATATCAGTGCTCCTTAAGATGAAACCAATTTGGTATTGAGGTGATTATAAAAGGTACTTTTATTTAATTGAAGGGCCACCTAATTCAGCACAATTTGGAGCACACCACTGTAAAGTTATCATACAAATATGTTGAAATACTTTTTGAATTTTTGAAATACCTGCATTTTTCACAGATAAATTAATATGAAATCTCTGTTTATATGAGTCACTGGCTGGCCCGAGACAGACCCTTCACAAATGTATCTGTGCAAAGAAATGAATGTTGAAATAAAACAAAATATGCAGTTGGTATGTTAACATTTCCTGCTGCATTCCTGAAGTTCATAAAAAATATAAACTTTTGTGTTCACTGAGCCGAGCCTTCACCGCTTGGTGTTGATAGATGTTCTTAATCATGAAACAGTCAGGAGTGTGTTTGTAAACAGACCTAACACCTTCGATTTTTAGCTGTTATTAGTGTACTTAAAAAAAAATACTGTATATACTCGAGTATAAGCTGAGTTTTTCAGACCTTTTTTTAAGGCTAAAAAGGGCCCCCTCGGCTTATACTCGAGTCACTCTTCTCCCCCCCCCTGTGTCTCTCTAACCCACCCGTGTCTCTCTCCCCCCCGTGTCTCTCTACCCCCCTGTGTCTCTCTACCCCCCTGTGTCTCTCTACCCCCCTGTGTCTCTCTACCCCCCTGTGTCTCTCTAACCCCCCCGTGTCTCTTTCCCTCCCCCCTCCTCATCCTCAACCCCCCCTCCTCATTATAAACCCCCCTCCTCATCATAAACCCCCCTCCTCATTCTAACCCCCCCTAAATACCTCCCCCTCTCCCCTCACTTACCTGCTTCTGCTCCGGCCTCCGCTCCTTCTTGACCCGGCGCGCATGTGACGTCTGCCGGCACCCGGTATATGTTAGTGACGTCACATGCGCGCCACGCCATTAGCATAAACCGGGTGCCGGCACCCGGTATATGCTAATGACGTGGCGTGCATGTGACGTCACGACATTAGCATATACCGGGTGCCGCCCCCCGGTATATGCTAATGACGCGGCGCGCATGTGACGTTACATCCGAGCCGGGTCAAGGAGCGGAGGCCGGAGCAGAAGCAGGTAAGTGAGGGGAGAGGGGGAGGTATTTAGGGGGGTTTAGGTTGAGGGGGGTTTAGGTTGAGGAGGGGGGTTGGGGTTGAGGGGGGGTTGAGGTTGAGGAGGGGGGTTGAGGGAGGTTGAGGAGGGAGGTTGAGGATGGGGGGTTGAGGAGGGAGGTTGAGGAGGGAGGTTGAGGATGGGGGGTTGAGAAGGGAGGTTGAGGAGGGGTTAAGGATGGGGGTGTTGAGGAGGGGGGTTGAGGAGGGAGGTTGAGGAGGGGGTTGAGGAGGGAGGTTGAGGATGAGGAGGAGGGGGGTTGAGGTTGAGGAGGGGGGTTGAGAATGGGGGGTTGAGGAGAGAGGATGAGGATGGGGGGGTTGAGGAGGGGGTTGAGGATGGGGGGTTGAGGAGGGGGTTGAGGAGGGAGGTTGAGGAGGGGGAGGGAGGTTGAGGATGAGAAGGGAGGTTGAGGATGAGGAGGGAGGATGAGGAGGGGTTTCAGGATGAGGAGGGGGTTGAGGATGAGGAGGGAGGTTGAGGATGAGGAGGGAGGTTGAGGAGGGGGTTGAGGATGAGGAGGGAGGTTGAGGATGAGGAGGGAGGTTGAGGAGGAGGAGGGAGGTTGAGGAGGAGGAGGGAGGTTGAGGATGAGGAGGGAGGATGAGGAGGGAGCATTAGGAGTGGGGTTGAGGAGGGTGATAAGGGAGGGGGGAAGAGACACAGGGAAGGGAGAGGTTGGAAGAGACAAAGGGAAGGGAGAGGGGAGAAGAGACACAGGGAAGGGTGAGGGGAGAAGAGACACGGGAGAGAGAGGGGGGCACAAGAGGGACACAGGGGGCAGCACATTTCCCACCCTCGGCTTATACTCGAGTCACTCATTTTGCCCAGTATTTTGTGGTAAAATAGGTGCATCGGATTATACTCGGGTCGGCTTATACTCGAGTATATACGGTAGCTCATTTTAACATACAATCTTGTGCTCTTTCACACTATGGAGAGTACTTATAGTGAGGTCAAAGGCCCTTTAAATAGTATAGTAATAGTAGTAGTTACCTTATTGTAGATTTGATCATACCACAGAATGCCAACAGAATTACAGTAAGATCACTACATGTGATTCTATTTTGTTGTGTGATTGTAACTAGGCTAATTTAATGTGATTTTGATAATGTGTACAGATTTTTCTCTGCGGGTCTGTCCATGATTTTTTATATTTCAAGTTGCTCAGCTGTGCTTAAAGGAAAAAAAACATTAGCAGCTTTTCTTTCACATCATAAAACTAGGGCAGTTTTAAATAGCATCGTTGCAATAAATCCTGAACTCTGTTTCCTCTTTTTCCTAGTGATTCATCATTTTTCCACAAAGCAAAGAAGAGTGAGAGCAATAAAAGAAATGGCTAGGATTTTACTTCCAGGGGGTCAAATTATGATGTACGTTTGGGCGATGGAACAAAAGAACCGACGTTTTGAAAAACAAGATGTATTTGTACCTTGGAACAAAGCATTATTGTCTCGCCATCCCTCGGAAAATAACCAGCCTGAAAGTAAAATGAGTACTAAGCTGGAAAACATAACCCAGAAGCAAACAACAGGAGACAAAACTAACCATATAAATAATTTTAGTCAAAGTCTTGATTCAAATCAATCCAACAACCGAGGCAATATCATTCAACCCGAAAACTGCTATGTTAAGTTTCCAAATGATGAAAATAGGCTATATAATGCCATAGGGAGATCTATTCGCTCATGGTTTTTTTCTCGATCGCTTGATGAATCTTCTTTAAGACGGCAACTTGAGAAATTTAAGTCTCTAAACCCTGTAGATGGCTGGACAAAAAACACCATATCTGTTCAACCTTCTCGACATTGCAGCTTAGACCTTGGGAATCAACGATTGTTATTAAAAGACCACAGTTTAGAAGATGATGAAGTATTTATTAAAGGTGAATCAAACAAAAAGACCCAGTGGTTCCTCACCTTAGACTCCACACAAAATGAAAATGGAAGGCTTTGTGGTGTGGTTCAAAATGGCACCAATGAAGCTTCTTATCAGACAGTAGCGAAATACTGTAGTTGTATATGTAGTAATGAAACAGAGAAATCTACACAAAGTAAAGTCCTTCAGAGAACTTCAACAACAGAATCAAATGATTCTATTTTGGATGAAACCATTGCTGCTGGTGATCAGGAGACAGACATTCTCGACTCCAATGCCTATATGAGATATTATCATGTGTTTCGTGATGGAGAACTTTGCAATATTTTGGAAAATGAGGTGCCTGAACTTAGAATTATAAGTTCGTGTTATGACCATGGCAACTGGTGCATAATTGCAGAAAAAAAATAGCAATGTTCAGAAATGATTTGTTCAAGTAATAGAATAGGAACAACTCTACTGTGTTTTGTAACTGTGGTGAAACACAAAATTTAGATTTTAAATTTAGTTTTAAATGTATTTGTTTTATGTCCTAATAATTACTTGAAAAAACACTATAAAATAGCTATATGGTTTTGAACCTGATTTTTAAAATGCCTGCAGAAGAACAGCAGGTTGTAGTTTTAATTAAAAAATGACAGAATTAAGCAATATATATGTTTTTCTATTTAGCACTAATTTTAGAACTTGTGGATAAGGATTTATTTACATGTATTAGCTGTTGTATGGTTCTATATAATAGTATTCTTTATTGTAAAAAGTTGTTTAAGAATAACCCCCCCTTCATTTCTATATTGAATATTTGGAAGACCCCAAGCACTGGATTCTGTTCTAAGGGGATATGGATTTTAAGTAAGCTAAAATATTACAAAATAATGTGTGCTTACAAGAGATTACAGTAAGGCCTACGATATTTATATAATACACATGTTTAATCATTGTGTTCTTGCATCTGGAATTTATCCCATGATGTGATATGCTATTATTTTTATAGTCATCTATTGCAGAGCTGTGAGTATTGTAGGTTATGTTTTTCAGATCCCAGTCTATAAATTATAAATTGCTCCATAGTTGCAACAAGTATCTTAGAGACCTCATGCGGCCCTCAGGCACTTCTTATTAATGCCGCCATTACCAATTTACAATTTTTTTTACCAGTAAAACAAATAGCTGAAAACTATTGTGTGACCATTTTGGGGACCTGACATTGGTCTAGAGAGACAATGTTTCTGGGCACTTCCATATTGGACTTGTGCAGTAACAAAACAAGGTCCCTTCCAGATAATTAATCCTACTAAGAAAAAAAGCAAATGTTCCCCCCAATTAAAGCAAAATTGATTTTAATAATTACAGATTTTTTAAAGATATTTTGTAAAATTATTAAATCTTCAACAAAGCATTCTATATATACCTTATAAAATTTCAACCCCACCAAAAGGCCCTACATTGCTCTGTACTGCAATATATTGGTAGCCACTTGCATATTGTAATAATATATTGTTGTCAACTTTTTGGTTTTGCCCACCGCATACTGATTAAGTTCCAAAGGGTCTTGCAACAGTTTGCAATATAGGTCTCACTGGCAATGAAGTGTTCTGGTCAGCAGACTAGACCTTTTCTAGTGACTGCAAAAACTATGAGGCTTGGAAAGTATGTCTGTAATTATTGTAATAGCTGAGAGCTGTCCTGGGCTGAGTTCAAAATCAAGGTGCATTGCAGAATTGACAGATTTAATGCATTAGTTACTGTACATACCTGACAATTGTAATTTATTTAAAAAATCCAGCACTTCTAACCACAAACAACATAATTTGACACACACCAATGAGCTTTCTGTCACAAACTACAGTGTATAATATTTTTAGACTATTTTCCTTCACTGTAAAAATATAAATATCTGACAGTATGGGGCCCTTATTTGCCTTTCCTCCATTCATGTTAGTGTTCTGTGTCTACTATGAGGTGTCTACTATGTGTCTTATCCTTGCTGATTATTTCCTCCTTTGATCTATCAATCTTTGTTTTACATTGACCAGACCAGGGGAAGCAACCTACAGTATGGTTCTAAAACCAAATTGTAGCTTAGTACAGAACAAACTATTACTCCTCTGTAATCCTCAGTAGTGGAATGGTAAATGCCACCCATGCAGCAGAATGCAAGAAAACTAAAGAAGTAGCTGCTTTCTCATTGCTGGGCAGTCTCCAATTAAAATCCCACATACTGGCCCATTGGTCTTTCAATTTGATTAGTGATTTCAGTTTAGTGTCAGTTTGCTTAATCTTTTATGTGTTCATTGCAATTAAACATTTTGCCTTTTTGGAGCAAAAAAATTGAAGACCTGAAATGCTCTTGGCCTACTCTCTTAGTTTGTTAGGGTTAGTTATGCTATTAATTATTGTTAATTATCATTAATGTTAAGCTATTTATTTTCAGTTATATATTTCCTATTTCTAGACATCTTTCTTTGAATTTTAACATAATTTAGTTTTTTTGCTATAATAGCTGCATCCCCTTGGATTAGACTCTGCCTCCTCCATTTCCTTGTCTATCTTTGATTTCCCTTGCCCATGTTCTTTAGTATTTTCTCTAGCTCTGAATTGTTGTTACAGTGTAGGCTACTAATGGAACGTCTGTCAAGCAAATGGGTGGAAATGCTGGATTCCAAATTAATATAGATTAAGAATTCCTGGGGTAGGCTATCATGGCTGTTCATCGTAGCTCTCTAAATTTAAAAACTCTTCGAATTTCCCTGATAATGTATTTGCTACCTCATCTCTAACACCTACACATCTATTTCTGTAATGTGATGCAGTGTTACAATATTTAGTGTACAGGAAAACATTAAAGTTAAGAAGAATCATGGGATCGTTACAAGATCTTCTTTTTTTGAACATTTAGTTCAACTAAAATCCTTACTTCGACAATTAAATCAGATATGTGAACGAATGGATTCATAAATGAATTACAAATTGTAATGTGTATTGATATTGTGCAGTGCACACTCAATAAATTCTCTGGCAAAGATATTGTTTATTTATGTACATGAGTGTCAATGTTCCCATAAAAGCATTGATTTTTTTTCAGTACACATTTCAATATTCTGGTGTTGACATTTGCAGTTTATCAATAAGCACACAAATATGGAGAAAATGAAAATCAAGAAAGCAAAACAATCAAGAACGTCTTGAGAAATCCATTTTCTTAGCAGTTACCAGTAAATAATAATATAAATAGCTATATGAGCTTTGAGAACTGGCTGCCAATAGGCTTAGTTTTAAAGGACCACTGTATCTAAGGTTTTTTTTAAGACAAAATGCCTGCGTAGGCAGTATGCCAAAGAATGATAATTGAGTATATTATTAAAAAAATAGACATATTTATTGCATGTCATCTTTTGTTACTATGTCAGGAAAGTTTCTATTTAAATTATGGGGGTATGCGCATTTCTGTGCACAAAGCTGTCTCTCAGCTCACTTACAGAGCCTAGAGGAACAGTATGCACTAATACACACCCCCATAATTTACATCGAAGTGTCGTAGAGTGACACATGCATTGCTTGATCTTAGCTACAAATGGAGTTACATGGAATAATAATAAAACTTTTAAAAATAATTAAGATTAATAAAAAAAAATAATAATAATATATATATATATATATATATATATATATATATATATATATATATATATATATATATATATTCTCAGTTTTAAATCTTTGGCATAATTCCTACATGGGCAGTATGTATTATTTAAAACAGTCTGTAGGGGTTTAAGGCAGTTTGTTTGAGGTTAGAGATAATAATAGTATGACAACAGCCCGGCTTCCCCTGATTCCACTGGCCACACCAGGACTTTTATTATTATTATTATTATTATTATATTTATTTATATCGCGCCAACATATTCCGTAGCGCTGTACAGGGGTTGAGTACATAGCAGAAAACAAATTAAACACCTTGTAAAGAATGGAGGGCCCTGTTTTTGAGCATAAAATCAAATGTACATAGAGCTTGTTTCCAAGGCCTGACACAAGATTGAAAACTCTCAAACTTACAATCTAAGGGATGACTTATTGTCTGCGATTTTGAAGATTGGTTCAGGTTTAAAACTTTCCTTGCTGTTAGTACTGCTTGCGTGTTTCATATTATTGTTATCATTATCTTTTATTATTTTTTATTTGTAAAGTGTTGTACAGGGGATAAGAACAAGAAAAAATACAATATTAACAAACCGCAGATAATGGAGGGCCCTGTTTTGAGTATGTAATCTTTCAAGAAAGTGCTTTTTCCAAAGCATCCCTTCAAGTTTAGAAACTCGCTTTTTACAAGCTGGAAGAGGCAGAAACCTGGTGAAGTATAACAGATAAGGAATAGCAAGGGTCAGGAAGTAAGTGAAAATTTACTTAGGTTGGAAGGTGTGCAATGTTAGAAAGGTTTTTCATTTAGTAGAAGAGGGAATGGATCTGATAAAAAAGAGTAATTTCAGGTGAATGACTCTAGTATGGAATATGTTTTCTGCCTCTAGTGGTCAGAAAATATAACCTGTAAATGGGAAAGTCAGATGTGTGTGCCAGTAAATGTTATCCCTTCAGATTATACAAGTGTGTCAGCTGTATTATATAAAGGCAAGCAGTTTCCAGTGATCCAGCCACCCTGTGTTCCAGTCTGAAACTGCAGCAGAGATACAGTCCCTTCACAAATACACATAATCCTCAGAGGAGAAGACCTAACCGGTGGGATCCTCAGCATTGGCCGGTCCAACTGCTCTTTCCTCTTGACAAACTGGTGGTAACAGGGAGATCGATGCTAACTAAGGAATATGTCCAGTGCAGAGATAATTAACTCTGTCCAGAAAGCTCAGTATGAAATCATGAATATGACTGAGCTCAGAGAGGCACTGCCAGCCGGGGAGGTTCATGTCCATACCCTCACACCAGGGATTGGATGAGGAGCAGGAGGTATCTTAGAAATCTGGTGCTACCCCTAATGAAGACTCCAGCCATGACAATGTCTTGATCAGTGGTGGGGAGTATGAGGTGACGAGGAGGTACCATTGCTAGGAGAAAGGTTAACCACAAGATGGAGATCCTGAGGTTAGGGACCAAGAAGTTCACCAGAGAGAGAACCTAGAGGCTAGCCAGCCCTACAGATCCAGTCGCCATGCTCCTCCAGCCGACCGATGACCCCAAAAGCTCCCTTACAAAGCCTTTGTCAGGTTCAGTTATATCAAAGGGGCATTGATAGGTTCCTGAAAGATTTTGAACTTCAGTGCAGTTTACAAAGGGTTGAACTCAAGGATTTGTTAAGGCTGCTGGATGGACTATTGAGTGGGCAAGCCAGTATTGCCAATTGGCCGTGTCCACACAACATGGCTGAGGATTATGAGGAGGTGAAGAGCTCATTACTGCAGTGACTATCGAGCAGTACCAGTTCAGGTATGTGACATGAGGGAGCCAGGAGTTTTTGCTGAGCTAACCTTGAAGTTCAGACATGCCTGCGAGGGTTTGTGAAATGGTTAGCAAGTAGAGTCCAAGGAAGATGAGGTCATGGTTGTTGGGGTCCGGCAGCAGCTGCTACAATTGTCCACTCCAACATTCAGAGCCTGAGTCCAAGACCAGCAACCTGCCACAGCAAAATAGCCGGGCTAATCATTTGGCAGACTAGTACATGGAGACCAGTGGGGAAGGATGACGGCCTCCCTCAGCCAGTGGCCAGCATCCAGCTGCATCACTTTGATCAATGCTCCCCATCTCCGCTCTCCAACCCTGCCAAGAAGTTCAACTAATTAATTAATAGTTAATCCGCATATTGCAGATCAGAGGAGATCTTAAAAGGTTGAACTTGATGGACTGAAAGTCTTTTTTCAACCTTAAATTCTATGTAACTATGTAACTCTGACCTCTCCCACCACTGGCCTCTGCATCTTTGGCCACTAATCCCCAAGCACCCAAGAGAGAAGAAGCTTGCTGGGAGGTGGCCCACATTAGGAGGGATTGCTTCAGATAATGAATTGGAAAACTTTGGGATTCCCATCCCCCATTTGTGTGTGTGCGAGGGGGTGACAGAGCCTGCAGCCACAGAAGAATAGTATTACAACTGGGTGGAAGAAGACTCACAGTATGAGGCTTGAGTCTTTGTAGCCACTCGTGATTACCAAAGCGACACATCCAGATCATTACAGAGGGGCAAGCCAGCTGAGGATTTAAGGAATACTGGGTCCTGTCTGACCCTCATCCACCCAACATTGGTGAGCCTTTCTGCCCAGCTCAAGAAGAAGGTGGATATTGTAGTTGTAGTTGCCGGCGACCAGCAAATGACCATTCACTGGGCCTGTGTCCATACTGATTGGGGCACAGAGCAGGGCAAGTTGTAACTACAAGTTATAGTCATGTCAGGCAGATGCTTTACTAGGCAATGATTTGAGCCCTATGTTGTGTTTGGAGTGTTAATATGTGGTCATTGTGACCAGAAGCCAAGCCAGGAAGCAGCAAGCCTTGCCAACCCACCCTGTAGTAGTCAAGATGCAAACTGGAGGAAAGTACAGCTCTACTAGCCATTGCCCATGCCAACCCATCAGGAGGCATGATGGTAATTGCTGCACTTGCCAACGCCTGGCCCCGGCCTTTTACTGTCCAGGGGTGTCTCAAGATGTCACTTATTTCTTGTGATACTTGTAAGTCCATGCCCATTATAGAAGTTGCCTTCCACTGAGTTGCTGTAGATAACATTGCCACCTTGCCAAGTCGAGTAAATCTGATAACATACAAATCCTCACTGAATTATTACACTGTAGTGGCTGATCCCTTGGTACCAATTTTTTGGTTTGGGTTCCCAAGTGAAATTTTACGAGATCAGGGTACTCACATTATGACCCAACAGTTGTGGCAAAGCTGTGGAGTGACCCAGTTCCGGTCGACCAACTAACATCTCCAGACCAATGGCTTGAGTGAGAGGTTCAATAACCTTTGTGAACCAGAGAAGGACTGGGAGAAACTTCTTCCCTACATCCTCTTCACCTACAGAGACCACCCTTAAGAGTCCACAGGGTTCTCCACCTGTAAGCCATTGTATGGACAGAGAGTGAGGAGGCCATTGGACCTGTTGTAGGAGCCTTTTGAAGGGGTTATCAGGGGGTGGAACGCCCAGAAGTGTTTGACAATGAATACTGACTCCCTGGAGTCCCTAGTGCTTTGCACTTGATTGTTAATTAATTTTTATTATTATGGGACTATTAAAAATGAAAAAATCGCCGCTACTTCAGTGAGTTAAAATTGATAATAGAGGATATGTTTGATACTGAAATTGTCAGCTGCAAGAAAAGTATAATGTCAGATTATATGACATTTATACTGCTTAAAAGAAAACCTAAATTATGGCATATAATCCAGATTTTCAATATGTCATATTCACAGACACTGTGACCATATTTTAAAGATAATCCTCATATGTGCAGAAACTGCTAATCATAGGATTATATGGTTAGCGGTTTTAAATAATCCACGTCAGTATCAAAAAACATAACTTTAACTAATAAAAACAAAAAAAGTGATGAAATTTTTTTAAAACAGAGATGGAAGGAGAGGCTTAAGGAAGAAGGAGACCAAAGCAGTAAATAGTTAATTGCTGCATGAGCAGTTCCACAGCACAATATGCCCTATGTTTAGATAAATTAATTTAGGCCATCCCAATGCTTTTCAGACTTTTGATGGTCTGTGTTCAATACATTACTGCAATATACTTGCTGTTTCATTCAAGAAAAAGGGGTTGCCAGTGACTTGTTGCCTTCCTTAGTCCTTCCTCTCCTCCAGAGTCCCGACGGCTACCGTTTCACCCCTACACAGGGCTTAGTCATGGGGTAACTGACACTGATTCAGAGCATGTATTTAAGCTCCCGGCACTTCCGGGTTTGCGTCAGTAGCGACGCTACTATTGAATGAATCTATTGAATGAAAAAACTTTATTTAAACTTGTTGAATGGCTAGTACTTCCGGGTTTGCATAATCTGCATAATCACATGACGTAATGACGTCACTATGCCATTTGAAAGTGTCTAACTTTATCAAATTGGAGCAGTTAACTTTATTCATATTTTGACATTGTCAAACTTTATTAATTGGTACAATAAGGACATTTCAACTTATTTTGTTGGTAGTAGAGTGTGACTACACTATACAGCAAATATTACTTATTGGCTTTCATTAATCCGTAGCCTTTCGATTACAGATTATGCGTAACTTCCATGTTTTACTGACATCATGATGACAGACTAATTTACTGTTGGCTGTGTCTAAGAAGTAAATTACGGGCTTGCTTAAATATTGTCAGATCATATCATCACGCCCCCTGAAATCCTACTTAAAAGGGCATGCTTTACGTGTGGGGCTTTAAGTCTTAAATTGCGAGCTTGAGTCAATAGAATGTATCTAGACATTTAGAGAAAAAATACCTGTAGCAAAAATGATGGGTTAGAGGCATCTGCGGGCTTTTAATAGAATAGGACTCATTGATTTTAACTCCTATTTATACAGGGAAGGAAAACAAGATTTCCATATCCTAAAAAACTACTGTGACAAGGGGCAGAGTCTACCTAGGAAGTTATATTTCCTAGAGACCGGGTGCCTGCACTTTCAAAGAAGAATATTGAACGACGCGGAGGCTGCACAGGCTCCCTGGGTCAGCCTGTAGCGTCACGTGACCCAGCGGAGCCTGTGAGGCTATTAGCCAATCAGGAGCGTCGGGGGGCGTGTCGGAAGCCCGTTTCGCGCCATTGAACACAGCAGCGCGGTCTCCCGACTGGATGGACGGAGGTCTGAGGTCCTGCAGCATTAAAAATACAGTAGGAAGGTTTAATTACTGAGATTTCACCCCAGCTTACCAGCATATAAGGGGATATCACTGTTGAGGCTATCCCTGTCTGTTTTTGTGTTCTTTTCCTCCTCCGTTTTTTGTGTCTGTGTGTGTCACTGTCTCCCTGTGGTGTGCTGTGCCTGTGTGTGTTCCTGTGTCTGTGTGTGCCTGTCTTGGTGCTTGTTGTGCCCCCTGTTTGTTCCCCTGTTAGCTATTTCCATGGATCCAGAGGGCTTAGAGGCCTTACTGGCTGAGGTTAGGACCCGTGCCTTAAGCCAAGGGGTCAGGTGGGTGCAGGACAGGCTGGGACCTCCCATGCCTTCTGCGCTTGGAGCTCAGCACATTGTACAGGAACAGCCTGCGGTGGCTGGTGTCCTAGCCAATCCTGATGCCTCCAGGGAAATTTTTTCCCATCCCACCACTGTAGGGCTGCCAGACCCACGTCCATCAGGTAGCAGAGGCACCAGAGATGGGGGGGTTACAGGTCAGGGCGGCCGGGACCCCATACCCCCCAGGCAAGCGAGCGCCAGGACCACGGGCGGTGGGGGTGAGGGCCTAGCAATCCGGCCACCACCTGCCAACTTGCCTAAAGGTCCTAGGCCGCGACAAAGGTCGCGAAACACCCCTCTAACACCCCGCAAGGGGGGTGCAGGGGGTAAGAGAAAAGCCGGGAGTCCTAAAAAGGCTCCTACAGGCCCTCACGGTGCCAAGCAGACGGTCCCTGGGGTTTCCCTAATTAACAGTGCTTCTGGTACTTTACAGGGACGCCCAACTGGCAGCGAGAGGAGCATGGCGACGACGAGAGAGAGAAGAGATGGGGTCATCAGAGAAATGAACAGCCAAGACAGCATGGTCATGATTGATGACATGCCTGTGACAGCGGCAGTGGCGAGGCTAGGACGCCCCACTCGAGCTAAGAAGGCTACGAGCAGGTACAGTCCGCTGCTATTTACGCACACACCGCTAAGGCGTAGCAGAGTAGAGACTGAGGGCGATACGGTTAGGCCACAGCGCAAAGGGTCCAAGACTGACCAACAGCTGGATATTCCAACGCCCGAGGAAGTCTCAGGGGGCCCCCTACAGGGGGCGGCGGAGGCAGTGCTAGCCTACTCCAGCCGCGCAAGCTTAGCTGACCAGGACCCTTCCTCAGACGAGGAAAGGGCGGTATGGGCGCTGGCATGCAGGTCGCGGAGAGCTAGTGACTGTTCTTCTTGTACCCACAGATCTAGAAGGAGATCCCGGTCTAGAAGCAGAAGATCTTGTCGGTGCAGCTGTGCTTGCACCGGATCTGAGAGGAGAAGCCCGCGGAGGGCCAGACGGTCAGAGTCCCCGGAGCGTCAGGAGAGATGCGGGGATACTCCGTTGGCCGTATCTACTCCTAAGCTTCCAGAAGCAGGTGAGCGCTCAGAATTGAGCTGCGCAGCAGACAAGGGTGGTTTTATTGGGTCATTAAGGACTCTATTAGCTGCGCATAACATTGCAGTTAGCGAGCGCGACATGGGAGCGTGGATAGGGGGGCTAGCAAAGGGTGCATGGTCCCAGCCAGCAGCGGTAGTGGCGCCAGCGAGCGCGAGCGAGGCGCTAGCTAGCTTGCGCGCGCCCGAGCCGGTAGGCAGCGCAATAGCAGCAGTTGGGAATAACACTGTGGGGGTTACCGACGCAGCCATGAGGCCCATAGTCCTCTGCTCGTTGGATAATTTGGGTGCACACCTTCCACAGGAAGTAAAGGAAAAGATCTGGAGGAGGGAGTTTATAGAGTTGTTTTCCCTTCTTCCTATGTCTAGGCAAACAGACCTGGCCGAGAGGGGCCCCAGGGAGGGGAAATCCTTTGCTAGGCTACCCAGGACATTTGATACCTGGCTGCAAGCATTTTCTATTTGGGCTTGCGTACTGTGTGAGCGGCACCCTGAACAGAGTTCGGGATTGTTCGTCTACATAGACGAAATTCGGAATGCTCACAAGGTTTATGGGGGTACAGCCTGGTGGCGGTACGATGAGGAATTCCGGCAATACTTGGCCTCAAGGCCAAGTATGGCATGGAGCGACAAAGCGGTGGCGTATTGGCTAAATATCATGACACCCATGAGAGTCACGACGCCCTTTCGGAGCGGGGCCGGTGGAGGTAAGGGCCCCACCCACGCCTCAGGAGCAGGTCTTAAGACCTGTTTTTCGTACAACGAGGGGGTCTGCAGATGGGCGCCTAACTGCAGGTTTAAGCATGCATGCTCAAACTGCGGAGGTGAACACCCCCTGTCTAGATGCAGTAGACCCAAAGAGGGAGGCAGGGGCGAGCCTCCTGCAAAGGGGCAAGACGCCCATACGCCTCCCCGCCATGCTGCCGTGGCTAAAGCGCTACGGTAAATTGGCAGGCACCGCCGAATCGGCGCGCCTATTGGAGGACGGTTTCCGAGAAGGATTCCGGATTCCATGTGGGGTCGACATTCAAGGTTTTCTTGTCCCAAACCTGAAGTCGGCTAGGGATTTCCCAGGGGTAGCCAAAGCTAAGGTGCTTAATGAAGTAAAATTGGGGAGGATGGCCGGGCCATTTGCGGCCCCGCCCATCCAGGGTTTAGTTGTGTCTCCTCTTGGGGTGGTCCCCAAGAAGGAGAAGGGTAAATTTAGACTGATCCAGCATCTCTCATACCCCAGAGGCCGTTCGGTAAACGATGGCATATCAAGAGACCAGGCTACTGTGTCTTACGAGTCATTTGACCGGGCGGTCGATTTGGTGAGGAGGAAGGGCCAGGGGGCCCTTATGGCAAAAGTGGACATCGAGGCAGCATTCAGATTGCTCCCCGTGCACCCGACAAGCCATCGGTTGCTAGGGTGCTTCGTAGACGGAAGTTACTTCATTGACTTATGTTTACCCATGGGATGCTCGATATCCTGTGCTTACTTCGAGGCTTTCAGCAAATTTTTACAGTGGGTTGTGAGCATCGAGGCGGGGTACAAGAGTGTTACCCATTACCTGGATGACTTCCTTTTTGTTGGCCCAGCGAGAAACGACGCTTGCCGTTTTATGCTGGAGGTGTTCACCGAAATCTGTACAGAATTCGGGGTACCATTGGCCCATGATAAGACGGAGGGCCCTACGGAACAATTGACTTTTCTGGGGATTCGGATTGACTCCTGCAAAATGGAGTGCAGTCTTCCCTTAGAGAAGGTGGAGGACATGCAAGCCGAGATTACGGCGCTGCGGGGCGCACGGAGGGTGACCCTCCGGCGGCTGCAATCAATATTGGGGAAGTTGAATTTCGCGTGCAGAATTATCCCCATGGGGGGGATATTCTGTAGACGAATGTCTTTGGCTACGGTAGGGATTGCGAAGCCGCATCATTTCCTAACAGTCTCTAAGGCCATGCGTGATGATGCAGAGGTATGGGCAAGGTTCCTTGCAGACTTTAACGGGCGGGTGGTCCTTCAAAAGGAGGGCACCACCAGCGCAGAGCTAGACCTGCACACCGATGGTTCTGGACCGATCGGTTGTGGGGCGTATCTCCAAGGGAGATGGTTCGCTGCGGCATGGCCGGGGGAATGGGAAGAGGCGGGTTTACTGCTGAACCCTACATTCCTGGAGCTGTTTCCTATGGTGGTAGCAGTGCACTTATGGGGTCCTTGTTTCAGGGACAGGCGAGTCATTTTCCATTCGGGTAATAAGGGGTTGGTTGAAGCCGTGAACAACATCACGGCGGCATCCGTACCAGTGATTAGATTGCTTAGGCATCTTGTGCTATGTTGCCTTCGCTTGAACATATGGTTTCAAGCAAGACACGTGACAAAGGTGAATAACGGAATTGCTTACGCCCTCTCTCGGTTTCAGGAGGATCGTTTCAGGGCGCTGGCTCCTCGTGCGAACGCCCTGGGGGAGCTCATCCCCGAGGAGCTCTGGGAGATTGGAGCTGTCAGGTAACGAGACTCGTGAGACAGTCTGTTGCCCCAGCGACGTGGAACGCCTATAGACGCGTGTGGGCTAAATGGGATAGCCTAGTGGCACTGGCAGGTGGTGCCACGACGGAGGACAAGAGCGTAGGGATCTTGCTTTGGTACCTGCTGCGGTGCGCCGAGCAAGGCGAATCAAAACCCGTAGTAGGGAGACAGGTCACGGCGCTTGCTTTTATGTTTAAGCTTGCTGGGCAGAGGGACCTTACTAAGGAGTTTCTAGTGCGCAAAGTGGTGCGCGGAATGTTCAGCGGTGCGCAAAGGCCAGATAGTAGGCGGCCAATAACATTTGCGCTGTTGCTGAGATTGGCTCAGGAACTGGTGGTGGTTTGCAGGGATCCCTTTGAATCTCTACTTTTCCGAACGGCTTTTTCCCTGGCGTTCTTCGGAGCGTTTAGGATAGGGGAGTTAGTCGCGAACAGTAGACACGGTTCGGGGGGTCTGCAATTGGTGGATACCTGCCTCAGGGAAGGTACGGTGGTATTGTGGTTGCGGAGGTCAAAGACTGACCAAGTGGGTAAAGGAAGAGAAGTGGTTCTGCATCAGGTTGGCACAGAGTGTTGCCCATATGCATGTGTAGTGGAGTACCTTAAGCAGCGACCGGTGGGACGGTGTTCGCTGCTGGTCCACGCCGATGGAACGGCACTGTCTGTGTATCAGTTTAAAAGAGTTCTAAAAAGCGCACTGCACCGGCTCGGTTTCAAGCAGTCCGACTTTGGGACACACTCCTTTCGGATTGGAGCTGCCACTGAAGCGGCTAGGTTGGGGTTGCCCGACGCGGCAGTAAAGCGCATCGGGAGGTGGGACTCAGACCGTTTTCGTTCCTATGTTCGGCCAAATGCAGTGGTTTAATGGTGTTGCTTTCTACTTTCAGGGGAACAGAAGCAACTATGGATTGTGGGCCATTCCTACGTGTACTGGGCCCATAGGTTAGCCGCAGTTACCGAAGAAAAGGCACAACTGGGCTTTCCTGTTACGGACTTACGCGTAAGGTGGTGTGGTATTCGGGGTCTGCGTTGGGCGCAGCTCGACGGCATCTTGGAAACGTACGCGCAGCGTTACGGGCAGCCCAGTCTTATCATTTTTCATGCCGGCGGGAACGATTTGGGGGCAGTTTCCATGAGACGAATGCTAAAGGTGATGAGACGAGACATCGAGAAATGGGTGAAGAAGTTCCCTGGCACGTTCCTTATCTGGTCTGAGATGATCAAGAGAAGATCATGGCGTAACGCGCGCGACCCAGTATGTTTAGATAAGGCTAGACAGAAGATAAACCAGCAGATTGCGAGCTTTGTGAGAAAACAAGGTTTCTCGGCCATCCGGTATAAAGATTTCGAACCGGTCGGCGCAGATGATTTTTTCGCAAAGGATAAGGTTCATCTTACGGAAATAGGGTACGAGTTGATGATGTTGGAGTTTAGGGAGAGTGTTTTGCGGGCTT
Organism: Discoglossus pictus; assembly: GCA_027410445.1. NCBI lineage: Eukaryota > Metazoa > Chordata > Amphibia > Anura > Alytidae > Discoglossus > Discoglossus pictus. The sequence continues at coordinate 87,289,130 of CM050163.1, forward strand.
TGGCTTTAATGTCCAGCAGGGGGGGATCGCAGCCTCGGGAGGCGTCCCTCGCATGCTCCGTGGCGGGAGGTGAGTTGCCCGGCCCACTGGCCTAAGGGGGCGATGGCCCCACCTCACAGGGCGTGCTTAAAGATAAGCATTGGGGCTTTGGGCATAGCTCAAAGCGTGAGGTCACTGTTCGTGGCCGGGCTCCTCCCCCAGAAGGAAGGACTAAATTAGTCATCTAAACAAGTTATGGTTGTTTGTTTATATTGTGTCTAAATAAAGCTGTGGCCCGTTGTTTCTCCCAACTCAAGTTGTCGTGTCAGTTATTCCATCAACTAGCCTGAATGGATCATGCATGGGTCATGAACGACGCGGAGGCTGCACAGGCTCCCTGGGTCAGCCTGTAGCGTCACGTGACCCAGCGGAGCCTGTGAGGCTATTAGCCAATCAGGAGCGTCGGGGGGCGTGTCGGAAGCCCGTTTCGCGCCATTGAACACAGCAGCGCGGTCTCCCGACTGGAATCCCACCCACCCACCCTGTATTTTGTTGTTAACAGATGTTATGGTTTATTCTTTTAAAAAAAAAAAAAAAAAAAAAAAGTATATATAATATATATAATATAAATAAGAAATGTTGAAATTAATATATATTTTTGGTTAAGAATTCGGAGAAGTGGCTATTGTATGTTGTGTATTGTTAATTTATGTCTGTGCGGCGGGAGGTGAGTTGCCCGGCCCACTGGCCTAAGGGGGCGATGGCCCCACCTCACAGGGCGTGCTTAAAGATAAGCATTGGGGCTTTGGGCAGGGCTCAAAGCGTGAGGTCACTGTTCGTGGCCGGGCTCCTCCCCCAGAAGGAAGGACTAAATTAGTCATCTAAACAAGTTATGGTTGTTTGTTTATATTGTGTCTAAATAAAGCTGTGGCCCGTTGTTTCTCCCAACTCAAGTTGTCGTGTCAGTTATTCCATCAACTAGCCTGAATGGATCATGCATGGGTCAAGATAAGCTGTCTGATTTTCCAAAGAAAATAACCTGCTTTAAATGATTGAATGCAATAGCAAAACAACTGAGAAAAAAACTATCTAGCAAATAAATGCTATTAAGATTGCCATAGATATTTTTTTTTATCTTTGTGTTTCTCTGGTCTGCTAAGGACAACAGAATAATGATAAATACGTTTATAGCCAAGATTAAGCTTATTATCAAATAAAAGTTTGCTTCACTCACAAAATTAAAGAAAAACATGTGCTGTGATATTAAAGGACCACTCTGGTCTTATAGATAAATACATTATTTTGAAGAACTACACTTGAAAACTTAAAATAAAATAATACAACCAAATATATCCCCTTTCATGTAAAAAAGATTCTGGTGTGGATTCTGCAGGATCTACCTTTTTGCATCAACCTCCTTAGATGGAATGAGATTTGATTGCACAAGAAAATGCTACCAACACAAGGGGAAAGACGCATCTAGAAATGCCAGTAGCAGTAATGGAAAGCTCATTAATGTACAAGGACACACCCTCAATACCAGACAGAACTAGCTGACAGAACACAATGGGTGGCTGCCCAAAATAATAAAAGATAAAAATGCAAAGGTTGTGTACTATAATACTTTCTAAAATCATTATCAATTTAGTCAAAATACAATATTAAAAGATAAGCCTTGTATTTCATATTCATTACTATTTCATTTTATAAAATCAATAGCATTTCTAACCAAAGCTGATGGTGCGTACAATGCCTTATTTCTCCTTTTTCCAGCTGTTAGTAGGTCCTGGAGGGCAACCAAGCGAGGAGTCATACATAGTGCCTGTGTCTGTGCTGCAAGAATTGCTCATTTCACAGATTTATAATAGCAAAGAGGTGAGTAAGCTTATACAGTTCTGCAACACACTAGTCATTTTAAGTTCTGCATTTCTAAATGTTTCCTGGGCAAATCTCAGACATTTTGTATTTTAATAAAAGACATTTGATGAAGGAATACCTGTAAGATTGGAATACTATACATGCATTTCACTATGAGGTTACTTGATTTGGTGCTCCATATTGCATATTTGATGTTTTAATTAACAAACATATTTTTGGTAAATGTCATTCACAGAAATTAAACTAGCAACTGTCCTTCATTTCTATGAATTTATTTTCTTGTTCAGAGCTGTTCTACATTAGTGATTCATAACTAGATACCAAAATAAATTGTCCACACAATGACCTTTAAAAACATTCATTCAATTCAGTATATCATCACTACATGTAGGAGAAAATAAAATAAATATTCTCAATAGTGTCACCTGGGTGTTTTTGATCTTCCACTGATTAGATTTCCTGTGGCACAATACATGTACATAATTCGGAAGATATGAAACACTTTTATCCCCTTCTAAATCGCTTACTTGTTGTGGTGTACTTCAATGAAGCTACTATGTAGTGTCACCCAAGATGGGTAGGTCATAGCAGAGATGTCAGACAAATCACAGTCCACTGGAGGAAAGCAGAACCCTAATGATATGACACCAGAGGATGAGCGTTTTAGGTCAGAAGGTGTCTACCACACCACTGGAGAAGAGCAGAGGGTGAGTACAAGTAGTACCAGATCTAGTGAATTGTTTGGACCAAAGCCGAAAGGATACCCAGCTGTGGATGAGTCTGGAGGGAAAAGGAAAGTCAGCTGCTGCAAAGAACAATTCAGTACAATTCAGTATAGAAAAAGTTCTGAAATGATTTATCTTTGTCTTATTTTTTTACAGCGCAGAAACCTGACATTTTAACAGGGGTGTGTAGAGTGAGAGGTTCAATAACCTTTGTGCACTGGGGTCACAAAATTTATTCTGATGGACTGAGAATAAATACTAAATAGTGACATTGCCACTGATACTGGTATTGATCAACTGCAATAGAGGGTTTAAGTCCCTTTTAGAGGTATATAGGACCTGTGTCATTTTGAGACCAGCAAATGATACTTATATATTGGAATAGTATACAGTGGATCTGTGGCTTGATCCACAGAAAACTTATACTTATATATATACACAATGAGAAAATCTGCGGGGGGGGGGGGGGATTTATCCCCCTTATTCCGCCCAGTTCCTACACCCATGAACACTTCACAGCTCAGAGGTGAAAAAGCACTCACAAGATAAAAATCAGCAGCAATATTAACGTATTTATGATACTTATTATTATTATTGTTAATTTATAATTAATGTATTATATGTTATGAGTTATTTTAAGTTAATTTACAAATAAATGCAATAATTATAATATTTACAAATCAAAATCTCTCTCTCTCTCTCTCTCTCAAGTAACCAGGAAAAAGAACTTAATACTGTAAATAAAAATTTTTTTTTTACAGGTTGTCATGCCACAAACTGCTTACAAGTACCTAGATTGCATCCACTGTACATCTCTGCAATTCAGTTTTACCTGGAGGCATGAGTGACTGCGCCAGTGCAGTGTTGGCGTTACATTCCCTGGGGTCAGCCCTGCACCCTCCAGTCAACGTACCGTAAGTGAGGAGTGAAAGCTGCTGCTGCTAGAACAGCCCTCACTGACAAATATACTTAGCAGTGCATCCTATGTGCAGCTCATCTAGGCCTCTTTTAATAGTGACTCTCAAGCAACTAGAATCTACATTTATCTGGCATCTACCAATTTCCATGGGTGCCGGTTAACAGATAATCTACTGTATATGTATATATATATATATATATATATATATATATATATATACATACAAACACATATATTTATATATATACATAACACCCAGTGTCAAGATCCCCTGCCCACCAGTCCTTATATAAAATCCAGAAGACACACAAACTACTACTCTTTTACAGAATGTTATCAGCTCAAGTGTAAATATACATGTATTGAACCTGTTATGAATTACAACAGCAATTAAAGTAGTTCCTGATTTGTATAATGCTGAGTCTGCATTCATATTTTTAAATACTACATCTGAGTAAGGGCATTTTAGAGACATTAGCTGTCTTGATGAAGGGATCAAAAGAACTTGAAAGTCTGCTGGGTAGTTTGGCCATAACAGCCTTATCAAGCCCAACTGAAGAAGCAGATCGTAACACCCAGTCCTTTACAGCATCCATTCCTACACAACACCAACCCCTCTCAGCACCCACCTCACATAGCACCATCCCTATCTCTGTACTTACTGTCATCCAGCTTTTGCTCTCGCTTACCTCTTTCTTGATACATATCTGCTGAACTGCTTCACACTGGCACCTATTGGAGATTCAACAGAAATTCTCTTTTTTAAACAGACCCGGATCAATTTCCAGGCAAGCTGGCAGTGTGGCCAAGGAGGCCCAAGGGGCTCATGAAGCCTCAGGGGATCCAGAGGGGCCACAGAAGGTTGGGCCGAGTGGGAAGCCCATGGGGGCTCCTACACTACAGAAAAAAGTAAAAGCAAAACAAATTATACAGCACTGGTATATTGCACCACTTGCACCTCTGGTAGCTCCTCCCTGATAAAACAATAAATAGGCAATTTTTCATGCTCGTTAAGAATAACCTAAAAACACTATATGAGTCTAAGTGTGCAATCCCTGACTTTTTCCACATTTATCAACAGAGGAAAGAATTCTGTTTTTTTTTTTTTATATATAACAGCTGGATGACATGGCTAATTGGAGTTGAATGTCTTCATTAATAGACAATACAGTGAAATGATGTTGACAGCTCCAATCAGAGTGTGACCTGCATGCTGCTCAAACCTCCCGTTGAACACATGATCTAGGTCACTCACTGTACATTTCACAGTGCTTTTTTTGTTCTTGTAAAAACTGTCTGACATCTTGTTAAATGTCTGAAATGTTTGTGCAACACATTTTATTATTGGTGAATTGTTTCCATAAAAAGGCATTTAAAATATTTGTGAACAGACAGCTGTCAACAATTTGCTCTACAGCCACAGACGAAGCATTGAGAGGCTATGGATATGTCCATACATGTTTCCCAGGTGGATATGAAGTCAGATAGCACTGGTAATGGCATAGCCGTCTAGGATTTAGTCATAGAGGCAGCTGATTATTTTATTGATATATGAATGTAGCTATAACAATGTGTGGTTGAGTTATGACCCACATGTTCTGTTAATATTTAGCATTATTTATGTGCTTTCTATTAATGACATGTTTTGGCATTCCTTTTTTATTTATCAGCAGAATATTCCAAATTATGTCTGCCTACATGGCAGTAATATGTTCTTAGATTATATCCACCACTGAATAGTACAGCATGGGCTTTCCTTCAATTACAGATGGGACATGCAACTTTTTCCATTTTAATATACCATCAATTCTCTTAAGCAACCTTGACAAGTAGAAAAATAGACATAAACATATTTAAGGGACATTTTAAAATACTTTTATTTTTCTAATAAAGCATATTGATGATATTCCTCAGAAAGGATACCAAGGGCAAAAATGTCAAAATAGTCTGATGTCTTCAAACAGAACTAGTTTGCTTTTTTGATAGCAAAGAAAATGAAATTAAAAACATTTTTTTACTGAATATTAATAGTTTAAGAAGTTATTTTTTAAAAGGTGTTATGTTTTCTGACACATTAAGAGGTTCATGCACTTCCTGTTTTTATTATTGGTTATGTGTTATTTTATTTAAAAAAAAAGAAAAAATGTTCATGCAAACATATTTACAAGATTTATAAAGTGATGATTTTCCTTTTTCTGACACTAATCTATTCATTCATGATTATACCAATAATGCAGCATGCCAGCAAGAATTTATACATAGTTACTGAATACATTTAAATTACAGAACACTTGATATACAGAACACTTAACAGCTTCTATAGGCATACATACACACAATGAGAAATCTTGGGGGGATTTGTCCCCCTCATTCCGCCCAGTTCCTACACCCACGAACACTTCCCAGCTCAGAGGTGAAAAAACACTCACAAAACAAAAATCTGTAGCAATATTAACGTATTTATGATACTTACAGTATTTACAATTATTATTGTCAATTTATAATTACTATATTATATGTTATGAGTTATTTTAAGTTAATTTACAAATAAATACAATAATTATAATATTTACAAATCGAAATCTTATCAATATTTAATTAATTGATCAATAACTCATCATTCACAATGACAAAAATGTATTCAGTGTAAATTTTTGCCATAAAAGCTTGTGTTCATGATCATGTTTAAAACATGTCAAAGAAAATACCTAATCAACGTGTGTCAACAAACTACTACTTTATACTATTTTTAAATTATTTTTAATAATTTTTCTTATTGTGTCAGGAAGAGTTATGTTTTAAACATAGAGTTTGATTTAGAAACATAGAGGACGGGTTATGCTTAATGTATTTTCTTACTTTTTTATCATTGGGGTGATGTGCATGCAAGCTGTCTCTGTGGGGTTTAAAAGGAAATGGAAAGAACGGTTTTCTTAAATGTATCAGAAAGAGATTATTCGTGAATGGGTCACAGTGTGCTCCTCTACCTCCAGAATATGCTTTCAGAGCAGAATAAACTGAATCAAATATTTCACCTCTCTGTGGGATATTCTCATGTCTGCCAATGAGTATTAATATAGATGTATGAAGCATAAAGTTATGCATTTCCTGTTATTTTTAAGAAGGTTTAAACAAATTAATTTTTCTAGGTTTTCATGAATAAACAACTTTTCGAATATATAAAATATGTTCTTTGAAATGCATGAAAAAAATTCTCTTCCGTGTCCTTGTAATTTAATTAGTAAACTGATGGGTTGAAACACTTACCCAAATGATGTTTCCTGGAAACAAGATTCGATTACACTGACCTTGTGCAAGTAAATTATTTGCCATGTCCTCAACAAAGATATCAGTCATCTGCAAATTACCTGGGACAGAAAATTATTTTTTTTACCTTGAACATTGTGTATCTTCTGAAGTTGTTCTGCTAATGTATGTATTTGTTAAATTGTACAAATTGCACCATCAGGACTTGTTTATCAGTATAAGCAACTTTTCAATTTATTGTGATTAATGCCTGATCTCAGTGGCTCTTTTTTTCCATAGCTTAGGCTGAGGTTAATTTCCCTGCAGCAGCCTATCTACTGAACAGCTTTAGGGTAAAATGTAGGAAAAAGTGATTCACCCACTGGCACAACCTAAAAAAGACAGCCCTTAAATTATAGGAATCTAGCGATTGTTAGTGAAGATTTTATCACAAATGATAAACTTTGTTTAAATTAATTAAATAAACTGCAAATTTGTTTTACTGATCCTTATTACTTAACATGTATGAAAGCTGGATCATTACAGTGGCACTTTAAGGACCCATTCCTAAAAGCTGCTTTGATTTGTTTTACAGCTCCATCTCTTCACTCCTGATGGACTATGACTATATATCTATTTGTAGCTCTCTGTATATGAATCTACACACCCCTATATCTGCCCATTCTTTTATATATACTAGAGAATTGCCCGTCAAAAAATGACGGCAATGAAATTGTAAGTGAGCTAATGCTGTTTGGTGTATAATAATACATTAATAAATTAATATACTTTACCTATTTTGAAGTAATATATGCAGGAAGCATTCTGTTGAAGAGCTGACAATCTGTTTTGATGTTGCTGGAGCATTAGTGGTGTGGAGCTGCTGTGTAAGCGTGATGAATGTGTGCAGTGTAATAGTGTGCGTGCGCGAGACCAAACCGTTAGCGTAGCTGTGTACTTCTGAATTGTTGTAAAATAGTGTGGTATGCGTCTGTAGCGGAATATCTGTAGGTGTTTTGTGGTGTTTTGCGTGTTTCTTGTGGTGTTTTGCGTGTTTAGAGTGCTGTAGCCTCGTTTTCGCTTTGTTCGGCGGGCATTTTTTCTCTCGCTTAGAGAATTTTTTAGTGTCTAAACTCTTTTATTATGAGTTAAATTAAGGTGTAACTTAATTTTTTGAGGTCCTGGATGCTCCCTCTTGCTGTAGGTAAGCTTTTTATGTATGTGTTGTGTGTATTTATTGTGTTTTTCATTTTTTCATGTCCGCGGGTTGCGGACGATTTTTGCGAGGTCGTAATAGGTGGTAACGTGTCTCGTATGTTGTTTGCGTTACAACGTGCAGTTTGCGAGGGTCGCAGTTGCAGGCAAGGAGCGCCTTTGGCGCTCTTTGCCAGCAACTGCAGCCCTTGCTTCGGTGCGGGAGCCCGCAAGCATGAGCAACAACTCGTATGCTCACAACTATATATGTTATTTATGCATAGGTGTATCTTTGGTCTAGCTCTCTATATACAAATCTACTCTTCCATGTATTAGTATACTGTATGTGTGCATTAAATGACTAGCTCTGCATCCCTAAATACATATGTCTGTGTTTATAAATTATATACTAGCTTAATGTATAAGAATATTCGCACCCATGTTACTAGAGATATCACATATAATAGTTGTCAAACTGCGAGACGTCGTCACGCTTTGCGAGGTACGTACAACTTAGGCAATGAGCTCCGCAAGCGCTCATTATTGCGAGCCTCACGCAGCGAGACGAGCCGTTAAACCGTAGCACTTAGTTCAGCGCTCACCGATGCGAGCCTCGCGAAGCAAGGCAAGACGTTAAACCGTAGCACTTAGCTGATGCGAGCCTCGCAAAGCGAGGCAAGCCGTTAGGATACGAGACGCGGGACTTAGAAAAAAAGAGATGTGAAACTTAGGAAAAAAAAACAGAGAAGCAAAAATTTACGAGATTAGCGGCCAAACAAAAAAAAAAAAAAACAGACTAAATACACCCCCAAAAATTACAAAAACATCACAGACAGCATGGGGCCAGGACATCTGTGAGTGAGTTGGAACGCAAATTTAACTCCATTTAGACGATATTTGCCACTGAAAAATCTCCTAAGCAAGGAAAAAAATTTCTGCCGAAAAAAATGAAAACGTGGCTACACGACCCCTACCACCAAAACACTGCTAAACGCGTTATCACTTTACACATCACACTACAACCTACAAGATACACGATTACAAAAGCCGAAAAATGCTCACGAGACGCGTAACACATTAATAACATTACGACTATACAATGCCGCTTTACACAATAAACCAACAGCTTTACCTCGAGCACGCAGCCTATTTAGAATGCACAGTTCAAACATTCATTACACTTTATAAGCCGGGCACTAACACTCACAATGTATATTCTATGCAGACGCAAAATACAAACAGATTGTTAGCTCTTCAGCCTATTGCTCGCTGCATATATCAATTATAAATAATGAAATTATATTAATTGATTTAAGAAATCATTCATTATTACTTAACTACATATACATAGAAATATATATCTCTCTCAGAGGACCAAAAGTACATGACACGAGAGGCTCGCAATGAGCGCCAAAGGTGCTCATTGCGAGGAATGCGATGAGCACCAAAGGCGCACAGCGCAAGCCTCGCAATGAGCGCCAAAGGTCCTCTCAGTACAAAACGGTTTCAATTATGTCTCAAACAGCATTTCCATGGCTTCAAATGTTATTGCCCCGTCATTTTTGAAGGGCAAGTCGCTATTCATATATAAAGATACACGTCCTAGAGAAATTAGAGTTGCTGGGAGCCCACCCACATCCTCTCTCTCTACTCAGTAAATACTGCATTTCGTGCTCTCATACACCAATATTTATATAATTTATTTATTTTCATTTGCAAATAGGGCCTTTATCCAAGGAAACTTACATAGTTATAAAATGGGACATCATTGTTTTGAGAAATACTGGATGATCCTCTGAAATATCCCATATCTTGCTTTCTGCTCTTTTTTCCTGTACTTAACACCACCATTTTCTAGGTAATACAAATTTATTGTTAGCTCCTTTTCTTTTTCCAACAGAAAGTCCTTGGACATCACTTCCAGTCAAGGAAGGCTTGAATGTCCTGCTGCAATCTCCACACATATATTATTAGATTATATGCACCCAAGCCTGGCTTTGACAGCCTAGTCAAAAATAAACCAGTGTATCTTAGCTGGAATGGTTGTTCTTCTTTTCAACAGTGCTCAGGACAATGTGAAAGGGGGAGAGGGGTAGAGCAGTAGTCACTATTGATGGAAACTGTGCTTTAAAATTACACTTTCTGGCTAAAGCTTTGCTTTGCTGTGCTGCTGTTTGCACTTGTATTTTTTTATGTTAGTTAATAATGGTGAACTAAATATAGATCTAACATAAAAAGCGTTTACACTGGCCCTTTAATCAAGTTATATCAATAGTGTTATAAAACAGTGAAATATACATACATTGTTTTCACTTGATTTCCAGTGCTCTGTGTGATGATGCAAAGCAGCAATGTTGTTTTAATACAGATAAATAGCCCTATTAAATTCCAACCTCACATGTTGTAAATGTAGCTCTTATGCCCTACGTGTATCAAAAGCTCCAAAGTTACACTCCAAAGTCTAGCATGCTGCTAGACACGCCAAATCTTAGCCCAGTCTCTATCACTTTGCATGCACGGCCATCCTAAGATCAACAAGTCAAACACAGAGCAATGTGTTTGACTTAGCCAATGGCTGAACAGATCACCATTAACTCTAACTATACCCCATTAACCCATACTAAACCCTGTTAAGCCTATCTGGACCCAATAACCCTATCTAGGCCTATTTAATTCTAACTGTACCCCATTGCAGCCAGTGGCGTCATCACACATGCAAACCTTGCGATGCGAGGTAAAGCAGCTACGCAGCATTTAGGCTGCAATGAGCGCCAAAGGCCACAGCCACACATGATGCAGCGGCGCAGTACTTAGGATGTATGGGTATGGGCATAACGAGATAAATATGGTGTAAGTTTGAATTTAGAATTTTAGAACGCAACAGTTACAGAGTTATTTAATTGAACAAGCCTGCAATTACAGGGCTGAAGTCAAACCGTAAACCATGAACCTGTAAGTAGCATTTCAGGGCATGATCAATTAAGCAAGCTCGTAAGTTACAATTTAGAAAAAGACAATAGTAAATTAGACCATCATCATGACATTGAACAAGGCCGCAAGTTACAGGCCGAAAGCCGAAACCGTAAACCATGCATTTATAAGTAGCATTTCAGAGCGTAAACATGATCAATTAAGCAAGGCCGTAACTACCCATTTAAAAACATCCAATAGAAAATGAGACCATCATCATTAGGTCAGTAAAACATGGAGGTTACATGTCAATCAATTATCGTTTATGGGTCCGATATGCGATCAGACTCGCAATGTACAAAATAATAAAAATGAATGAAGGAAATGTTCTAGTCCATGTGGATGGCCTGATATGTATTAACTCATTGATTCCCCAGATTGATATAACACTGAAATGACACATAAAAAAATAATTTTTGATTGCAGCTTTACGAGCTTGAAAGTGTTGTGCTATTAATTATGATGTCATTCATAACTTTCCTTGTCTTTTAAAGCGCAGTATTGATTTTTTTAATTGCAACTACAGTGCTACAAACAGGAGTTAAACCCCCTTTTGAGTCTTATCTGGTACTCGTAGGATTTTCTTCTTTTACGTTTAACATTTTACATTTACGGGAGTGAAAATATTTGCGGGCTTGAGGAATTGTAGCAAGTGAATAGCGATTTGCGATTGTAACTTTTGCTGTCATGAAAGATCAAAGGCTTAGATGGGTGGTAAGTTTCAGCCCGTAACCCATAGATCGTTATACAAAAAGAAGCCAATTGAATAGTAAAATAGTTTACAATCTACATTACAGACTCCCGTAAGCTACAATTTCTCAATTGAATGAAGCCCATAAACATGTCAATTTGTGATTGAAGGGCTTTTATGTCAGCTATCTTTAGTGGAATCAATATGTTCTGTGAGAGATATAGTATCCATGGTATTGGGTTCATTTCTATTGTGACCAGTTGTCCAAACCATGAAATTGGAAGGTTTTTCCATTTCATTAATTCAATTTCAGGTGCGTTAGGTGGATGACCCTATATTCAAGGGTAGTGTTTCAGTGTTTATTTCTATAAAAAATGTGGAATGAGATGAGTGTCTATAAGAACCTTTTTTTTGAGTAGGCATCTATTTCTTGAGCAAAAGAGATTTGAGTAGTTGAGTTAATATGAGCAAACCATCCTCAGCCTATGCTGCCACTTTGTAGACAGCTCCTCTATACTCACTTCCTTGTATATTTGGTATTAGGTGTATTATGGTAAGTAAAGGGGAAACAAAACGGGGATAGGAGAAATCCCTGTCAAGTTCTATTATAGATTTCAAATGCCGATATATTTGATTGTGGAATCAACAATGTAGTCTTTGGAGAATTCTAGAGCTTTTAAATTATGGGGGTGAAAGAATGGGGGAAATCAAAAGCTTGCACCGGTCAGAACATATTGCCCTTAATAACCATCAATCAATAGGAATATAGTTTTATATAGTTATATTGCTTTTTTTACAGTGGGCCTCTCTATTAGCTATAAAGCCACGGTGATCTGGGTGAATCAGGTTGGGCAAGAATTGTTTCACACATATGGTGATTAATTTAGCTAAAATTTTAATGTCACAGTTAGGGAGAGAAATTGGCCTGTAAATGGAGCGTTTCAAGGGAACTCTCTTCTTTGTGTATGAGGGCTATGTTTGCTAGTAATATTTTTTATCGTGGTCTTTCCTTGGTTGGGAGAAAGTTTAATAATCTTATCATGTATGGTCCATGGATTTGGGCAAATGTTATGTATTAGGCATTACCAGATCCACCCCCAAGTGATGTCAGAGATTTTTTCAAATGAAAGGTGTGTTCAGGTGTTAATTTAGATTCATTGGATTGTAATAAGTATTTGGTTGATGATTTCAGGATTCTGTGTTGTGTTGCATAATGTCATGCCTTTAGCATGCCAAGGTACAAGCTGTGCAATACCTTACAGACTGGTGCCCTCTGCCTTATATGATAGGCTTATTGTGCCAGGGGAAAGGGCCCCACTGAGATATGGGTTAACATTGGGGACATTGTGATTTGTGTGTTGTTCCTTGTTATGCCTGTTAGAAGCATAAGATAGTGGAAATGTCCTGGTTACCACTAGGCCCATACTATGGCACCCATGTTTATAGTTGGGGTGTACGTAAGAAAATGATAGGAGTGATGGGATGTATGTCTATATTATACTTTGGGGGGGCTAGCAATTACAAGGGAAACAATGTATATGCCCAATATTTCTTAGTACTGGACTAATTCCTTATTAACCAGATTAAAGAGATAACTGATGCCTAGGAATCACATAACACAAGCCTCTCTCTCTATTATCACAAGCCTTTAGCCTGGTGTTTCTATGCCTATTGTGTGTAATTACCCCCTACCAAGAACACAGTGGTGGAAAGGGAAAACAATGGATGATTCTCTTAGACTTTCAGGCATGGGTGATAACGTGAGCTAGAAGGTGATTGGGCTAATCATGGATGCCAATTTGAATTGATTGGCCTTTTATTGCTAAGAGTGCGGTATAAATATGTCTGTTGTTTCAGTAATAAATGTCCTATAACAGGTTCAGTAAGTAAGTTATTTCCAGAGCTTAGAAAGATCTTTATGCTACACAAGATCATAGACATCTCTCAGTCTGGCCCAAGGGCTGAAAATTCTTCCTGCTGTACAGAGGTAAAAGGAACTGGGCACATATGTAATAAGAGGTTTAGGCAATAAGCTCTTATCATACCCCATTCAACATACAGGTTGTCACAATATTTTTTTTGTCCTTGGAATGGACTGTTAAGAAACGGCGCTTCTAAAGCAATGGATGGTGTTTCTGGGACTATGGCCAGGTCATGAGCTGACAGAGTAGCTGGAGGACCTAGTGGTACAGGAAAGGGACTTAGAGGACCAGTATGCAGCCTGGTTGGGAGCTGTTGGAATCCCTGGTGTGGAGCCCTATTTGTCATTAGGGCTGAAAGAGGCACTCTGGGAGCTGGAATATGGCCCTCTTGATTGTGGGGTGGGAAATTGTCTGCGTACAATGGATGTGCTCTAGAAACGTTGTAACACTCCGGGGGTAACCCAATGGTCGGATAAGCATTTTCACTGATGTCATTGATCCAGCAAAAATTACAACTAGAGGCAGAGTATATGGATCTGCTGGATGAGGCTGCCAGGGATGGGCTTTGGCCTCCAAGGTGAGGAAAACCCTGCCAGTCAAGCAGGGGAGAAGATCATGTGCCAGAGACCCAGAGAAGTTGTGCTATGGCTGGGTCAGATGGGGACTGTATGGACATTGGAACCACTTGCTCTCAGAGGGCCCCATAAAGTGTCAAGAGGCCCTGGAGAAGGGATCGTAAATTGGATTGCCAGGCCAAGGAGAAGGCCTGTAGGCGAGCCACCATGCTCCTGTCTTCTTGAAGGAATCAAATATGGACTGTGCCCTGGAAATGGATTGTGAACATAGCATGCAGCTTAACTGATAACAAATGTCAGGAAGCCAGCCACAGTTCAAGGGACAGACTCAGAAAGCTGCCCTGGGAGCGGGGCAGACCAGGGGGGCACAGCCCTATCCAGGTGGTGCGGGCCCCATTGCTAACAAGGCAGAGGGGCAAAAGAGAATGTCTGTCAAATTGATGGCCCAAGGAGAAGTCTGGATGAGAGCAGCGAGGTCCTGCCAGGGAACACTGTGACCATTAATCCAGAAGGAGGTAAGAGCTGTGCACAGACAGCGGTTCCAGAAGAAGGGGGCTGGGAGACAGTGACAACCATGCATCCCCAAAAAGTTGAGTCCCCAGGCAAGGCCATTAGGAGGAGTGCAGACTGGCACATGCAGGAGGTACAGTCCTCACTGGAAATACTGTTTTATTGGGTCCCTAAAGGAAGGGGGAAAGAAGGGGCATTGGCCCTGGCTTTTGGGGAATGGGGTGATGATAACACCTGGTGAGCAGTCACCTGAACTGGTTACCCCCAGGGAACTGTTTGGATTGGGGAAACCAAAAAGCCCAATGGACACCACTGAACTCAAGCAATGGTCAGGGGAGGGAGAAGATCTGGGGAGGGGGAACATGTTGTCCACTTGTGACCCTGGAGGCCCAGGGACTGTATTAGAAACATCAGGACAGCTGTGCACACTGGCATGGTTGGGAAAGAGGTTGTTGGCCGAGGACTACTCCAGATTGTTTCAGGCCTGGATGGGCCACATTTCATGGAGCTTGGCATTGCAGACATTTAACTCTACTGTTGCAACATCGAAGGGGCAATCAGGATCAGAATGCAGACGGGTTGTCAAGACAGGAGTATAACTAAACCTCAGTGTAGTTGAGAAGTCCTCAGATTTAAAGGACTCCCCAAGCTACACTTTAAAAAATAGAGTGAGGATTTGTCATGCCTGTAGCATGTCAATGTATAAGCTGTGCAATACCTTGTAGACTGATGCCCTCAACCTTATAGGGTAGTCATATTGTGCCAGGGGAAAGGCGCCCACTGAGATATAGGTTAACATGGGGACATGGGGACATTGTGATATGTGTGTTATTCCTTGTTATGTTAGAAACATAAGATAGTGGAAATTGCCTCGGTACCACTAGGCCCATACTATGGTACCCATGTTTATAGTTGGGGTGTGCGTAAGAACAGGATAGGAGTAATGGGATGTACAGTGCCTTGCAAAAGTATTTATCCCCTTGGCACTTTTTGTGTTTTGTTGCCTCACAACCTGGAATTAGCATGGATTGTTTGAGGATTTGCATCATTTAATTTACGGAACATACCCACAACTTTGAAGATATTTTATTTTTTATTGTGAAGCAAACAACAAAGAGGAAAAAAAACAGAAAAAGTCAATGTGCATAACTATTCACCCCCCTAAAGTCAATACTTTGTAGATCCACCTTTTGTGGCAATCACAACTTTGGATAAGTCTCTATGAGCTGTGCCACATCTTACCACTGGGATTTTTGCCCATTCCTCCTTACAAAACTGCTCCAGCTCCTTCAAGTTGAATGGTTTCCGTTATGAACAGCAATCTTTAAGTCTGACCACAGATTTTCTATTGGATTGAGGTCTGGGCTTTGACTAGGCCATTCCAACACATTTACATGTTTCCCCTTAAACCACTCAAGGGTTGCTTTAGCAGTGTGTTTGGGGTCATTGTCCTGCTGGAAGGTGAACCTCCGTCCTTGCCTCAAATCACGCACAGAGTGGTACAGGTTTTGCTAAAGAATATAACTGTATTTAGCACCATCCATCTTTCCCTCAAATCTGGTGTTCTTTGGGTGATGTAACGTGTTGGGTTTGCGCCAGACATAGTGTTTTCTTTGATGGCCGAAAAGTTAAATTTTAGTCTCATCAGACCAGAGCACCTTCCCTCATACATTTTGGGAGTCTCCCACATGCCTTTTCGCTAACTCAAAATGTGCCATTTTGTTTTTTGCTGAAAGTAATGTGTAAGTTCTGGCCACTCGGCCACAAAGCCCAACTCTATGGAGCATACTGCTAATTGTCGTCGTATGTACAGATACTCAAGTCTCTGCTGTGGAACTCTGCAGCTCCTCCAGGGTAACCTTGGGTCTCTGTGCTGCCTCTTTGATTAATGCCCTCCTTGCCCGGTCTAAGAGTTTTGGTGGGCAGCCGTCTCTTGGCATGTTTGCTGTTGTGCCATGTTCTTTCCATTTGGTTATGATAGATTTGATGGTGCTCTTGGGGATCATCAAAGATTTGGATATTTTTTGATAACCTAACCCTGACTTGTACTTCTCAACAACATTGTCCCTTACTTGTTTGGAGAGTTCCTTGGTCTTCATGGAATTGTTTGGTTAGTGGTGCCTTTTGCTTAAGTGTTGCAGCCTCTGGGGCTTTTCATTTCACTAATTATGTGACTTCTGAAGGTAATTGGTTGCACCAGAGCTTTTTATGGGCTTCATAACAAAGGGGGTGAATACATACATACATGCCAATTTTCTGTTTTCTATTTCTTAAAAATAGTTTTATGTATATATTTTTCTCATTTCACATCACCAATTTAGACTATTGTGTTCTGATCCATCACATAAAATTCAGATTAACAAAACATTGAACTTAAGGCTGCAATGTAAAAATAAAGGTAAAAAGTCAAGAGGGTGATGAATATTTTTCTAAGGCACTGTATCAGTCATTTGTCTTTGATCTGCATTCATACTTGATAGATGGTTTTGTTTGTGGATGTTTTGTCATTTTTAGGCAGGTATGCTGTAATTTTAGAGAATGTCTTGGCTGGTATTGTAAGAAATGGTCCAGGTATAATGTGATTTAACAATTTAATTATTTAAAAACTTTAGTTTTAAGGGGTAAAAAATAGAATTAAAAACGGTATTATAACCTACCAAGCAGGCCCATCACATATATAGTTGTGAGCATACGAGACGTTGCTCATGCTTGCGGGCTCGCACAGCGAGCCTGCGGCCCTCGCGAAGCTCCTTGCCAGCAACTGCGACCCTTGCAAAAATTTATGCGGGTCGCAGTTGCTGGCAAGGAGTGCCGAAGGCGCTCCTTGCCAGTAACTGCGACCCTCGCAACATTTACATCATTACGCAAAGAAAATACGAGACACGTTTCAACCCATTACGACCTCGCAAAAATCGCCCACAACACATGCACATCAAAACATGAAAAATACAACAAATACACACAACAAATACATAAAAAGCTTACTTACAGGAAGAGGGAGCATCCAGGACCTCGAAAACTAAAGTTACACCTCAATTTAAGTGAAATTAAAAGAGTTTAGAAACTAAAAAATTCTCTAAGCGAGAGAAAAAAATGGCCGCCCAAAAAAACGAAAACGAGGCTACAGCAGTCTAAAGACGCAAAACACCACCAAACACCTACGTATTTGCCGAAAAAAACCTACGAGATTAAAAAACAAGGACGCAACCCGCAAAACCCCAAAAACATTACAAACACATAAAAAGGTTACTCACAGCAAGGGAAGGCACCGAGGACCTCTGCAAGTGAAGCTACACCTCCATTTACGACACCGTAGGACTTAGGCAGGGAGCGCCAAAGGCGCTCACTGTGCTGGTGGAGATGAGCGCCATAGGTGCTCATCTCTACGACCCTGCACGTCTTGCGCATCATACCTACATCCCGCGGGACTACACATCAACACAAAACTCAAAAACACAATTCAGAACGCGAGACCCGTAGCACTTTAAAAATTCACCTATAAAAATTGCGTCACATAACACTTAGAAAATAAAACCTCCACTGAGGAAAAAAAATACGACCCTCAAAAAATCTGAACTTACCGGCCGCGAAAAACACGGAAAACACACTAGATACAAAACAAAATACACACACAGCAAGGGGGGACAGCCAGGACGTCTGGGAATGAGGTTAAATAGAATTTAAAGATTTTCGCCACTCGAAAATCCTTTAAGCGGGAAAAAAATGGCCTCCAAAAAAACGAAAATGAGGCTACCCGAGCCCTAAGCATGCAAAACACTGCAAAGCATATTCGCCTTTTACACAGACCTGTACAAAATTCATCATGTTTTTTGTGCTTATCTTCTATTAATAAAAATTTTATACAGAAGATCCTGTGAGGCACGTTCCCTCGCTCAAGCTGCTGGCTCCACCCTTCTACAGTTTTTATTGAAAATGTGTTTATAAACCTTTAGTGCATGCTTTTGCTTTATTTTGGTTTGTTTATTTAATTTAAAAGTTAAGGCAGAGCTATGTCATTTGAGCTTCACATTAGTGTTTTTGTAATGTTTAAGAGCTAAATAATGAACTTAGAACAATTTAATTGTTACAAATTGCAGGCTAACTAAAGAAACTATCACACTCTGAAAAATGAGTTATGCCAAAAAATTTATTAAGTAATATACATTGTTATACAAGTGAGATGTGTTGTTTAATTAAACTTGTAAATACATGCTGGCTCCTTTCTTTTATTTTTTTTAATTGATTTGTAGTGACTGCTGCCTAATTGCGTGTATTTTCTTTTTGTTTAACATAGAAAAATAGATGTTACTGCAGATAGGAAGCAAAATGACCACCTACTGTGCCATTTAGCTTGACGATCAGGGGTGTAGGAACCAAAATAGTTCTGAGCTCACTTGATACACAGAACACTTAACAGCTTCTCTACGCATACATACATCCCCCTCATCCCCCCAGTTCTTACACCCATTCTGAGGATAGCATTATGCCTGGTAGCCTTAAATACATTAAATGTGTGTGTGCACTGTATGGCTGTGCCAGATATGTATTACACTGTCATAAACTAATACTTTCTCACATGACCACCAAATACTTCAGCTTCCAAACTTAAAAAGAAGACAGCTTGTATACATTTTTTTTTCTATATTTCTGTACCTTCTGTCCTATAAGCCTATCAAATTAAGGTCATGAAGCCATGTCCATTAGACAATTTTCCTTATATAATGAAAGATTTCTGCAAGTGGATATTTAATTATAAATGTAAAGTTTACTAGTGGTGGTGAGCAAATGTTTGATTATGAATAAATGTTCGATGTGCGGGAATGATATTTTTATGATAACATTTTTATTTTGAAATTTTAATGTTGACTTTTTGTTCAGTACATTTGTTTGAAGTGAATGTCGTTTTTTATTATAATTGTAGATATTTTAAGTTTTATTGCATTCTCTGCTAGCGGAGAGTGAATGTTTTAATGTTCACCATGGATTTACTTAGACACTGGTGAGGAGGGACAGAGCAAGACTAGCCTCTAAAATGAATGATTTAATGTTCCAAAGTAATATTTCTTCACCGTCATTCCCAATAAATGTAATTATTTTCTTAAATTATTATAACTCAAAAATACTCCAACCTCCCTCTTTGCTCTGCTGATGACCTTCTTCATTCCTCCTCTCTTATCACTTCTTCTCACTCCTTTCTAGGACTTTTCTTGTACTGCTCCTATTCTTTGGAACTCCTTGCCTCGCTCCACTAGACTATCCTCCTGCCTTAAATCCTTCAAACACGCTCTAAAAACTAATTGGTTTAAATATGCTTTTAATCTTCAGCTTTAATATACATTTCACATCTATTATCCTTCTATATCTCTCCCATATCCTTTAGATTGTAAGTTTTCAAGTTTTCAATCTTTAGTGAAAGCACTGTATATGTTTAATTTTAAGTTCAAAAAGAGGGCCCTCTTTTTTCTTTTCTTTTTGCATTGTTATTATTGTTTTGATTTGAACTTAACCCTGTATAGCACTACAGAATATATTGGTGTATTACAAATAAAGGAAATAGGCTCATCTGAGTCTATGTGTTTGCTTTTCATCACGTAATTCATCAACCCATGGGAAATGGTGCCGGCTGTCATTATTTTGGGACCTATTGCTATGCATGTGTTTACTTATGTCCCCCCTTAGATGCATAACTACTGTTATTATGTTCTGGACTCTATGGGCCTCATTCTATTAGCGGCCGTAAATCGTCCGTAAGGCTGCGATTCCTTGCGGGGGTTCAGTTAACTCGCGATTCTATTATACGGCCCCGCAAGGATCTCCTTTTACGGCCGGCCGCATATCTTGGAACCGGCCGTAATCTCAGAAATATAAAAACTCAAAAATAAATTCAAGCCTGCACTGTACAGCTCTGTAAATGCTAGGGATCATATTGGGGGACATGAGGATTAAAAGTAACCCACTCTCAAGCTTGCACATCTGCCCAAACCCGAGTTCAAATTAACTGTTTATTTTCCGGCTGCGGCGTGGGTGTGTCTGAAGTGCTCCAAGAACTCTGGACTTTTTACATGGATATTTTACGGATATTAAAAATAAAATATTTTACGGATTTGAGTACAGGATAATTATGTGCTATTTTTTCTAACACCTAAAATCCCTTTATAGTCTTCGCAAAGTGCAGGATGGGTTTATTTGAGCTATTTTATGTGCTTAATTGGTGCTAGCGAGACCTCTTTCCTGCAAGTAAGCTGCGGCTCACTTTTAGCCTTGCAGAGAGGTTTCCCGGAGCAATTGAATTGCAAAACTCTTGCGGCCGTTTTAGATCAAAGGCTTTCCTCTGGCGCGAGCAGCCGCAAGAGATAGCAAGGCACCGGCCGCAAGCCTGCCGGAGCCTCCGGCCTGTAAGGAAATAGAATAGCCGAATAGCTTGCGGCCGGTCCTTGCGGCCCCGCAACGGCTGCGGCCGCTAATAGAATGAGGCCCTATGAATGGAGACCATGTCATAGCCAAACTATTCCAAGTCTCTCTCAGACCGACTTCTCTGAAATCTTGGTACGTTTCGGATCGAGAAGGACGAGATATCCAAGCATCATAAACATAGTGTTAGAAAATATATTATTATTTAATTGACAGTACAAAACTGGAGTAAAATATCTACTGCTAAATATCTGCAATGATTTATTGTGCTCTGTTGGTTACAGTGTTAAATGACCATGTCTAAGTGAACTGTGACGCACACCTGTGTTTTATGAAACAGATTGCTATCAAACTGATGAAATCTATATGCTATAAGAGACTGAGATGCTCAGGTGGTGAAAAAGTTGTTTTGATGTATATTCTTTCATCCATTCTTCCAGAACACACAACCTCCAGTTTGTTATTTGAGACAAGGAAGTCAGACATCCCAAAGGGGCAAAAACAATGAAAGCTAATCTGAAGGATGAGCAATTTAATGTAATCAATACAATGTGAACAGGACACTAGTATAATGAAGTAAAGTGAATAGGGAAATTATATCTGGAACAAATATTGAGTCCTGTTAAACTTTTATTTTTGCACTCAAGTAGTAAATCTATTGTGTTGTGCAAAACATAATTATATCGTACATAATGCAGATGCTCAGTGTAAGGCTGTTTTGAGTAACATATTTTTTTAACGCACCACTGTAGTCAGTTAAAGGATTAATTTAATAAGGCAAAAGCTTCATGTGTTTGTAAAGTATATAACTAACAACAGGGTGAATTTACTAAGCATCTTCTCACTTGAGATGAGGTGAGAAGTGTATTGGTTTCAGTTTTCTCCATTGAAGATGACTCCTCATGGCATGCAAGTGGGATATTTAGTAAATTCCCCACAACATTAGCAATATTATAAGTGGTGAGCTTAAAAACAATTTGGCTGTGGGTTTCCATATTAAGTTTTACAGAACTGTTTGTAAGGATCCTGAGAAAAGAGTGATTATTTTGTCTACTTTTTCATAATCTTTTGTTCTAGGTTAATACTTCTTACTTTACTCTATCTTCTGAGGATATGGAAATCGACAACAGTTGAGAATCAACAGGACAAAATAGTATGTATATTTAATCTACATGAAAAGTGTGTGTGTCTGCATAATAAATAGGGCCATACATTTCCTTACATCTTGAGAATTAGAAGAACAGCAATAAAATAGAAAAAATAAAACATGACCAGGAATCATGTAGGGTCATAAGAAATTTTGGTAATGAAATAGAAATCCCACGTCTAAATTTAGGCCTGAATTTTTAATATCAAAGAGTTTTATCATTTTCATTTTAAATGTCTTCCTAGCCGGTATGGTTATGAAATGTCCTCTGAGTATTTAGAATTTCAGGTTTTAGATGGAGTGATTATTTGGGGAGTTTTGGGAAATATATGTTTTAATAGTGCATACTCTGTTAGTAGTGGTTATAAATCCTTAAATATTTTGCGTATTTCTTTTGGAGCCTGGTGGTGTGTGGTTACCAGAAGTATATGTGAAGTTGTTTCTTTAGCTTTATAATGCAAGAGGTGTTACCAGGGTGTTTTAATGGCAGAGATTACTTTCTGTGTAACCCTTCTGCCTGAAGGAATCAGACAGTGTTTTTAAGTGTTTATCATGGTTCTCAGTGTCATGAATTGGCCAGGGGGCATCTTGGATTTGGAACTGTTATCTGCCACATGTTATTGAACAGAAGGTTTTGGGCTCCCAGAGCGACTGTTATAATGTTATATATTCAGGGCAGAGTCCCACTGTTATTGTTATGCATTCAGAGAAGAGGCAGTTTACCACGTCACCACTAATAAAGTCGTCATAACGCATTAAGTGGACTGACGTGGGAAGTACTGCCTCAACTCATAACATGTGGGAAAGGGAGAGATGCTGTGGATTATAAAATGTTTTAGTGGTATTATCTGTAAATATATTGTATTGTAATGTGGGAGTCATGTTGTGTGCAGTCATCCATATTGGGTCTGATACAGATAGTAACCTGAGTAGATCACCTATCTGCCTTCCAGCTATCACCTAAAGTAAACACTTGAAGTGATAGCAAGGCCAGAACAGAGGGGTCTGTACAGACATTGAGGCACCTTGACCCCATGGGGTCTTCAGCCCAATATCAGGGTCATAGTACAGGAGCACATAGATGTTTCTCCTTTAAGAGCCAGAGACCAAGTAAATTAGGTAGCCACACCTAGTGGGTGGCCCATGGGAGGGGTCTGGAAGTTTCCAGAGCTTACCTCTAGTCCATTGGCCAGAGGTAATCAAGTTACTCTAGAGATTACCCCATTGGCCAAGAGGAAGATGAGGGTTGGACAAGGGGGTAGCCACTCCTTGTACTGGTTTTGTGAGTTGTTTAAATACTTGTGTAAAAATAAAGAAGTTGTTCTTAATTTTCATACTTTGACTAAGCATGTATTATTGACCCAGAGGCATATGCTTGTAGAGGAGCTCGTTCTGACTCCCAACCAAGGTGTTCCCAGGTACACTACCAAAGCAAGCTGGGACTTATGCCTTTGTACCGACAAAGACTGTCCATAGGTCTAGAGTCACCCAAACTTAGGTCTAAACCTACTGGGAATAAGACTACTAGGATACTCTAGATCCCATCATCATAGTAGGTTGTGACACTCAGTGTTTGAACATATGCAATGATATCTGATGGCTTGACTATGAATTATCTCTTGTTTAGTGTAAGATGGATGGAAACCTAGAGTTTTAGAGATCTTTAGGTTTCCTATACACAGATACCTACACAATTTCCATTACAAATGGCACACTTCGCCCATCTGTATATAGGAAACCTACAGATAGATACTGTTACCTCCACAACCCCAGTTTCCATCCCTCCCACAATAAACAAGCGATAATTCATAGTCAAGCCATCAGATATCACAGCTTATATGTTTAGTGACACCTTTTGGATAAATGTAAACTATGACAACAACATGTTATAAATGAGAACTCTCTAATTTGGTTCTGTTTGGTTCTAGTGATGTAAGGGTTAGGGTTAGACTAGGGGGTAAGAGTTAGGATTATGCTAGGGGTGTAAGGGTTAGGCTAGAGGTGTAAGGGTTAGGGTTAGGATAGTGCTGTAAGGGTCAGGGTTAGGCTAGGGGGTGTAAGGGTTAGGCTTGTGGTGTAAGGGTTAGGGTTAGGCTAGGGGGTGTAAGGGTTAGGCTACTGGTGTAAGGGTTAGGGTTAGGCGAGTGGTGTAAGGGATAGGTTTAGGCTAGGGGGTGTAAGGGTTAGGGTTAGACTAGTGGTGTAAGGGTTAGGCTAAGGGGTGTAAGGGTTATGTTTAGGCTAGTGGTGTAAGGGATAGGATTAGGCTAGGGGGTCAAAGGGTTATGGTTAGGCTAGTGGTGTAAGGGATAGGGTTGGGCTAGTGGTGTAAGGGTTAGGGTTAGGCTAGTGGTGTAAGGTTTAGGGCTAGGCTAGGGGTGTAAGGGTTAGACAAGTGGTCTAAGGGTTAGACTAGGGAGTGTAAGGGTTAAGGTTAGGATAGTGGTGTAAGGGTTAGGCTTGTGGTGTAAGGGTTAGGGTTAGGCTAGGGGGTGTAAGGGTTAGGCTAGTGGTGTAAGGGTTAGGGTTTAGGCGAGTGGTGTAAGGGTTAGGGTTAGGCTAGGGGGTGTAAGGGTTAGGGTTAGGCTAGGGGGTGTAAGGGTTAGGGAACCAGAAGAAGTAAAGACCCTTAATTGTCTTTATTAGCTTACCTTAATTGCTTTATTGCTATAGGATTCAGGGTTATAGAACACTTATACAATGGTAATCACTAATATAATTATTGTACTGCGAGTTGTTGTCCTATTGCTGGCCTCGCGAGGCGAGGCCCGCAGTCAACTGCGGGGGTGGAGGCCGCACGATTTAGCTGCAATGAGCGCTGAAGGCACTCATTGCAGGGGTGATGAGCGCCACAAGCGCTCATTGTGAGGCCCCTAAGACGCAGCACTCTCTCTCTCCTCGCCACTCTCTCTCCTCCAGCCCGCCGCATCTCCCCGGGCCTGAGCGTCGTAGGCGCTCATTGCATGGCTCGTCTGCCCCAATGATGCTGTCCTCCCTCCTTCCCCCTTATCCTCCTCCTTCCCCCCTTATCATTCTCCTCCTTCCCCCATAACCTCCTCCTCACTTCCCCCCTCTCTAATCACCTCCGAATGCCCCTCTCTCCTTTCTCTTTACTTCTTAGTATGAAGAGATTAGCTGACGATGCTCATATCACCCTGCAGCATGTCTTCCGGGTGTATCCGGACTGGCATATGCTAATGACGTGACATCACATGCGCGTCACATCATTATCATATGCCAGTCCGGACACAGCCGGAAGACATAGTAACGGTATAAAGAACA
The DNA here is from genome assembly GCA_027410445.1 of Discoglossus pictus. Taxonomy (NCBI): domain Eukaryota; kingdom Metazoa; phylum Chordata; class Amphibia; order Anura; family Alytidae; genus Discoglossus; species Discoglossus pictus. The sequence goes on from CM050163.1 coordinate 87,314,579, forward strand.
GACTGAAAGGTAAACAGCAATGAATTTCAAGCAAATGCCTGATGTCGATAGTAATTTCAGGATCAAAGCATCAGTCCATTAGATCCTGAAGCCAGGAAAAACAGGTAGAATGCTACAGGAACCGGGGCCACCAAACTCTTATATAATGGTAATGACAGTAATAAGAACAGACTGAATGATTAACAACAATGAAGTTCAAACAGATGCCTGATGTAGAGAGTAATATCTCAAATTTGTGATCAGGACCAAAGCAGCAGTTCATTAGATCTAGAAGCCAGGAAAGACAGTCTATTCTGCCAAAATCTGAACTGACTACCCAATGCCCTGTCTAGAGTTCATACATTTAATATAGCAACTGATGCAGGTTACCATCTGTGTGAGAGTACCAGCAGCAATAATATAGCAAATAACTTGGTTTGAATCTGGTATTACCACTGTAAGAGGCAAAGTAAAAGTCTACATAACCAGTTGCACTGTTGGATTCATGTTAATACTGAGGGCACTTGGCATGCTGAATCTAGGAAAGATGGAGCATCTCTAGGACCCCAAAGAACAAAGCTGAACAAAGGTGTAACTGCCACTTTTTAGCAGGGGGGCACAAGCCCACATCACCTTTCAGAGTAGTATCCAGGACCACTGCTATAGTGGTGGAGTGACCATGTGACTGACCCCGATCACAGATCAAATTAGAAGGTGAGACTGGCTCCTGTGTAATGTCTTCTGCATCATAATCCAGTTGATCCACATGCATGTTTGCTATTAATACTGGATCTGACTCCATATTTATATCATGCTGCTCCATGTGTGCTTCACTGTGAGGGGAGCAGTTTGCGCTGTCATCAAAGCCAACTGACAAGGCTTATCTAATGATAATTCTATGTGCCATAGAGAGGCAAGTATCATGATGGCAGCTCTCGTGATCTGTAGAGCTGCAGTTCATCCAGGAGTTAAGGTGCTGTATATATATTTTTTCTGCCATGCTGAGAGAGATTTCGGATCTATCCCTGTTTGCCTGCGCATATCTTCTGCAGCACTGACAGCTGCAGTTATAGGTGCCATCCGCCAGACGGCACTGTCAGTTTTTGGGCGCCGTCAAGTTCCCGGGAAGGCAAAGAACTATTCTCCCCTCTGACATGGCACAACTGGACCCAATGAGAAGGAGCAGATGCCTCCAGCCAATCACCCTGTGGGGGTGTATCCCATTGTGATTGGCTAAAGGCATCTGCGCCTTGTGATTGGTTTAAATAAAGATTGACAGGTGCATTAGCCAATCAGAGTGGGATTTTGGGGTGTATCCCATTCTGATTGGCTCACACATTGGCGCCTTCTGATTGGCTAAATTTGATAGACAGCTTTTCAGCCAATCAGAAGTCGCAAATGCGTCGGGGAGGTCCAAGAGTGGAGAAAAGGGGGGAGGCCGGGGACATCGCGGGGAGGTAAGTACAATGTATATTATGTTTATTTTATTTTGTTTTATGTTTATATGCATGTTGTACTAATGTAATGTTTTTTTTTTAACAGGGGCCGCACCTGAGAAGAAAAGAAGAAGGACGGGGACATGCTGGAAAGGTATGTAGAATATTTAGAATGTTGATAATGTTTATTTATTGTATATAAATGTGTTGTACTAATTTGTTTTGTTTTTTCCCCTAGGTTGGTGATCTGAAGTGGTCTTAATTATTTTATTTTAAGTTAGAATTAGGGTTTGTGTATGAAGATAGCATTTATTGTATGTTAGATAGGGGTATGTATTTTAGATTGATATTATTTATTGTATATTATATAGTATTTATTGTATGTTAGATAGGGGGGTGTATTTTAGATAGGATTTATTGTATATTAGACAGATTGGGGCATGTATTTTAGATAAATAGGATCTATTGTATATTAGATAGGATTGATTGTATGTTAGATAGATGGGGGGTGTTATATTTTATTTTATCTGTATTGTATTGTATGTATTCTGAATGTATTTCCTTTTCAGGTGTGTAATTTTTTTTTTTGTAGTGGGGGGGTTGTAATGTATTTTTTTATTTTTTGTAATGTTCCTTTTTTATTTTTTGTGACTTATGTTTTTTTATTTTCTGTAATGTAGATTTTTTATTTTTCTAATTATAGTGGTGCAGGGGTTTATTAGGGGGTAGGTAGTGTAGGTATGTAGTGTAGGTGTTAATAGGTTAATGTAGAAGGGGGTTAGTTTAGATTTAATGGTTTATTGGGGGGTATAGTGCATATGTTTGTACTTAGTGTCATGAGGGTCCTTGAGGACCGTCATGGCACTTATGTGGTTAATGTTAGGGTTGTAACTGCCCCATAAAGGTCATAATATACCCTTATGGAACTGATGGGGTTAAATAAAGGCTTATGAGGGTCTGTATTGACCCCCATGAGTGCCAGGGTTATGTATTGGCTTATGGGGGTCTGTATTGACCCCCATGAGTGACAGGGTTAATTAGGGCCTTATGGGGTCTGTATTGACCCCATGAGTGCCAGGGTTATTTATTGGCTTATGGGGTCTGTATTGACCCCATGAGTGACAGTGTTTTATGGGGTCTCTATTGACCCCCATGAGTGACAGGGTTAATTAAGTGCTTATAGGAGTCTGTATTGACCCCCATGAGTGACAGGGTTATTTATTGGCTTATGGGGGTCTGTATTGACCCCCATGCGTGACAGGGTTAATTAAGTGCTTATGTGGAGTCTGTATTGACCCCCATGAGTGGCAGGGTTAATTAAGTGCTTATGGGGGTCTGTATTGACCCCCATGAGTGACAGGGTTAATTAGGGGTTTATTGGTGTCTGTATTGACCCCCATGAGTTATGGGGTTAATTAAGTGCTTATATGGGGGTCTGTATCGACCCCCATGCGTGGCAGGGTTAATTAAGTGCTTATGGGGGTCTGGATTGACTCCCATGAGTGACCGGGTTAATTAAGTTTTTATGGGGGTCTGTATTGACCCCCATGAGTGACAGGGTTAATTAGGGGTTTATGGGTGTCTGTATTGACCCCCATGAGTGAGGGGGTTAATTAAGTGCTCATGGGGGTCTGTATTGACCCCCATGAGTGACGGGGATAATTAAGTGCTTATGGGAGTCTGTATTGACCCCCATGAGTGACAGGGTTAATTAGGGGTTTATTGGTGTCTGTATTGACCCCCATGAGCGACGGGGTTAATTAAGTGCTTATGGGGCTCTGTATTGACCTCCATGCGTGGCAGGGTTAATTAAGTGCTTATGGGGGTCTGGATTGACTCCCATGAGTGACCGGGTTAATTAAGTTTTTATGGGGGTCTGTATTGACCCCCATGAGTGACAGGGTTATTTATTGGCTGATGGGGGTCTGTATTGACCCCCATGCATGACAGGGTTAATTAAGTGCTTATGGGGGTCTGTATTGACCCCCATGAGTGACAGGGTTAATTAGCGGTTTACTGGTGTCTGTATTGACCCCCATGAGTGAAGGGGGTAAATTAAGTGCTTATATGGGGGTCTGTATTGACCCCCATGCGTGGAGGGGTTAATTAAGTGCTTATGGGGGTCTATATTGACCCCCATGAGTGACAGGGTTAATTAGGGGTTTATTGGTGTCTGTATTGACCCCCATGAGTGACGGGGTTAATTAAGTGCTTATATGGGGATCTGTATTGACCCCCATGCGTGGCAGGGTTAATTAAGTGCTTATGGGGGTCTGTATTGACCCCCATGCGTGACAGGGTTAATTAAGTGCTTATGGGGGTCTGTATTGACCTCCATGAGTGACGGAGTTAATTAAGTGCTTATGGGGGTCTGTATTGACCCCCATGCGTGGCAGGGTTAATTAAGTGCTTATGGGGGTCTGTATTGACCCCCATGAGTGACAGGGTTAATTAAGTGTTAATGGGGGTCTGTATTTACCCCCATGCATGACAGGGTTAATTAAGTGCTTATGGGGGTCTGTATTGACCCCCATGAGTGACAGGGTTAATTAAGTGCTTATGGGGGTCTGTTTTGACCCCCCTGCGTGACAGGGTTATTTAAAGGTTTATGGGGGTCTGGATTGACTCCCATGAGTGACAGGGTTAATTAAGGGTTTATGGGGGTCTGTACTGACCCCCATGAGTGCCAGGGTTATTTATTGGCTTATGGGGGTCTGTATTGACCCCCATGAGTGACAGGGTTAATTAGGGATTTATGGGGTCTGTATAGACCCCCATGCGGGACAGGGTTAATTAAGGGTTTATGGGGGTCTGGATTGACCCCTATCGGTGACCAGGTTAATTAAGTGCTTATGGGGGTTTGTATTGACCCCCATGAGTGAAGGGTTAATTAATGTATTATGGGGGTCTATATTGACCCCAATGAGTGCCAGGGTTATTTATTGGCTTATGGGGGTCTGTATTGACCCCCATAAGTGAAAAGGTTAATTAGGGGTTTATGGGTGTCTGTATTGACCCCCATGAGTGAGGGGGTTAATTAAGTGCTCATGGGGGTCTGTATTGACCCCCATGAGTGACAGGGTTAATTAAGTGCGTATGGGAGTCTGTATTGACCCCCATGAGTGACAGGGTTAATAAAGGGCTTATGGGCATCTGTATTGACCCTCATAAGTGACAGGGTTAATTAAGTGCTTATGGGGGTCTGTATTGACCCCCAAGGGTGACAGGGATAATTAAGGGTTTATGGGGGTCTGGATTGACCCCCATGAGTAACAGGGTTATTTTGGGGTTGATGGGGCTCTGTATAGAGCCCCATGAGTGATAGGGTTATGTCATGAATCAGCCAGGGGCCATCTTGGATTTGGAACGGTTATCTGCCACATGTTATTGAACAGAAGGTTTTGGGCTCCCAGAGCGACTGTTATAATGTTATATATTCAGGGCAGAGTCCCGCTGTTATTATTATGCATTCAGAGAAGAGGCAGTTTACCACGTCACCACTAATAAAGTCGTCATAACGCATTAAGTGGACTGACGTGGGAAGTACTGCCTCAACTCATAACATGTGGGAAAGGGAGAGATGCTGTGGATTATAAAATGTTGTAGTGGTATTATCTGTAAATATATTGTATTGTAATGTGGGAGCCATGTTGTATGCAGTCATCCATATTGGGTCTGATACAGATAGTAACCTGAGTAGATCACCTATCTGCCTTCCAGCTATCACCTAAAGTAAACACTTGAAGTGATAGCAAGGCCAGAACAAAGGGGTCTGTACAGACATTGAGGCACCTTAACCCCATGGGGTCTTCAGCCCAATATCAGGGTCACAGTACAGGAGCACATAGATGTTTCTCCCTTGAGAGCCAGAGACCAAGTAAATTAGGTAGCCACACCTAGTGGGCGGCCCATGGGAGGAGTCTGGAAGTTCCCAGAGCTTACCTCTAGTCCATTGGCCAGAGGTAATCAAGTTACTCTAGAGATTACACCATTGGCCAAGAGGAAGATGAGGGTGGCACAAGGGGTAGCTGTCACGACCCACTCTCTGGCTGGGGTCTGCTGACCGGATTTGGGTTACTCTGGACCTTGGAGTAGCTTTGAGTGCAGGAACATCATGTCTCAGCCCTTGGTTTAGACTGAGCAATATTGACAGTAAGTCTGACGAATCTTACTGCAAGCATATGTCCCCGGGTAAATAATACATCTACACACCACGTCTTGATGAAAATTATGAACAACGTTTTATTTTGGAACAACATATTTAAAACATTTCACACACACACAGTGGAAGGAGTGGATCAACCTTTCCCCTTTCTCTGGCCAATAGGGTATCCTCTAGAGTAACCTAATTACCTCTGTCCAATGTAACCGAGGTAGGCTATGGGAACCACCAGACCCCTCCCCTGGGCCAACCCCAGGCGTGGCCACCAAGCTCATTCTGACCCAGGCTGTCCCAGGGGAAACTTCCTGTTTGCTCCTAGGCCCCCCCATTGTTATCTAGGTGCCTGGCTGTCTGGCAAATCTCTATGTTTAGGTCCTGGCGACACCCTGTGAGGTTTATCTTGTTTACGATAACCCCATTTGGCTCAGCTCCTGCCTCAGTGTTTACCTACTGGGGGATGGTTAACTAAATACAATCCCTCCATAATACAATATACAACCTTATACTGTAATTAATCATTACAACCCAAACCTTTTGTTCTTCCACATGGCAACAGCATGTGGAAGATAACCCAGCCCAAAATGGCCACTGCTGCCAGTCACAAAATGGCCCCAGCATAGTTCACACCAAATCCAATATGGCCCCTGGGTGATTCATGACAGTAGCCACTCCCTGTACTCGTTTTGTGAGTTGTTTAAATACTGTGTGTTTCCAAAATAAAGTGTTCTTAATTTTCATACTTTGACTAAGCATGTATTATTGACCCAGAGGCATATGCTTGTAGAGGAGCTCGTTCTGACTCCCTACCAAGGTGCTCCCAGGTACACTACCAAAGCAAGCTGGGACTTATGCCTTTGTACCGACAAAGACTGTCCATAGGTCTAGAGTCACCCAAACTTATGTCTAAACCTACTGGGAATAAGAGTACTAGGATACTCTAGATCCCATCATCATAGTAGGTTGTGACAGGATAATCTTTTAAGGACCCGCAAGGTGGGAATTTAAAACTTTGATTGCAGTGGGGGTCCCCGATTGTGTGTGGTCATGGAACTTTGTCTTCATTTTTTAAGTGGCCATTTTTTTCCTCGCTTAGCCGTTTTTCAAATGCCGAAACTGTGGAATTTTGGGTTAAAATTGCGTATAACCTCACTTCCAGATGTCCTGGCTGTCCCCCCGTGCTGTTTTTTTTAAAATCATTATTCTGTTTGTTAGTGTGTTTTTAGTGTTTTTGTGTTTGCGCGATTCAGGGGGGGTTAGTGCAGTGTTTTGCGAGACACAGGAGAGGGAGAGGAGGAGGTGAAGGAGAGGGACTAAGTGCTGCGAGTTAATGGTTGTGTGGGGTGGTTTGGGGCGCAGTAGGACTGAATAGACCTGCAAAAACACACAAATATGCCTCAAATTAACTTGCACACATACAGCACAGGGGGAGAGCCAGAGAGCCCGTGAGTGAGGTTCCAAGTTAATTTAAGGCATATTTTGCCTTTTTTCACAATCAAAAATCGAAAAAACCTAAACAAGACAAACAAGACAAAAATTAGGCCAAAGGACGTAAAAAGAGGCCGAAGGAAGTAAATACGAGCCCTAAGCACTAAGACTTAACGCAAACCAGTAAACTTAATACCTGGCAGTAACACTTAATCCAATGCAATAACTCTTAATCCAAGGTTGTACACAGGGGAAGAGGCTCACAATAAGCGCCGGAGAGGCTCAGAGTGGGGCAGTGTCAGTGATTAGCTGAGGTTTGCCCGAAGGGGTCTCCACCGCTTCAGCTCCTCACAGTCATTTTGATTGGGTGATCCCTGAAAGGTCCCACAGCTTCAGCTTCCTCACAGTCATTTTGATTGGGTGATGCTGTGTGTGACAGACAGGCTCATTGCTTCAAATCGAGCACAGGCAGCATTGTGCCCTGATCTATAGTAACAAAGCAAGTCACCATCAGGGGGAGATGTGATAAGGGGAAAAGTCAGTGTATTTAACTGCTTGCCAAAGGATTCATCATTTACAGTGACAGCAGCAGATATAAAAAAAAAAAAACAAGATTGAACATGATATAATTAATTTTTATATTTATATTATTGAAATTAAACAAGTTAGTGAAGGGGGATTAAGTCAGTGCATTCATTCTGGGAGGGCAGTTGCCCATTTGCCCCTATCCACCAGCCGCCCTTGGACACTATACAAACTTACTTAAGCTACCATTATGGGTAACACTACCCTCAAGGATCCAGACTATCTGATATATATATAAGTT